>CM075009.1:13078257-13096888 GCA_037576675.1 Pangasius sanitwongsei | reverse complement strand
TCAGACAGTTGTGGTTGTGGCGTTAGAAGGGCCTCAACACACACACACACTAGATCTATTAATAAAAAAAAAAATCTCTATATATATATATATATATATATATATATATATATATATATATATATATATATATATATAATGATTTTACTTCTGTCTAAAATTTCCCCAACGTTGTATTTTAACCCAGTGATTTGGACTCAAATAATTGCCGTGTTAAACTGCTATATTATTTAACATGTAAGTGGTGTTTCCTTCAAGTAGTGAGAAGCTTACCCCATGTTTAGAAGAAAAGTATTAAAATGTGAAAGAGCAGAAGAGGAAGGCTCTGTCTGAGCTCTTAGTTAAAGAGAAAAGCCAAACTCCCAGCACTTGGTTTTTGAAAGGGGATTCTTACATAATCTTAGTTACTGTGTGTTTGTGTGTGTGTGTGTGTGTGTTGAACTCCCTGAACTTGGTAACAGCAGACAGAGCTTCAAGAATGAATGGAGACCAATTTTGTGTGAGGCTTTGCAGTTTTCAGATGTGACACTTTTAATGAGATTTTTTTTTTTTAGACCTGTTGGAGGCAGTTGTTCATGCTGAAGGTGTCATCAGTAGATTGTATTGCAGTGTTCTGCAGTACAGTCCCACCTTTCTCTTCAGTAAGCGCTTTCTCCTGCTCAGGGTTGATGGATCCGGAGCCCTGTGCTGCCACACCCAGTGCGGGAGGGTCAGTGGAGCGCTCCCACTATTCTCTCCGCTCAGGACTTTCTTTCAAACAGGAAGTCTATCAGTTTTTTTAATTTATTTTTAATTCATTCTGAAATTGTTTCACCTGTATTATCAGTGCATTAGTGTAACCGTTAATGAAACAATATATTTAATCAGGAACGTTTTGTTACACTATTGCTTTATTACATGAATTATGCTAACTCTGTCTCCGCAGGTCGTTCCTGCTCTTTAACGACACCTCGACAGAAATGTGGCGGAGTTCTGCTCGGTGAGACTTGTCCCGATTTTGGACCAATCAGAGAGCTGAGCCGCGCGACAGCTAGCCAATAGCACAGCCTGATCTCAGGGGTTTGGCGAAGTTCCTTAAATATCTCAAATCCCTCTACACTCCCTATACAAGCGCATTAACTAGGCTACGAAATAACCGCTTCTGCACCCTTCCTAGTGCACTACTAAGTCTAAACTGAGTCATTTGGCGCTGAGCGGGTGAAATCAGTGAAACCTGAACCCGTGGATGAAATCATAGAGTTTGACTCTTCGACAGGCAAAGTCTGGCATCCTAAATCCATATTGCAGCTCTTAAATGGATTTGATAGGCTACTGTGCCAGCAAACAGAGACTTCGGACCCATACTGAGTTATGCATACAAATGGAAAACGCAAACTAGTGCAGTCAAGTTCTGCTCATGTAGGCATGTTTGGTTAATGTACGGCTGCACCAGGCCTTTCTTTACACGCTTATCAACTAGTATTCTTTATCAAGCTCTCAAATGTGCTAAGCCTACAGGCTCAGAGTAAAAAAATAATAAAAATATTTCCACAGTCATGTCAGAAAGACACATGTGAAGCCCAGTCCACGCCTTCAGGTTTCAAACTGTTGTTTTTATAAATCAAAAGATTACTAAACCAATCACAATCACAAGGTACTGGTGAATTGGAACTGTTTTTAACTTCTTGAACCCGCCCCCTTCCCACCCATGTACACAAAGCCACACCCTCAGTACACAAAGCCACACCCTCAGAATCTACAGTGGGAAGCGAGTTCCCTGAGTTAGTGTTACCAACTATTATCATGACATCACTTTCAAACAGTGTAGCAGGCTGTTTATTGAGGCCTTACCTCATTATTTAGATTATAATAATAGTACCTAACATTGTTAACAGTGAATAGTGTGGATATAAAATAGTTTGTATCAAGGAAACTCAGTATCAACAGATGGCTGCACCACTGCTCTCCCCTTGGCAGATTTATTTATTGCACTTGGCAATTTATGACAAGCCATTACATTTCCCGTATGTATATATATATAATGTATCAGTCATAACATTAAAACCACCTGCCTAATATTGTGTAAGTCCCCTTTGTTGAGGCATGGACTCCACAAGACCTCTGAAGGTGTGCTGTGGTATCTGGCACCAAGACGCTAAGAGCAGATCCTTTAAATCCTGTAAGTTGCAAGGTGGGGCCTCCATGGATCGGATTTGTTTGTCCAGCACATCCCACAGATGCTCAATCGGATTGATATCTGGGGAATTTTGAGACCACGTCAACACCCTGAACTCTTTGTCATGTTCCTCAAACCATTCCTGAACAATTATTGCAGTGTGGCAGGGCGCATTATCCTGCTGAAAGAGGCCACTGCCATTAGGGAATACCGTTGCCATGAAGGGGTGTACTTGGTACGTGTCAAAGTAATATCCACATGAATGCCAGGACCCAAAGTTTCCCAGCAGAACATTGCCCAGAGCATCATACTGCCTCTGCCTGCTTACTTTCTTCCTATAGTGCATCCTGGTGCCATCTCTTCCCCAGGTAAGAAAAGGGCACTCTGACCTGTCTGCGGCTATGCAGACCCATATGCAGCAAGCTGCAATGCATTGTGTGTTCTGACACCTTTCTATCAATTTGTGCTACAGTAGCTCTTCTGTGGGATTGGACCAGATGGGCCACCCTTCAATCCCTATGTGCCTTAATGAGCCTATACATTCTGTATACATTTATCAATGCAAATATCACTTATCTAAACCAAAGGGAGTATGTTCCTCTATTTTACAGAAGGCTGGCTGTAGTGCCAAAGGGTCCTCACAGTCCTTTAACAGTATTAATGCTATGTAGCTTTTCTGCAGAATTCAGCATGACTGAGAGGGCTAGGGAAATTGACGAGTAATGACTTTATTGAGACAAAAAAAAAAAAAAACTGATTACACCAAGCATGTTTACTGGTTTAGTGAAATATGGAAAAATTAAGAGCTTGTCAATATGCCTGAAAAAAATGTATGAATATATAATCAGGGTTTATAACTATATATTCAGGATTTACGTTTACATATTCAGGATTTACAACTATATATTCAGATTTATAACTATATATTCAGGATTTATAAATATATATATTCAGATTTCATATAATTATTTCATATATTCAGATTTCATTAATTATTTCATATAATTATTTCAATGGTACACGTGGAGCTAACCTCTGCATTATTCTGCATACATGAGCTCATAGACCCCTGCGATTGTCTAGTGTCACTCTGAATGACAGGTCAATAATGGGGAAAGAGCATGCCATACCTCCCACCCTGAGAGCACAGGGAATTTTGCTCTCTTGACACCCAAAATTTATTCTAGTTTTTGCATGTTTCTTATCCTTAAATTTTTTGGAAGCATTTTGTGATTTGTGACTGTAAAAGTATCTGGCTGCGCTGGGCGCTTAATGATTTCAGGCATATTTTGTCTGTCCAAACAGACTGAGATGGGGTGGAGTAAAGGGGTGTTGGGGAGTGTCTATAAAAAGACTGATAGAAGGCCCATCAAAACTCAACAACTGGTGCACTAGGTCCCTTACCTATATATTTATTCAAACAGATAATTCCAGAAGCAATCGAACCTCTTCTAAAATTAATAAATCTTTCCCTTAGAACTGGCTATGTACCTAAATCTTTTAAACTAGCAGTTATCAAACCCCTGATAAAAAAAAAAAAGACCTTGACCAAATATAGGCCAATATCAACCCTCCCCTTTATCTCCAATATCCTAGAAAAGGTTGTAGGACAGCAGTTGCGGGCACCGCAGCAAAAAAGGCTGCCCACTGCTCCAGGTGTGTGTTCATGGTGTGTGTGTGTGTTCCCTACTGTGCACTTTAATGGGTTAAATGCAGAGCACAAATTCCGAGTATGGGTTACCATACTTGGCCACAAGTCACTTCACTTATGCTAGGAATAACATTCATAAACTGTATCAGTCAGGATTTAGGCTTCATCATAGCACAGAGACAGCGCTGGTTAAAGTGGTAAATTACCTACTACTGGCCTCTGACCAGGGTTGTGTCTCCTTGCTTGTGTTGCTTGAACTTAGTGCAGCTTTTACCATTGACCATACTATTCTCCTTGATAGACTAGAAAATGCTGCTGGAGGTAAGGGAATGGCCCTCTCCTGGCTCAGGTCTTATTTAACTGATGGTTATCAGTAGGTAGATGTAAATGGTGACTTCTCTATGCATACTAAGGTAAAGTTTGGTGTTCCATAAAAAGCCCACTGCTTTTTCCTTTATATATGCTACCTCTGGGTAAAATTGTTCATAAACATTGTATTAGCTTCCACTGTTATGCTGTATGTTTCAGCAAAGCCAGATGAGAGATACCAGCTTAATAAAGTTGAGGGATGTGTAAAGGACATTAGACACTGGACAATTATTAATTCATAATTTTAATTATTAAATTTTAATTATTAATTTCCTTCTACTTAATTCTGACAAGAGAGAAGTACTTGTACTAGGACCACATGCAGTTAGAAGTAAGCTTTCTGATTACATAGTAACTTTAGATGGCCTTTCAGTTACATCATGTGCTGCAGTAAAAGATCTCCATTCTTTCATTAGAAGCTCATGTAGATAATATAACCAGGATAGCCTTCTTTCATTTCGGAAATATTGCTAAGATAAGACATATAACTACATCATGCAGAAAAACGAGTTCATGCTTTTGTTATCTCTAGGTTGGATTACTGTAATGCCTTACTGTCTGGATGTTCCAGTAGGTGCATAATCAAGCTCCAGTTTGTCCATAATGCAGCAACGAGAGTCCTTACTAGAACCAAAAGATATGACCACATCACCCCTTTCTTATCCACCCTGCATTGGCTCCCAATCAAATTTTGCATTGATTATAAAATACTACTATTGACCTGTAAAGCACTGAATGGTCTTGTGCCATAGTACCTGAGCAAACTTTTGGTCTCTTATGATCTGCCATGCCTACTTCTCGGTGCAGGCTATTTGAGGGGGTTGGTTGGGCAGAGCATTCTCTTACAAAGCCCCACAGTTATGGAACAGCCTTCTAATTAGTGTTCGTGATTCAGACACAGTATCAGTGTTTAAGTCTAGGCTGAAAACATGTTTGTTTAGTCAAACCTTTTGTGAATAGTTTTTTGTTAGGTAAAGGAGCAGATCTAGAGGGTTCGCAACCATAGCGTGTTTTGGTGAACTGGGATGTTTGGATGCTGTCACCCCCACACTCTCACATGTTCACTCAGGTTTCTTGACAGTGGAGTGGCTGGCCACTTTATGTCACAGGGCGCCCTCGTTTCTTTGTTACCTTCTGGCTCTCTCTTGCTGGAGTCCCTGCTTGCACTCATTGGTCTTAACCATTACATGACAATTAACATATGTAATAATCTGTTTCTCTCTCTCTCTCTCTCTCTCTCTGTTGAGCTACACCTGCTACTCCTGGGATATCAGTGATCCTGACACCTTCTGCTCTCCATACCTGCCTGATCCATCCTGATGCCCTACTTCTGGTTGGAGTTCTCATCACTTGGAAGCCACTTGCTGCTGATGAGGATGGCCGCATATGGACAGCCTAAAGCCTACATGAGATTACGGTGGATGGTACCACTTAGAAACCATGAAGATGGCTTTGGACTGCAATTGATACTAACAGTTTTGCTATTATGGCTTAGGACTACAATTTGCCACGAACAGTTTTGCACTCAAGTCTCCATCAGTGAACAGTTGATAACTTCAACAAAATAGACTTAATGTTAAAACTAGAATTAATTTCCTGGTTACACAAGTGCACTTTTTTGACCATGTAGTACACAGTTATAGAAGGGAATTATTTATAAGTGTACTATCTGTTGTCACGCAGATGAGGATGTGTTCCCTTTTGAGTCTGGTTCCTCTCAAGATTTCTTCTACATATAATCTCAGGGAGTTTTTCCTTGCCACCGTCACCTCTGGCTTGCTCATTAGGGATAAATTTATAAATTTAAAATTTATATCCTGAATCGATATATTTCTGTAAAGCTGCTTTGTGACAATGTCCATTGTTAAAAGCACTATACTAATAAAAACTAATTAAATTGAAGAAACACAGAGAAGCATCATGGGCCACAGTTTTCCAAAAAGGTTTTCTCAGCCACATAATACACTTGTGCTGAGGTCATGGCTTAAACAGTAATTTTTTAAAAATCATGTTCTACATATTTTTCAGAGGATTTGAAATAATAAGACATTTTTTAAAAATAGCCTATTGCACCTTTAACTGATCTCCCACCTCTGTGTTGAGCTCAGCTCTTCATATCTTAAATCACTGCACACATTCTTTCTGCATGGTGAGGGGGTTTTTAAAGCCCACCGGTTCAGGCCAGCACCATCAAATGACTCAGCACGGCTCAAAATGCGAGTTAAGTAACTAGTCAATACTGAACCATGGACCATTACAGCTTTTGAATTTCACGTGTAGACCTTCTTTGGCAGTCTCCCGTTATATCCTATTATATCTGCAAAACTATTTTAAAATCTCCTTATGTGTAAATAAACATGGCAAATAGCCTGTGTGAGCTATTATTATGTGTGAGTATTATGTGTGAGTGTGTTATTTGGCAATTTCCAAGTCCATGTCAGTGTTACAACGGCATCTCAAATCTTTCCACCTGCAAAACTTTCCCATACAGTGCCCTCTATGATTACTGGCACCCTTCAACAAACAATATAAAAAGAATGACGTAATAAATGACATTTAGGCTCAGCCATATGGGAACATTGTATGTTTTTATTTATACATACAAAAACAATTTTTTAAGTAATAAATATTTTCTACAAAACTCTGCTTTCAAAATGCATCCTTACAACTATTGTTTTGTTGACACCTGCCCTGGAGAGGATAACAGCACAGAGTCTCTTCCTGTAATATCCAACAAGGTTGGAGACATTAGTGGAGGGATGTTGGTCCACTCCATTTAGAACCTTTTAAGCTCCTTCGTATTTGTAGGCTTGTTCATGTGGACTTCGTTTTTCAATTCAGTCCTCACGTTTGCAGTAGGGTTCAAATCCGGACACCAGGATGGTCATTGCAAAGCACTGATTTTGTGTGTGTGGGGTGTGTGTTTTTAACCATTATCGTGTTTATTTATAAGTATGTTTCATTCATCATCTTCTATCTTCTAAAGCTCTATCTAGGGCCAAGTCTGAACCTCCTGCCAGAGGCAACCAGGTTTTGCGCTGAAAAATGCTGACACCTGGGAGAATACACGATGCCACAAATCTTCATAAGAGCCCCTGAACCACCAGGCACAAAACAGCCCCAAAGCACCAATGATCCACATCCATATTTTACAGTGGGTATCGGGTGCCTATCCTTTCATGCAGTTTTGTCAACAAACATGCTATGTGTGCGTATGACCAAAAGGTTTGATTTTAGTCACCTGGTCATCTGACCAAAATAATGGTGCTTAGTGAAATTCAGCTACTACATCTTGTGAGAAGGAATATCAGGAACAATGTCTTTCCAGAGATCTTGTTGTTATGGAAGAAGTGTTTAACAGTTGATTTTGAGACTTGACAACCATAGCAATCAAGTAAACTGTGCATTTCCAAAGCTGTGGTCTTTGAGCTCTTTTTTTTTTTTTTTTTTTTTATACCTCTTTCACCATCATCCTCACTGTGTGGGGAAACAGAATGCCCATGTGACCAATTCCTGGCAAATATCCAACAGTTTCAGACAAGAAACTTATTGTTATAGCCCTAAATGTATTTTATATTGTGTATATATATATATATATATATATATAAATATATATATATATAAAAACATGATTTGTGCAGGTCAGCAACCACCTGTCTCTTTTGTGACATGTTGATGGATGACGGATGGATTTTACATGTGCAACTTCATATTTATACCCCAGGGAACCAGGACATGGTTAAAGGCAACAACAGATTTCTTAGATACTGAGGGCAAATGAAATATATTTTACATTTTCAACAACGGCAACTTGTTAATAGAAAAATATAAATATTTTAGGAGTGTCAATCATTTTGGCAAGTTTCTTTAGAAAATTGGAATTATTGTCTTGTCCGGAATGTTTTTAATACAATTGGTTTTTATGAAGGGTGCCAATAATTTTGGAGAACACCGCAGATATGGGTCATGTCATGAACTCTCATCCCTCTGAACAGCCTAATGTGGCTGACCTCTGTCCTCAGACTGTGCTTACGTCTCCAGTTTTGTAACTTTAGCCTGTCTCTTTGCTCCTAGAGAGTGGCGGCACAGCGGCAGTTTCTCAACAACTCCATGGCTAAATCACAAGTGGCTCCTTGCTCCTGATAGAGTTGTAGTATATCAGGAATTAAAAATGGATCCAAAGTTCGATCTATCCAGCAGGCAGATATCTGAGACTCAACCTATAGGCTCAACTTATGCCCCTGAACTTTCTACCTTGGGCAGCTGCTCACTTTCAGCTATTTCTATACAACAACTGTTTAATTAGAGGGAAAAAAAATACATCTTTGTGAGCCAAAATTGCTGTCTTGTGGACTGAAACTGCTACTCCTCAGCAGACAGAATCCTTACCATATTGGAATTCATTCTCAAATGCACTGCAAATGTAAACTTTAATCAGTGACAAAGATGGGTTTTTTTTCTTTTCTTTTTCCCCCAAGCATGTTTTTTTTTATGTCCATAGACATAGGCAAATGTTTTTCCCAAACATTTGTCCCAAAATGCTTGCAATCTTTCTAAACCTTCATTTAGTAATGTGTGAACCACAGCCAATGTATGTATTTTAACTTTAGCTCACTGAGAAATGCTTCTATATACAACCATAAGAGCTCAGAATTGAGCAATACTGGTAAATTGCACTGAACATTACAAGCAAAACGTGACAATCATGCTTTATTATGGTCGATTTCTTTTAAAAAGGAATCAGATAAACATATCCCCTTTGCGCATCACACAGACAAATAAACCTTCAAAATCAAGAAGTACTCTCTTCACGACTTGGTGGACCTCCACTGGTAATGAAACTAAACTCTCTCTTTACATTTCTCACTCTTCAGTTAAATAGTATTTATTGGTTTCAGTTCAAAAAAAGGTCAATGATTGTCAACACAAAATCTATCTTAGCACCAGTACAATAAAACTGTACTTTTGCTTGTTAAAACACTGTTTGGAGTGAAGGAGAACACAATATCCGTAAGGGTAAAGGGATCATTAATTGTACATTTCAAATAAAGCACCAACCATACAAAGCAACTTTCATATATCATTTGCCTGATACACAAAAAGTCAAATATATTAAGGACTATTAAATTAAACACAAACAGTCAAACCATGTAAATAAAACACACCATGCACCACAATGCTCGCTGGAACTTGGTACACTGGGGAAAACAAGCTAAGTAGGAGAGGTCTCCTCTCATGACCTTGAACTGAGCAAGGTGCTGGCCAACATCCAGAACAAAGTCCCTAGAAAAATCTCAAAATTAAAAAAAAAAAAAAAAAAAGCATTCCACAGGTTTGCTTTTTCATCTTGCTTACACAAGGGCCTTCATACCTTGATATCCAACAATCTCTTTAGGTTTTGTAAACATAAAATGAAACTCCTCATTCATGGATAAATCTATATCTTGTCTTGAAAATTAGAATTAACTGGGTTGTATAAATATGAAAGAACAATCCTTTGCCTGCTACACTGCAAAGAAACCAACCAAGATTGATGCAGCTAGTTGAGGTGTTGGAAGCAGAGCTGTGGTGGCATCGTGAGCCGAGGTACAGTGAGGTAAAGGAGGGCAGGGCTGATCGACATATGTTCTGGGTTAGGGGGTCCTCACAGAGAGAGTGCGAAACAGAAAGAGAGACTCTCACAGGTTTACAGAGGAACCATCTGTCCCAGAGTCCTTCCTGCCACATTAAGCTGGCCATAAACCTCTTAGTTCACCAAGATAAAACAAACAAACAAACAAAAAAAAATGCCTTGGGCACCCTTTCAAAACTATTCACATAACCCCAGGAATAAACAAACATTAAAACATATCAATGATAAATTACAACCAAACTGGGCTCACCCTGATGTCAATATATACATATATATTTACATATACTTATAGGTTTATACATATAAAAAGATCTGAGAGAAGTTACTGGACAGTGAAAAATACCTACAAGTTGGGAACAGAAATATACTTTGTCCGGTTTGCTAGAGTCCTCCCTTCTCCTGTGAGTGATTCCAAGGCAAGTCAATCTAACAAGGCCCCTTCTGCTGCTGTAAAGGAAGGTATTCTGGGAGAAGGGTGTGTTCTGCGAGGATCTCATCTGTCTGAGCCATTTTTGGTGGATAGTGTACATACAAAGTGCTGGTTTTAGTAGCAGTGCATCTACCAGTAAATAAGGAGGCGCAAATGCCTGTGGACAGCTACTCACTCATCTCAGGACATCGCTATCGGTTGCAGAGGCTACCTCTGACCTCTGACCTCTGACCTCTCATCATCATCATTGTCATCTTCTTGTAGCAGCTGGATGGATGAGCCTAGCAGTCCCTGTAGTTCTGGTACGCAGCGCACCAGATCGACTGTCTCTTCATCCTCCTCCTCGTCAATGGGTCGCAGCTCATCTGGGGCAGAGCACGTCTGGCTAACGCTCGCCTGCCTCCAAAGTTCGGCCCTTGTCAGGCTCACCACCTCAAACTGAGGGTACCTTGCGCGAAAGATGCGAGCTGAGACCTTCAGGCGCTTCAGCACATCCATCAGCAGAAACCAGTTGCAAAAACTGTAAGCGCAGAGACATAAGCTTAATACGAAAGCGCACGTGCATGCGTAACAGTGTTAAAATCAGGTGATGTGGTCACTCACCCCTGTGTTAGCGATACTTGAATGTGGTAGCAGGGTAATAAAGGCTCAGAGGAGAACTCAAACAAAAAGCAATCCGTGTCCTTTTCCTTTCCCTGCTCCCTCCATTCTTCCTTGTCTTCCTCTTCAGGATGAGACAGCAGGAAGTCCCAGCAGGCCTCCTGATCCGTCTCTAAAAAAGATTCACAGATATAAACAGAATATCAAGACAACATATCCCTGTGCGTAGAACGTGCAAATGCTCCCCCTACTGGACATCCAATTCAGTAAAAACTGTTCCAGACGCAGGCAAATTCATTCTTGAGTCCTGACTGGCCATAGAAATGAGATTAATTAATAATCTGAGCTTCCACCAAATGAATGTAAATTCTGAATTATGCATTTATGAACTCTCCTACCAAACACAGAGCTGCTGTAAAAATCCCACTGCAGACTTGGATCCTGATCAGGGCGTCCTTCTAGGTCAGTGAAGTACTCTGAGAGAAAAGACATGTGTACAGGTTAAAGTTAAACATTTTCATTGTCCAGCCCATTAAAGAAATGATTAAGTAACATGGGGACATTTCAGTTTGTATTATTTCCAAAAGCCTGATAACTGAATTATTTGGCAAAATGTGCAAAAATGCTACAAATGTGGTTGCATATGCTATTAACATGCGGTCGTATTAAAAGTTGGCAACATAAAGCAAAGACTTAAGCCCCAAAATTCATGTAAATATTTACGTGGGGGAAGTTACGCATATTCAGAGTTGGCCTGAGCACCTGCTTAAGTCGATTTTCCGAGTGGCCCATTCAGATTATTAAAAATTACCCAGATAGTTTACATTTACATTTATCTCATTTGACTGATGCTTTTATCCAAAGTGATAATTTCGACAGGAAACAACTGAGCAGTGGAGGGTTAAGGGCCTTGAAACTCACAACCAGTAGCCCAATAAATTAGGGATAGATCTTGCAGACCTGAGAAGCAAACAGCACTTTAAATTGCTGTAAAATGTAATATGAAACACAAAACCCAGGGACATTTGTAAAATAAAAAGACTAACACAATGAAAGAGATGAAATGAAAATATATGATATATGAATGAAAACACAGCAAGCATTCAAATAAACATCTTATAGGAGTCTAATAGGCTACATTGCCAATATATTCCTGCATATATACTTCTAATCACTGGTTTAATTTAGCAATATGGCTTCCATCCTCATTATTCAGCTTATAAAATAGCACTTGATCCAGCACCTCTCTCTCTCTCTCACACACACACACACACACACACACACTCTCTCTCTCTTTCTGGCTTCCACCCTCATTATTCACCTTATAAAATAGCATTTGATCCAACATTAACCTCTCTCTCTCTCCCTGGTTTCCACCCTGATTATTCAGCTTATATAATAGCACGTCATCCAGCACCTCTCTCTCTCTCTCTCTCTCTCTCTAAGATGGCTATGGACGGTCCTATTTGCATTCCCCTAAAGATTGCACTACGCAGTGTCATCAGAAGAACTTGGGTTCCCTTCTGAGTCTGGTTCCTCTCAAGGTTTCTTCTTATGGTGATCTCAGGGAGTTTTTTTTCCTTGCCTCTTTCCTTGCCTTGCCTCTTTTCCTCGCCTCTTTCCTTTCCTTGCTCATTAGTGATCTAAACCCACATCCAGATCGCTGTAAACCTGCTTTGTGTCACTATATAAATAATAATTAAATAAAGCTCTATATCTTTTTTGCATCATTCACTGACAGTTACTTGTATGCACAACTTAATGAAGCTATGGGATACTAATTCAAGGTCATGAAATCGTAATATGCGTAGGATGTACATTCGCTGGCCACTTTAATACAAACACCTGTATACCTCCTTGTCCATGCAATAAGCCAATCAGCCAATCATGGTGCAGCACTGTAATGCTTACAATCATGCAGACACAGTGAAACTGCATAGGCGAGGGTTGGAAAAACATCTGTGAGCCCTGTACTATAGCTTCAGAATCCTGTTCTTGGCTGACAGAAGTAGAACACAATGTGGGCTTCTGCTGTTGTAGCCCATCCACCATAAGGTTTGATGTGTTCGGAGATGCTTTTCTGCTCACCAAGGTTATAGAGTGGTTACTTGACTTGCTGTAGCCATCCTTTGAAGCATAAAATGACTGCGCATATAGCGGTTACTTTAATATTGGGCAAGAAAAACTTCTGAATAGTGCTCGGGTCTGTAGTTACATCTTAGGTCTAAATACCTATGCGTGCAATTTCAGTGTCAAATCCTCACTAAGAACACTTAATTCTGAATGTTTTTTTTTTTTTTTCTTTTCAGAAAAAGAAACACAATTTTTTCCCCCAGTTTGTAGCAACATCATTTAATACTCATTTATATCTACATAAAGGTACGTACTCATAGCTGACAGAGGTGACTTCGGCCCAAAAGTCACATCAATATTTACACTGGGATAGTCACGTGTATTCAAAGACAGGTTAAGCACCTGTTTAAATCAATTTTCTGGCCTCCCCCTTCAAATTATGCAAATCGCCTACAAATAGTTCACACTTCCAAAGCTGCCAGATTATTCTTGAGTAGAAGTGTCTGAAATTGAGATTTTCAACAGTGTCTAGACCACTGCTTTTTTTTAACCACAAACATCTGCATTTGAAAAAAAAAAAAAACAGGAATAGAAACAAGGAAATAAAAGGAAACAGGTTTTTTTTTTAAAACTGTAATATAATACTATGTAACATAAAAGCAAGAGGCAATTTAAAAAATGAAAAATAAAAAAAAAAGAATAATACGATGATGTATGAATATGGCAAGCATTGAAAGAAATATCTAATAGGAGTCTAGCATATTGGCAATAAATTGCTGCACAAATAGTCCTAGCTGTAGAAGTCCTAGTTGGTTTAATCGAACAATATGTCTTCTACCCTCATTATGTGGAAGCTTATAAAATAGCACTTGATCCAGCACACTATTATCTAGCATTTGAATTTTTATATTGTGTACCATCAGTGAATTGTGCAGGCAAATGAATGTAGCTACGAGTTACTAGACTGAGGTCATGAAATCGTGATGTGTGAGTGAGATGTAGGCTATTTTATCACACGTTTTCTTGCACTTAGAAGGGATGATTATTAATTAATTAATAAATATTGTCACATTAATGTATTTCATACTGGCCTCAAGAGGCATGCAATAGTTTTTTTCTGTGAATTTACAGCCGAAACCATGAATTTCAGCATGACATATTTTAGGCACACTCCACAAATTAAATGCTTAACTCGTATTTTGAGATTTCATACGGAAATTGTGTACATCGGTATTCAGGACTCATATGTAAATACAGACTTAAACGCTATTCAGAAGTTATGCAAAGCGCTTACGTCTGTATTTGCATGTGAGTTCTGAATACCAATGTACACAATTTCCGTATTAAATCTCCCAATATGAGTTAAGCATTTAACTGGTTATTTTTAAATATAAACAGAGACTAAGAATATACCATATACCGATATACCATATTTTATGTTCAGAATGTACACTCACTGTCCACTTTATTAGGAACACCTGTACATTCATGCAGTTATCTAAACAGGTTAAGCGCTTCAGTCAATGTTCACATCAAACATCAGAATGAAGAAAAAGGGTGATCTCTGTGACTCTGATCACGGCATGGATTGGTACCAGTTGGGGTGGTTTGAGTATTCAAGGTTCCAGGTTCTTTCTTGGTTTCTTGGGATTTGCACACACAACAGTCTCTGGAGTTTACACAGAATGGTGCCAAAAACAAAAAACACTGAGTGAGTGACACTTCTGTGGGTGGAAACGCCTTTTTGCAAGACTGGTTTGAGCTTCTAGGAAGGATATAGTAATTCAAGTAATCACTCTTTACAACTGTGGTGAGCAGAAAAGCATCAGGAGTGGAACCTGATGTGGTCCTCGGCTGCTGTAGCCCATTCACTGCAAGGTTCGATGTTTTGTGCATGCTGAGATGCTTTTCTGCTCACCACAGTTGTAAAGAGTGATTATTTGAGTTACTATAGACTTCCTGTGAGCTCAGACCGGTCCAGTCATTCTCCGCTGATCTCTCCCATCAGCAAGGTGTTTTAGCCTGCAGATCCTCTGCTCACAGGATTTTTTTTTTTTTTTGCACAATTCTGTGTAAACTCAAGAGACTGTTGTGTGTGAAAATCCCAGGACATCAGCAGATAATGAAATACTCAAACCTGGCCCATCTGGTACCAATATCTACATCATGATCAAAGTCACAGAGATCACACCTTTCCTTTATTCTGATGTTTGATGTGAACATTCCCCAAAGCTCTTGAATTGTATCTGCATGATTTTCTGCATTGTGCTGCTGTCACATGATTAGCTGATTAGACAACTTCATGAATATGCAGATATACAGGTGTTCCTAATAAAGTGGACAGTGAGTGTAAGTAACAAATTTATCAGCGTCCAGTAAGTCAGTTCAAGACAAACTGCTGTCAGCTTTTGGGTGATTCAGGTACAAAAAAAAAAAAAAAAAAAAAAAAAAGACATGATTAAAACAATGGATAAATGTTACCTTTGAGGAAGGTTTTCATGCTGGGACTTTGGGCCAATTTAACAGCTGTTTGGCCAGAGTACGTGGCCAGTGTCGGATCCGCCCCATGGTTTAACAGCATCCACACTGCCGCCAGGCTATCAGCCGCAACCGCATCGTGAATGGGGCTGCAAGGATTCACAGCGTCATTGAGTTAACTTCTGCCTTGTGTACACTACATACATAAATCGAGCCCCCTTACTCTGGATTCACACCGGATGCATAACATAAGCATTGTGTCAAGTCTCACGTGCAATCACACTAGGCATGTTTCAGCTGGCTTTCTGAGTGAGCTACTGGCAGCAGAAAGAGCAACAGGGCACTTCAATTTTAATCTGTTGTAGGCAACTCCAACATTTGATTACCAGTTATGACTAAGTAAATTTACATTTGGCTACATGGCTTTTTTTTTTTCCTTTTGCTTTGACAGCCAGATTAACTGTTTAATGTTTAATAATTAATGGAATAAGTTGAATTTTGAGAGCTACCGGAAACCCTCATTGAATCATGCCCTCTCTCAGCCACACAAACCAAACAGCATTAACGGTGCCTTCACAGATGTGCAAGTTACCCATGTCATGGGCACTAATTATCCCCCCATACCATGATAGACTCTGACTTTTGAACTTTATGCTGGTAACAATCTAGATGATCCTTTTCTTATTTGGCCTGGACAACATAACGTCTATTCTTTCCATAAACAATCTGAAAAGGGTGACTCATTAAACAACATTACACGTTTCCACTGTGCATCAGTCCACATCAGATGAGCTTAATTTGTGGGTGCAGTGACTGTGTCCATTAATAATAAATTAATAATATTTATTCATCACCTTCTGGGCTTTTTTATCCATAGAGATCTGCTAGAAGTGACTACAAAGCTGTTTACTTAAAAAGGTGGCATGAGCTGGAATCTGACGCGCCTCTAGCACGACGTTAGCATGGCTGTGTGCACTGAAGTGATCTTCAAAATGAAACAATGAGGTCTCGACACAACATGTCACGTCACATGACGCTACACACAATGCGCCCGGTGTGAATGGGCCTTTAGGAGACATCAGAAGTAAACCTGTTAAGTACAAATGAAGTAGGCCTATAAAATTCAAAATGCCTTCGACTAGCTCACTGCTGGTGGTGTGTTCCTTCTGCTCACCGTGTCCCATCTTGTGCGCTGCAGTTGACATCGGCGCCATGCTTCAGCAGCACCTGCACAATGTGCGTCCAACCACGAGCGCATGCCTCATGCAGTGCTGTGTAGCCAGCATTGTCCCGGCGGTTCACCTCTCTCACATCCTTCTCCAAGCAATATAGCACCACTTCCTTTATGCAGAAAAAGAGGAAAACACATAACAGCTTAAGCAAAAACCTCCAAGCATGCTACATTCAGTTATCTGTCACTATAACTTCTTGCCTACGGCACTGCACTACACATGGTGTGGTTTGATGATTGCTGTGCCTTGCTTTCTAACAAAAAGTTATCCTAACATTATATACTTCTAAATAGTAAAACATTTGTTATCAGATACTACTACTGTCGAGTATTATGGTCCTCAGTTCCAAAACGGCTGGGACAGTATGTGAAATGGTAATAAAAACAGAAAGCAGTGATTAATAAATTGGTTTTGACATGTATTAAATTGAAAATAGTCAACCCATGATATCTGATGTTTTACATTATTAACTTTATTGTTTTTTTTTTTTTTGTGGTAAATATACACTAATTCCAAAACTGATGCCTTTCATAAAAGTTGGAACAGGATTATGTTTACCACTGTGTTACATCACCTTTGTTTTTAACAACACTTAATACCTGACACCAATTCAACTAGTTTTTAATGTAGAATTTGTTTTGCCATACTTCCCTTATACAAGTCTTCAGCTGCACAACCATACAAAAGCCTACATTTTCATATTTTGTGCTGCATTCTGTTGTAACATGTGTTGAATGTGGCTTGCTATGTGGCATGTTGAAATAAACATGGATGTCCCTGAAAAAGATATTGCCTAGAAGACAGCTTCTTTGGAGCATATGATGCTCCAAAATGGGCATATACACTATACTGCCAAAAGTATGTGGACACCGGACCATCACACCTACTTGTCCTTGTTGAGCATCCTATTCCAAAACCATGGGCATTAATATGAACTTGGTCTCTGCGTTGCTGCTGTAACAGCCTCCACTCTTCTGAGAAGGCTTTACACTAGATTTTGAAAAGTGGCTGTTGGAATTTGGATTTGTGTGCCCATTCAGCGAAAAAGAGCATTAGTGAGGTGGGGAACTGGGGTTTGGTCGAGAAGGCCTGGCGCACAGCTGGCATTTCAAGTCATCTTAAAGGTGTGCAATGGGGTTGAGGTCAGGGCTCTGTGCAGGCCACCTGAGTTCGTCCACACCACACACCATATATTGTATCTTTCAGCATTAATGGTGCCTTCACAGATGTGCAAGTTTCCCATGCCATGGGCACTAATAACCCCTCATACCATGACAGACCCTGACTTCTGAACTTTATGCTAATAACAATCTGGTCCTTTTCTTCTTTGGCCTGGAGAACACAATGTGCATTATTTCCATAAACAATCTGAAAGGCTCACTCATCAGACCACATTACAAGTTTCCACTGTGCATCAATCCACATCAGATGAGCTCGATTTGTGGATGCTGCAACAAACCGTGTTTATTAATAAAGGTTAATGATAAGTACTCCCATACCTTTTTTTTTTTTTTTTTTTTTTTAAATGCAGCACCGCCTGAGGGATCAAAGGTCACGAGCATTCAACTGTAGTTTTTTTTGGCCTTGCTATTCACACACACAGATTTATCTGGATTCCCTGATTATTATGCACCTAGAGGGTGAAACACCTAAAATCCTTGCAAATAAACTGTTTTTGAATTGTTTTTTTCTTAAAAACTTCCCCACTAACGCTGTTCCAGGCATCAATTTCAAAATGAGCATATATTTAGAAAAACCAATGAAGTTGACAAGGTAAAAAATATCATTTCTTTGTACTGTTTTTAAATACCGGTAATACTGTCAGATACAAATTCTGTCAGAAAAAAAAATTCTGTTTTTATATGCATTTCACACACTTTCCCAACTTTCTTGGAACTGAGGTTTATATACTGCTCAAAAAAATTAAAGGAACCCTTTTTAATCAGAGTATAGCATCAAGTCAATTAAACTCCTGGGATATTGATCTGGTCAGTTAAGTAGCAGAGGGGGT
>CM075009.1:13047061-13076542 GCA_037576675.1 Pangasius sanitwongsei | reverse complement strand
GTTCATATGTGAGTCAAGGCAGGTGACCGAATACTTTTGGTAATATAGTGTATATATATATATATATATATATATATTATATGTATATATATATGTGTGTGTGTGTGTGTGTGTGTATTATATATAAATAAAAGGGATCTTAAAAATTGCATTTTGTTTTTTATTTAGTACTGCCCTGAACACACTATTTCACATAACAGATGTTTACATATAGTCCACAAGACACAATAACTGAATTTACACAAATTAACCAGTTCAAAAGTTTATATATGCTTGATTCTTAATACTGTGTGTTGTTACCTGAATGATTAACGGCTGTTTTTATGTTTTGTGATAGCTGTTCATGAGTCACTTGTTTGTCCTGAGCAGTTAAACTGCCCACTGTTCTTCAGAAAAATCCCCCAGGTCCTGCACATTGTTTGGTTTTCCAGCATCTTCTGCATATTTGACCCCTTTCCAACAGTGGCTATATGATGTGGAGATCCATCTTTTCACACTGAGGACATCTGAGGGACTTGTACACGACTATTACAAAAGGTGCTAACATTCACTGATGCTCAAGGCAACTGGTTCATTTCTGTAAATTCAGTTATAATTTTGTCTTGTTGTGGACTAGATATAAATACATGTGAAATAGCTTATTCAGGGCAGTACTAAATAATAAAAAAAGGATAATTTTTTACATTAAAAAAAAAAAAAAATTAAATTGAAAAAATGTTAATTTAAAATTTGTAATTAATTTATATATATATATATATATATAAATAAATGTGTGTGTGTGTGTGTTTAGTATATACTGAAGATGTTTCAATGGACACCATACACTCATCACACAGGGCCAGTTGAGCACAGCACTGTGTCTAGTACACTCCCATGTTGCTCCCATTGGGATCCCAGTCCCAGGGGTTTAACAAAACTATTGCATTAATCATTCAATTTTTTCCCCCATAGTCCCTCCATTTTCACAGGCTCAAAAGTAATTGGACAAGCTAACAATCATAAATATTAAGATTATTTTTAATACTTGGATGTAAATCCTTTGCAGTCAATGACTGTCTGAAATCTGGAACCCATGGAAATCACCAAATGCTCAGTTTCCTCCCTCTCTGCCATGCCTTTACTGTAGCCGCCTTCAGTTGCTGCTTGTTTGCGGGTTTTTCTGCCTTCAGTTTTGTCTTCAGTAAGTGAAAAGCATGCTCAATTGGGTTGAGGTCAGGTGACTGTCTCTGCCATTTAAGAACACTTAATTTCTTTGCCTTAAGAAACTCATTAATAGGTTGCTTTTGCGGTACATTTTGGGTCATAATCCATCTGTACTGTGAAGCGCTGTACTATCACTTTTGTAGCATTTGACTGAATCTGAGCAGAAAGTATAGCTCTATACACTTCAGAATTCATTCTGCTACTTCTTTCAGCAGTCACATCATCAATAAACGCCAGTGACCCACTTCCACTGGCAGCCATACATGCCCATGCCATAACACTGCCTGAATCAAGGAAGAGTACTGCAATCATCCACTTTAGTTGTCTTCCGTGGTCTTCCAGGCCTTTCAGTG
This sequence comes from Pangasius sanitwongsei, assembly GCA_037576675.1. Lineage (NCBI taxonomy): Eukaryota > Metazoa > Chordata > Actinopteri > Siluriformes > Pangasiidae > Pangasius > Pangasius sanitwongsei. The sequence goes on along the minus strand of CM075009.1, from coordinate 13,074,986 downwards.
CTGCTGAGCTTGCCAGTGAATTCCTTCTTTTTAAGAATGTACCAAATTGTTGATTTGGCCACTCCTAAAGTTTCTGCTATCTCTCGGATCTCTGTTTTGTTTTTTAACGTTAATGATGGCCTCCTTCACTTGCATCGACACTTCTTTGGAGCATATATTGAGAGTTCCCATAAACAGCTACCAAATGCAAATTCAATGCTTGAAAACAACTCCAGACCTTTTACTCTCCTTAATTTGTCAAGCAATAATGAGGAAACAGACCACACCTGGCCATGAAACTGCTTATCAGTCAATTGTCCAATTACTTTTGAGCCTGTGAAAACCGAGGGATTATGTAAAAATGGCTGTAATTCCTAAATGGTTAATGCAATATTTTTCTTAAACCCCTTGAATTAAAGCTGAAAGTCTACACTTCAATCACATCTTGATTGCATCATTTCAAATCCACCATGGTGGTGTACAGAGGCAAAAGTATGAAAATTGTCACTGCCCAAATATTTATGGACTTGACTGTATACACTACCGGTCAAAACGTTGGGGTCACCCAGAAAATTTCACATTTTCAATGAAAAGTCATACTTTTATTCATCAAATGAGCTGTAAAATCAACAGAAAATGTATTCAAGACATTGACAAGATTATAAATAATGATTTTTGCTTGAAATAAGAATTATGTCCTTCAAATTTGCCTTCGTCAAAGAATCCTCCCTTTGCAGCAATTACCGCCTTGCAGACCTTTGGCATTCTAGCTGTAATTTGTTGAGGTAATCTGAGAAAATTTCACCCCATCATTCTTGAAGCACCTTCCACAAGTTGGATTGGCTTGATGGCCACTTTTTACAAACCATACGGTAAAGCTGCTCCCACAACAGGGTTGAGATCTGGTGACTGCGCAGGACAGTCCACTACAGATAGAATACCATCTGACTCCTTCTTCTCTAAATATTTCTTTCATAGTTTGGAACTGTGCTTTGGGTCATTGTCCTGTTGAAGGAGGAAACTGGCTCCAATCAAGTGCCATCCACAGGGTATGGAATGGCATTGCGAAATGGAGTGACAGCTCTCCTTGTTCAAGATCCCGTTTATCATGTATAAATCTCCCACTTTAGCACCAACAAAGCATACCAGACCATCACCTTTCCTCCACCATGCTGGACAGATGGTGTCAAATACTCCTCCAGCATCTTTTCATTTTTTCTGAATCTCACAAATGTTCTTCATTGTGTTCCAAACACCTCAAACTTAGATTCATTTGTCTATAACACTTTATTCCAACCTTCCACTGTCCAGTGCCTGTGTTCTCTTCCTTTTATTGGCCAGTCTCAGATATGTCTTTTTCTTTGCAACTCTGCCTAGAAGGCCAGCATCCTGGAGTTGCCTCTTGACTGTTGATGTTGAGACTGGTGTTTTGCAGGTACAATTCAATGAAGCTGCCAATTGAGGACCTGTGAGACATCTGTTTCTCAAACTAGAGACTCTGATGTACTTGTCTTCTTGCTCAGTTGTGCACCGGGGCCTCACTCTTTCTATGCTGGTTAGAGCCAGTTTGTGCTATACTTTGGAGAGAGTAATACACACCGTTGTATGAAATCTTCAGTTCCTTGGCAATTTATCAAATGGAATAGCCTTCCTTTCTTAGAACAAGAATAGACTGATGACTTTCAGAAGAGAGTTGTTGTTTTTTTCTGGCCATTTTGAGATTATAATCGAACCCACAAATGCTGATGCTCCAGATACTCAACTAGTCTAAAGAAGGCCACTTTTTTTGCTTCATTAATCAGCACAACAGTTTTCAGCTGTGATAATTGCAAAAGGGTTTTCTAATAATGAATTAGCTTTTTAACATGATAAACCTGGATTAGCTATCACAATGTGCTACTGGAGCTGAAAATAACCCTCTTTACGCCTATGTAGATATTCCATTAAAAATCATCAGTTTCCACCTATAATAGACATTTACAACATTAACACTGTTTAGACTTTATTTTTGATCAATTTAATGTTAACTTAGTTGGCAAAAAAGCTTTTCTTTCAAAATCAAAGGAATTTCAAAGTGACCCTAAACTTTTGACCAGTAGTGTATATGAGTATATTATTATATTATTCACTGAGTTGCTAGTTAATTAAGTACTTGCTACATGGAAGTAATTGGTACTTCCAAGGTAGGGGTAAGTGGGGCAGACAAATTGGGTATAACCTGCCACAATCAATAACTGCTCACCTACAAAGTGACTGATATATTTTATTTACCTTATAAAATAGCCACTGAGTGTAACTACAAGGAAGGCACATCTGTGGCAACAAAGCATATGTTCCTAAATACAGTTAATGCAAATACATTTTGGATTTGAAGAAATATGTACTCATATACACTCACAGAGCACTTTATCAGGAACACTACACTAATATAGGATAGGGCCTTATGACCGTTTGCTCACAAAACAGCCTCAATTCTTCGTATAATGGACTCCACAAGATGTTGGAAACATTCCTTTGAGATTCTGGTCCATGTTGACATGATTGCATGCACGCCAACCCTACAGATTTTTCAGGTGTACTTTCATGCTGCGAAACTCCCATTGACCCACATCTCAAAGGTGTTCTTTTGGATTCAGATCCGGTGACTGGGAAGGCCACTGAAGAACACTGATCTCATTGTCAGGTTCAAGAAACCAGTTTGAGATGACCTTTGCTTTGCCATGGTGCATTATTATGTTGGAAGTAGCCATTAGAAGATTACACCATTACACCAGCTCCACCAGCCTGGACTGTTGACACAAGGCAGGCTGGGTCCATGGATTCATGCTGTTGACACCAAATTCTGACCCTACCATCTGTTTTCCATCTGACTCTACCATCAGCAGAAATCAAGATATAGCAGACCAGGCTATGTTTTCATGACTTCAACTGTCCAGCCTTAGCTGCAGCCTTAGCTTTCTGTTCTTCGCTGACAGATGTGAAACCTGACATGGTCTTCTGTTGTAGCCCATCTGCCTCAAGGATTGATGTGTTGAGATGCTTTTCTGCTCACTACAATTGTACAGAGTGGTTATCTGAGTTACTGTAGCCTTTCTGTCCGGTCAAACCAGTCTGGCCATTCTCCATTAACCTCAGCAGTTACAGAAATACTCAAACCAGCCCATCTGACACCAATAAATAATACCATCAGCATCAGCAAGACTGGCAGATAGATTGGAATGCTGGGGCTCACCCAATTTGAAAATCAAATTGCTGCAATTAACAGAGAAACCCTAATTTCTGGTATTTTGCCAGCATTTTAAAAGTATTTCTGATATGACTTTAGATTATATAGAGTCACTGATTGTAATTTGCAATGTAAAAAAGTTCTTGATGTAAAAGAAAATTTCAAACTGAAACCAGGCTGCACATGCAGGGTTATACAATATTGTTAAATTTTAAACCAGCCATAATGCAGAACTCCTGTTTAAAGTCTGTTCCCAACAGACAAGTCTGTTGTTCATTGCTGGAGTGAAAATGTTTCTCTGATGTCTGATGAATTAGAGCTGATAGCTTTGAAAACTGGTCATTGTAAATTAATGTTGAAATTCAAACATTCAGATAGATGCCATTTGGGCACGACATTTAGCAAAAAAGTATTCAAAAACATAGATTCAATTCGCTTTAAACAATAGACATTTTGACAAAGCAGTTTACAGAAATTCGGATGTAGATTTAGATTTAGATTACTAATGATCATGCCAGAGGCTACAGTAGCAAGGAAAAACTCCATCAGACGACTTGGGGAAGAAACCTTGAAACTACGGGTATGAATGTCCCCCTTTCAGACGATATGCTACACATCTTGATACATAGTATATGAAATGATACAAAAACGATACAGTCAAACAAGTAATGATTTGACACATTTCAGTCCACTACTGATCTTATATGATTCAGCTCAGCACCAATACACATAGGTTTAGGCCCTGTGAAATAAGATCTGGTTTGGTTAAATTCAAGTTTTCCACCACAAGATAGTCTTCAGGACAGAAACCTGCATTTTCTGGTTTCTTTGCCACATGACAAACTACCATTTTTTCTTATTAACTACAAGAGAGAGAAATCATAAATAACAATAATACATTTTATTTATGGACACCTTTCAAAACACTCAAGATCAAATTACAATGCAAAGTCAAAGCTAAAATTAGGTAGAAATGTAAAAAAAGTCATACGAGTCAGATTAGGCCAACTTAAACGAATGAGTTTTTAGAAAATATTTAAATAAAACCAGTCCAGTTTATGGATTTGTACATGAAGAAAGTTCTAGAGTCTGGGAGCAGTGCAGCTGAAATCCCTACCACCCATGGTACTGAGACAGCAAGATGAAACAGTCAATAGGCCGACAGAGGAGGATTCCAGGATGTGAGAAGGGTTGTAAACCTGGAGGAAGTCATAGAGGTAAGAGGGCGCGAGGTTGTGAAGGGCTTTAAAAGTGAGCAGCAGGATTTTTAAATCAATCGGGTATCGGAAGGGGAGTCTGTGGAGCTGAATATGTGTGGGGGTGATGGGTTTGCTAGACTTGTTGCGGGTGAAAATATGGAAAGCAGCATTTTGAAGGAGTTGAAATCTGTGGAAGATTTTATTTGGCATGTCATAGAGAATACCATTACAGTAATCAGTCCGAGATTTTCCCAAAAGCATGGATCAGAAATTCAGTGTTGTGCTGAGAAAGTACATCTTATAGTCTGGCATTATTGCAGTGATTGTAGAAAGCAGCCCAGGATATGTTTTTGATGTTTGGTTCGAAAATGAGCCTGTTGGCTAGAATGCCACCAAGGCTCTTGACTTGGGAGGAAAGAGGTACCAGGCAGCCATCGATGCAGATGTTAACCCTGTGTGCTTTCAGTAGTGTGGACTTGGAGCCAATGAGAAGAACATTGCTTTTATTGCCATTTAGTTTGAGGAAGTTATTGGTCATCCAGGATTCGATGTCCTGAAGGAAACTGGTGAGGGCAGTAAGAGGGAGGGTGATGTCAGGTTTGGGGGAAACATAGAGCTCAGTGTCATCTGTGCAACAGTGGATTTGACCAACATGGTGCCAGACAGAGGATGTTGCCTAGAGGAAAGAGATATGATAAATAGCAATGGACTCAGAACTGACCCTTGGAGGACACCCTGTGTAACTGCAGAAGACTCAGATCTGGAGATCTCAAACTGCACAAACTGCTGTCTATTGGTGAGGTAGAACTCCAATGACAGCCAGGCATTCCAAAAGCATTGGGTGAGAGATTCAAAGGCAGCAGTGAGGTCAAGGAGAATGAAGATAGACAGGAGGCCAGAGTTGGCAGCACAGAGGATGTCATTAGTTATTTTCACTAGCGCACTTTCAGTCAAAAACCAGACTGAAAGGGCTCAGAGAGTCTATTGTGATCAAGATGCAACTGGAGCTGTGCAGCTACCACCTGTTCCAGTATTTTGAAGATGAACGGCATATTGGTCCTGTTAATATTAAAGTCAACTGGGTCAAAACCAATCTTTTTGAGAATAGGCTGCAGCAGTTTTTAATGAGGAGGTTACAATACCACAGGTAAGGGACTAGTTAATTATTGCAGTTATCAGGGGGACAGACAGGCTTTGAGTGTACTTGTGGGAAATGGATCAAGCTGGTAGGTAGAGGACTTAGATTTCTGAATTAGCTGAGAAACATGGTTAATGGATATAGGTTTGAAGACTGAGAATGAGGTAGGTGAAAAACACAGAGTATCCATCCAGGGTATTTCGCCAGGAACACAGGCAGATGAGGTAAATTTCAAGAAGGTTGAGCATTGTTCAGTAGATTGCTGGAGAGAGTGGGTAACTTGAGCGAGTTAACTGTAGAGAAGAGAGTTCTCATGTTGCCTACTAGATAACTGATATTCAATGCATAATAGGAGGGGTAGTAGTGTGAAAGCTGTTAACAGAACAGGTGACAACCAGATCAGTCTTAGTAGAGAGCTGCTGAAGATGGCGAGTCATTGTAATGCTCAACCAGGTCAGCAGGAGAGGCATGGCAGACAGGACTAGAGAGGGATTTTAACCAAAGTGACCTCACCAGGTTGATTAATGTTTTTGATAGCTTGTCCAGGGCAACAGAAGCAACAAAATGCAGAAATATATGGTCAGAAACTGGCAGTGAGATTTTGTGATATGACCCCAGCACAGCAGACTAGTTCCAGACTATGGCCTTTGTTTTGAGTTGGAAAATTAACAAACTAATTGATGCTGGGACAGTTAAGAGTGCAGTTAAAATCATTAGTTAAAGGGTTAGTGAGGTTGTCAATGTGGAAAATCTCCCATTAACATATAATTAGGGAACACTGAACAGAGACATGCAAGTGAAGCCACAAGCTCTGTGAGAAAAAAAAATAGATAATTTGGGTGGTCTGAAAACACTATAAGAGTTCAGGTTCAGGGCCATTTAGTTGTACTGCCAGAAGTTCAGATGAGGAATGTGACTGATGTTGTAGCGATATATCACAGACAGTCTGCCCCCACAACCAGAAGAACAAGGTTTGCTGATGTGAAATAAGCCAGGTGGAACTGTTTGGTTTAATTGGGAAAAGTCACTGGGCTGTTGCCAGGTCTCTGCAGGAGCATACATAGCTGACCTGGATAGGGAAGTCAGTATGTTATCAACAATAGTCTGGCTGGATGTTTCTGTGGGACAAGGATGTGTGGACCAGAAAGAGCGAACAGACATGTGTTGTTAATCCGTTCTGACGAGATCCATGGTGGCCATATTGTGGACTCCTAAGGATATCCCGGGGGATAAACAAAGCTTGGGGAGGATTGTAGTGCAACCGGAGTCAATGAAATTTAGTAGCTGATGGAGTTTCAGCAGCACTGCAGTGGGAATCCAAAAACTATGTGCATCACCCATTACCCTTACGAGCATTAGCTTGCAGGTAAGAGGGGAAGGAGGAAAACAGAAGCTGAAATATCCCAGTAGCAGTATCTGAAAGTCCCAGTTTTCAGGTGGAATTAAGAAAAAGCAAAATCAAAATTCCCCTCAGATACTTAAAAATATCCATATAAGGTGTTCGGAGGTAGCTAAAAGCTTTACACAGACACAGAGTAGTGGAAGCCAAATGCACTAGCATTCACTCCCATTGGCCATTCTCAAAGAGAGGTAGCAATTGCTTATAGCTGTTATAATGTACGTCATAATAGAGACTAATTTGTATCGTGGGTGCATTTTATGGTAGTGTTGCAAGTTTTGCATACAGCAGTGCTATATGTCGAGCTTTCCTTGACTTGGTGGTGCATTGTTGGGGTGTCTCTCTCTTTCTCTTTCTCTCTCTCACACACACACACACACACACACATACATAATGTACATCATGTACATTGTTATTTGCATCGATTTTAGATTTTATATCGATTTTATATGGCTTCTCAATTCAAAGGGGATTTAAGATTGTAAATCAGTGCTGCTGTATTGTAGACTGTTGGACAGATTTTCTGATTCAAATAGCTTTTTTTCTTTACACCCCTACCCGAGAGGAACCAGACTCAATAAAATAAAATTATTACAGTATACAGTTGTAAAACAGAAAAGGTAAACAATACAAAGTGTATTGAAAGGATGTTTAGTATGAGCATATTGGAGTCCTACTGAATTGGTGAAGGGAAGTCCAGTCCTGCCACAGAAAATCTTTTCATTACAGCAGCAGCACATGTCTACAGTATCCAAGTGAGATTATCCAGTGAAGCAAGGGTGTGCCTTGGGTATAAACTGTTTTTGGGACGTGCAAATCTTTAGGGTCCATGTGGGACCATCCATAGCAGCAGAAAGTGAGTCACAACTGCAGAAGCTCCAAGCAGAAGTAGAGAATCAGGATGAATTAGGCAAGAAAAGCCACAGCAGTAGAAGTGTGTCAGGATCTGGCATCAGCCAGGAATGTGCATGTATAGCTAGACAGAGAGGGTAGATTATTAGGTTTGCTTTTATTCTATAGTGGTTTTAAAGGGTATCCACTGTGATCAGAAGGGAAGTAGGGACTCTAGCTGGTCTGGCTATGCCAGGATCTTTAAAAGAGAAAGCCAGAAAGTAAAACAGGCATTAGGGCAACCTGGGACATAAAGTGTCCCACCACTTCACCATCAACAAACCTGAGTGATCACCAGGGGTAAACATTAAAACATCTTGCCCACGAACTCCCACAGATCTGCACCTTTACCTAAGAGAAAGTTATTTAACAAAATGGCTGATTAAAAACAGGTTTTCAACCTATGCCTAAAGAATGAGTCTCTGTCTCTGAGTCCTTGAATGCTATTCTGAATGCTATTCTATAGCTTGGGGACTCTGTAGGAAATGTCTCTGGCCCAGCTGTGGTTTTATTTATTCTCTGATAAAGAACCTGCACCTTTTGATTGAATCAGACATGACTGATCATAACAGACCCAACGTTCAGTCAGTTCAGCCAGTGTATTGTGGAAAAAAGTACACACTTTCCCACACTACACCAATTTGGTCAAATTTCTGGTTCTAGAAAGGAATCTGCCTAATAAAATCATGATTGTTTTCCTGATCTGTACAAGTAAATTGGTAAGTGTGACACACTTGTGCATTTCAAATGGTCAGACAGCAATATGAGCGGTATGGCAATGACACTAATATGGAAATATTGTTTGATGGTAGATTGTGCCATCAAACAATCTTTCCATATTAATATCATTGCCATAAAATACCTATACAGCAATTTTACTGAAAATGATTAAAATAACATGTCAATAATAGTGGAATATTACAGCCTATATTATAAATCATGATCTTTTCTTCTGCAGTAGACTCCAGTAAGCTACTTCATCGGCTCTCACCTCAATATCTGTGTTTATAGAGTAGCTATCTGGTTAGTAGCTTTTAAACAAAAACAGGAAAATGCATCATCCCAACTGGCTAATCCTGTTCTCATCACAGTAGCTGGTATCTCACAGCATCTCAATGGAGTTTAAGTCAGGACTTTGACTAGGCCACTCCAAAAGCTTAATTTTAATCTCATTCAGGATTTTCTGAGCAGAATTCATGGTTCTGTCAATTTGTTTGCCCAGGCCCTGCAGAATATTGTGATCAATGGTATTAAAAGCTGCACTGAGATCAAGCAACATAAAGAGACACAACCCTGATCAGAGGCTAGTAGCAGGTCATTTACTATTTTAACCAGCGCTGTCTCAGTGCTCTGATGAGACCTAAAACTGACTGAAAGATTTCATGCATGTTATTCCTATACATGTATGAGCTTAGCTGCTGAGTAACAACCTTTGTTTTTTTTGTTTTTTTTTAGGATACTGGAGATAAAGGGGTAGTCAGATGCCAATTATCTTCTAAATGGGGCAACTTCAACTCTAAGCAATCGGTCACTTCATCGAGTTCTGTTGGAACAATCGATAAATCTGGGTAGCTGACTGGTTTCTGAACATGATTGTACTTTTGATACAGTAGCAAGGCAAATTCCATATATCATGACCAAGATGCATTTTAAATGAATGAGGCAGTGATCTTTCAGACTGGGGTACCGTGATTGTTTTCTATAGTTATGTCAACTATCAGCATTATATCAAGAATGTACATTAATGAGTGGATCTTATTATATTCTGATTGATCTCTACTGAGTCTAATATAGCCTAATTTAGGCTACATACTCATTTGGTCTAGGGCAAGTCTCTAGTAAACAAAGTACATTAAATGCCTGATCACTTATAGTTTCCTTTACTATAAACACTTACGATTAGGGCTGCAACTACCAATTAATCTATCAATTATTTTTCAGATTAACAATTAGTTTGATTATTTTCACAATATATTGAATACCAAAAATATTTATTTATTTATTTAAAAAAAAAAAAAATTATGCTTAGTTAAATAAGTCACTAATTTCAATACAGCATTACTGACATTTATCAGACTATCAAATGAAACTAATCCAAGGTTATGGAATTTCATAACCCTTTTACTGATTCTGAAGACTATTTTTACAATTATATGTCTTATCTGCATTTCAAGCCCTGATTTGCCCAATTCCGGCTAGACAAATTCAGAATAAATGCGAAATAAATTTCCGCTGCCTGTCTCACTAACTGACACGCTCTGATGCCAGATTCATTTTGCTTGCCGTGTGTGTGGGTGTGTGTTCGCGCAGGGCGAATCATCTTCAGTGTGTGGAATCGACTCCAAACAGTGAAACAGTGAATTGATTCTTTTTGGGAGAGACTCTGATGTGAACTGAAAGCAAGATAGATGAGCAAGATGAATAAAAAAAATATAGAAAGTAAAAATGCTAAGAAAAAATTTTAAATTAGTGTTTGTCAACGCTAAATATTTTAACTACTTACAAGCTAACTGATTCATATAGCTTTGTTACTCACTGCCCAACACTGCATAATGCACATGCTTCATGATTTTTGAAATGAGAAAACACTGGTCTCATAGACTATTCATTCAAGACCATGGTCATTTTCAACCCATCGAGTTATACAAATAACTGACTATTGAGCCAAAATAGCATGAGATAACATTTTCTGATAGGGCAGGAAAGATAGATAAATACGATAGAAATGTGCGATAGAGCTAGACAACTGGATAAGCTAGTACATACACAGTCAATACACAGTGGTTAATAAGCATGGCTCAAGCAGGTACAGTGTGCTTCCAATTGCTTCTCACAAACGAATGATTAGAAATATTACTCACACAAAAACGTTATGTCATGAGGCCAACAACGTAGATTAATGCAAAGCGTTTCCATACTTTAGAGAAGTTTTTTCTGTAGTAACATGCACTGCCATTTACATCAAATGCTTTTTTTTTTAGTCTAAATGAAGTGAAGTTGAATTCCACAGTGTGCTTCATAACATAGTCCAACTAATCGCTAATGAAATTTGTTGCCAACTATTTTTTATTATGGATTATTATCAATTTTGTCAATTAGTTGTTGCAGGCCTACTTCACATGCAAGGGATCTAACAATTACCAGTCCTAGCTTCAGATCAAAGCTGCTGGTTGTGCATTTGATATGATCTAATTTTAGATGTTCTGCATTTTTATTTATATTGAGCTTAGGGAACAGGCGCAGTTTCAATATGGTGGAACCTGAATGACGCCTCAAGGCAGACAGTCAGTTTAGCCTTTTTGTCTGCTGGTTGGGCCTGGCTCAGTACTGTCACAGATTGACTAGGCCTGTCAAAAGACAGAAAAAATTATGTTATAAGCTATGTTACAAGAAATGACAGCAGCACCTTCCCAAGTGGAATGGATACCATCCAGTCAGACTTGCCCCCAAAAGTATTCCAATAGTCTATAAAGCACCCAGTGCGTTCAGAGCACCATTTGGACATTCAGCAGTACAGTGACCATAACCTGCTGGAAGTTACCACACGGCATTGGAATATGTCTAGGGCATACTGTGCATCAGACATTGCCTTCGCTAATTTACACATATCTGCGTATCATTAGCACCCAACTAAGGATAACTAACCTGCACTTGCTTAAGACCCTAAGATTCCCTGCAATTTCTGGCGCCCTGGCTGCAGGTATAAAGCTACCGATAACTGCTGGTGCCCCTAAAGGCCTAGCTAATTTCACATGGCATAGAATAGAGTCTCTTACAACCAGAGCACTTTCTAAAGGCTTTTCAGAGGGTGCTTTACTGAGTAAGGCAAACCTGTTGGACAGACGAATCGGAATGGAGTGGTGCGCCTATGGGTGAGTCTTAGTGTTAGCCTTTGCTTTGTGGCTATACCACTGATTCGTTACCCATTTGATCTGCTCTGAGGGCTCTAATGCCAGAGGTGGGGGCTCATTATCTCTGCCTAAGGCACCTAAACTTCCTATACTGAATTTACACTCCTCCCACTATCATTAGTTCTGTCTAATGTCTGGACTTCTAATGCACTTCTCTGACAGTATAGCTTCTAATCTACATTTCTCAGAAGTAAAACTATTACTAATGATGGAAGAATAGCTAAACATCTTGCACTCAACACATGAAGAAGGCCAAAGTTGGCTATGCCAAAATATTGAGGATGTTACTTTTATTGTTACTTCCTGCTTGAGGATTGTGAGCAGACTTAGTAAGAACAGTCTCCATTTGCTGTCTTTAAACAAATACATTCATTCAAAATAAAAAAAAATTGTAACCACTGATGAAGAATATTTAAAAATTGCAGAATTTCCTAATGATGAAAAAAGCAGCAAGATTCTCCCGGCAAATGGATTAAAAAACAGGAAGGCACATGCCGCGTGTGCGTGAATACTAGTGTCAAAAACCTTTTTGCGTGTACACAATGTTTATATACCCAAGACCCCAGGTCTTCTAAAACATCATATTTGTACTTACCCGTTTCTTCATTCTCTCCATCCACAAACTTCTCCTCATTCTCCCTGTTGGCTTCCTTTTCCTTATCTGTAATGTACTCCCCATTCTGGTACTTGCGGTTCCTGCATCGCTTTCTCTTTTTTGCAGAGGCCAGGTCTCCTCCCTCTGCCACCTGAGCAGGTCTAATATTGTCTGTGTCCCCACCTTCAGGCAGAGGATTGAGACGAGGCCTGCCCCGAGGTCGCCTGAGTGGGAAAACAGGACTTGGCAAAAGTGTGGAGGAAGGGGATTCTGGGGGAGGAGGAGTAGGAGGAGAAGCAAAGCTCCAGTCTCGCAGCAAAGCATCGTCAGTGCGCCGGCGCCCTCGTTTTGGCCTTGGAGAGGACACTTGCTGCAGGTTAGATTCCTTACTGGGCTGATCAGTCTTGGTGAGGGAGGCAGTGTCTACCTGCCCACTTCTCGCTGGGTTGTTTTCAAAATCTAGAGAAACCACCAAGGACAGACATTCAATAATGCCTCCCCAGGAAAAAGAGTCGAAAGAAATTCCATCTAATGACTTCAGATAAAATGATTAGTTAGGTATACAGTGAGGGGAAATACGTATTCAGACACTTTTGTTTTTGTTATTTAGTATATTTCCAGTGAAGTGGCAGCTGGTGGTGGATGCTCCACTAATACTAAGAGTAATACTAAACACAGCCAAATCACGTTTACTGTACCAAGACAGTTAAGAGGACCTATTTTGCTCCCTGACTTTTGAATTAAAATCTTGGGCATTATTCTGCCTTCTTCTTGTTTAATTTTCAGTCTCTCCTCTTAAGTATGAGCATCAAAATACCTTTCTAAATTCAGGTCAACATTAACAGCGTCTACCAAAAGCTAGCTAGATTTGTAAACAACAAATTTCAGAAATGAATGCAAATAATCAAACAGAACTTTATACTTACCATATATACAGTTACAATATTTACAAATTACACTACTGCACCATTGCTCCAAGCAATTCCAGCTGGAGGTGATATGTTTAAGTTTGAGATGGCAATCATGTTCATTCTCGTTTCGGTCATTAGCAGTTGGTTACAAGGTTCCGCCCCTTTGAGAGATCTACAAGACATCATAAGGAGAAGCTATGTGCCCAGAGGCGGGACATGTTGAGATTTTTTATTTTTTTTTGTTGTTGTTTTTTTCCTGTGCAAAACACACCTGCCCACACTCCATTTGCTCCCAGTGAAGCCCATGTGTCCAGGCGGGACTCGAAACAATGTGTTAAAAGCCTGTTGTCTAACGAGCGTTAATCTTTCGGCCTATCAAAACACAACGTACACAAACATGTAATAAACACTAAGAGATGGACAAGGCTTCACCGTGTGTTTATTAGCGCTGTGTCGGGGGCTTTAAAGGAGATTTTCATGCCGGCTGCACTATCTGCCAAAAATAGTTTAATCCGCCACAAAGAGTTCAATGAACGAACAGTACGATATTGCAGTGAGATATCAGATCCTTTGATTTGCTAAATTATTGAATTACACCAAGATTGATGAATAATGTAGACACTTTGGTAAACATTTCATTGCCGCATTTTAATTAAACTTAAGGGGAAGCTGGGCTTCCTGTATAGTCTTAAAGCAATTGCCTGTGTTCCAGTGCCTATATCCACTTCAAACTTAGACACATAATGGGCCTCATTTGTCAAGCTGGATACGAACGGCTTTATTGGTAAATCATTTATTGGAGCATTTACACGAGGAATTTGGCATTTAGGTAAATCCAAAAAAGTTTGGAAAAACATTTATATCCTTCTTGTGCTCATGGGTGTGTGTAAATTTATGCATATGAAGATAAATTAATTGAGCAGCTTCGGTTCATGTAAATGATTCGTTTTTAATCACAAATTCTGCTGTAAAGTTTAAATAGCTTTGTGTAGCCATTTCAATTACATACACAAATTTAATGACAATTTTGTGAAACCCAGTCATTTCAAATGAATTAATGAAATATTAAATATGAAAAAAAAATGAAAGCAAGTCAACACAAATCCATAAATTAAGACAAATCAGACCAGTCATTCAATTAAGAAGAAAAGGCACTGAATAAAAGGAGGATGGGCTGCACTGGCTCAGCATACATTGGTTCCGTGTGCCACATCATCTTCTTTTAGTGCAACACTTTATTATTGCCAGCACTAAGTGACTGATAAGTGACTGATCTGGTATGTCTTAAGCTGTAATGTGCCGTATACTCCCTAGTGTGCTGCGGACCTTACGCTTACTTATAATACTCTCTTTCCCATCTGCTGTTCCAACATGGCACTAAGAAGTGCGCAAGGGATTTCTGGCCAAGACACTTAAAAAAATAATAATAATCATAAAGGATTCCCTGCGTGATGTGCTTGGGGTTCATGATCAGCTAGGTACAGTAGATATACAGTACTGCGCAAAACTCTTAGGCACCAAACAGAAAAATGTTTATATATCAATAAAGAAAACAACATATCATGTAACAGACCACTTTTCAGACAAAAAAATTGTACCTGAGACTACAATCTTTTTTTTTTTTTTTTTTTAAAGTAAAGGGCTGTCACACCAAATATTGACTGTTTAGCTTACTACTGTTTACTGTTCCTTATAATATTTTATATGTAGAAACTTTTAATTGAATTATTTTTGAAGACATCGTTGCTTTACAGCATTTCTTTGCATGTGACTAAGACTTATGCACAGCACGGTATATTTTCTCCATTTTCATGTCAAATTCTTTTCCCCTCACTTAATTCACAACTAATTCACCTTTTCAGTAATTTGGCTGCAGATTTTGACCTTTTCAGGTGATGTTATATTGTTAAATAAGATATATTTTTATTGGCATAGATGCAAGATATGTGCAATCCTTCTTTCTCCAAAAACGACAAGCTGAATTATCGCCAAGGAGTTCTATTTTTGTTTGGCCTGACCAGAGGATACTGTTCCAAAAGAGTTCTAATTTGTCTAAATGCTTGTCTAAGTGCATCTCTGTGCTTCTTTTTTCAAGGAGTTTTGCATGGGGTGTAGAAATGGAGATGATTGTTGTGCAGTTCATTGCTTATTGTTCTCTGCGTAACCGTTTTTTCCTGCTGCTTTCAGATTGTCCTGCAACTCTTTTAGAGTAAATATTGGCTTCTCTCTTACCTTCCTTATCATTAGTCTGAGAGCAACTTGTGAAATCTTGCATCGCGGACCTGTCCAGGGATGATTAGTTGTGGTTCTACCTGCATATTATCATAATCATATTATCAAACCAATTGTGCTGGCAGGGATGTCTTTGCTATGGCTCTGTAGCGTTTTCCATCAAGTGCTGTTTAATAATGTTGTCCCTGTGAACTGTAAGAAGCTTCTTCACCTTCACCCAATTGCTAGCTGTTGTGTGAAATATTCAATGGCAACGTCGCTCATAATGACACCAGGTACAATTTGCATAAGAACATTTTTTGCAGCATTTATATCTAGTACTTGATTTATTTTTATGTAACCTTTACATACAGTCCCCTCCAAAAGCATTGGAACAGCCAGGCCAATTTTTTTTTGTTTTTGCTATAAATTTGGATTTGAGATTGAAAGATGCATATGAGACGATATGTCAGAATTTCAGCTTTCATTCCCTGATATTTACATCTAGACATGTTAAATGCACCATTTGTTTGAACCCACCCATTTTCAAGTGATCAAAAATATTGGAACATGTGACTGACAGGTGTTTCTTGTTAGATTGATTATTCAAACAGTTAATAGCTCTGAAAGTCTACTCTTGGTTCCAGCCCTGGGTTTCACCTGTGAAGACTCCATTTGTTGTTAAAAAAAGATAACATCAAATGCAGTCTTCATCGATCAGAGCCACAGCATTGGGCATTGCCAATACAACAATTTGGAATGTCCTGAAAAAAGAAAGAAACCACTAGTGTACTAACAACCAGAAATGAAACAGGTCGGCCAAGAAAAACAGCAGCAGTTCATGACAGACACATTGTGAGAACTGTGAAGAAAAATCCAAATACAGTCAGTGACATCACCAGCGTCCACAAAGCAGAGGTAAAGGTATCACAAACCACTGTTCAAAGAAGAAGAGTTAGAGCTTAGAAAGATAGAGGCCATATACCACAAGATGCAAACCAGTCATCAGCAGTAAGAATCAGAAAGCCAGATTGGAATTTGCAAAGAAATACAGAGATGAGCCACAAAAGTTCTGTAACCAAGATGAACATCTACCAAAGTGATGGAAAGGCCAAAGTGTGGAGAAAGAAAGGATCTGCTCATGATCCAAAACATACTCATTGGTGAAGCACGGTGGAGGTGGTGTCATGGCTTGGGCTTGCATGGGTGCTTCTGGAGCGGGCTCACTAATCTTTTTCTGATGATGTAACTCATGATGGTAGCAACAGAATGAATTCAGAATTCTACAGAAACATTCTGTCTGCCAATTCACAGAGAAATGCATCCAATCTAATTGGGAGGAACTTGATCATGCAGCAAGACAATAAGACAAAACACACCGCAAACACAAAAAAAATAACTTCATCAGGAGAAAAAAAGTGGAAGGCTTAAGACTGGACAAGTCAATCACCAGACCTTAACCCAATTGAGCATGCATTTCACCTCCTGAAGAGGAGACTGAACGGAGAACCCCACCCCACCCCAAAAAAAAAACAAAAACAAACAACAACTGAAAGAAGCTGTGGTACAAGCTTGGAAAAACATCATCAGATTGGAATATATAGAAGAAAAGAAGAATGCAACAGTTTGGTGATCTCAGTGGGTCACCAGCTTGATGCAGTTATTGCAAGCTAGAAATATGCAACCAACTATTAAGTGTTATTTACTTTAAGACTATCTGTTCCGATACTTTTGCTCACCTTAAAATTGGGCGATGTGTACTGTTCTAAGTTGTTTAACACATCTAGATGTAAATGTCAGGATATGAAAGCTGAAATTCTCATCCATTGTCTCACATTCATCTTTTGACCTCAAACTGAAATGTCTTCAGTGTATAGCAAAAACAAAAGAATTGGCCTTGCCATTCCAATACATTCAGATGTGTGTGTGTGTGTGTGTGTGTGTATATATATATATATATATATCTCTCACACAAATACTTTTCCCCAAGTCAATTTTGTTTCTTAAACCCATCTTTCTTTTGCTCATATTCCTAAGTGCAAAGACAAAAGACATTATGTTTGTAAATCTGAAGTGGATATGTACACTGGAAGTATATTAAATAACAAAAACAAAAGTGTCTGAACAGTTACTTCCCCTCATTGTACCAGAAAACAAATTCGTTACCGGGTTTGCTGCAGGCAGGTTGCTCCGTTTTAACCGGAGTACTCTTTCCTTTGTGAATCTTAGCCCCACTTTCAGGGATTGGACATGTGCTCTCCTTCAGTGGGCTCTCCTTCAGCGGGCACTTCTCTGCAGCGGACGATGTACCCTTCTTCTGTTGCAAAACAAACATGGCAAAATGCTATCTTCTCTCCTCTGATACAAGTTGGCTTAAGCAAAAGTATGTTTTTTCAATTAATGTTAGTTCAATGTCTGTTATTATGTAGTTAAAGGAAAAGATCCACCCTGAAAGACTTTTCCCCCTATCAATACTTAATATGTAATATATTTTTGATTTTGCAGATTTATTTTAAGATTAAATTCTGAGTTGACTTTTTTGACATGAACTACTTCTTTCAACAAGCTGGTCTATTTTCACTTTGGTTAATGGTTTCTTACATTAAACACAATGCCTTTCAACTGCCCACTGATAGTGGTGCCAGTGGGATTTAGCCCTTGTTACACCACTATCTAAAGAGACTGATGCAGCAGTGCTTTAATCATTTAGTCTGTCCGGCTCTCTCAGCTTCTCATCTGTATATTATGCTCAAACAAATAAGCTTTGAAAGCTTCAACTTACATGCTAATACCGCTGTCAACAAAATCTCTTAGGTTGCTAATTAGCCGAACCGAGTCTCTGCCATAACTCAGCACAGCTGCATCTATACACAACTATATCTGCATTTTACTCCAGAACTACAGAGTTTGCTGTCTCCACTACTTCTCATTAATATGACATTCAATGTCACTGGAAAATGGCGAGAAGAGAAGCTCTTGCTCTTTTTTCCCAAGAGCTAATAGCAAAATCTGACCATTATACCTTATGTCCGAGATCCTTGAAATTTTTTCTCCTATTACACACCATTGTAACTGCACAGAAAATCATTCTCACGGGAATAATGAAAATATAACCCCAACCAACATATTAGCACCAGAATTGCTAAACACGTCACAAATATCCCAATATAAACATATTTAATGTGTTTTGCTTTCGTTTAAGAAACCACATGAAAACCATGTCTACAATGTAACATCTAGCTTACTTATATAAATATAATCTTACTTTTTTAGAGATAGGGGCTTGAACTACCGTAGCGCTCTCCTTCATCCGAGGTTTTTTCTTCAGTGTTGCAGTCTTTTTTAATGTTTCAGGAGCGGTCTTCTCCTTCTTCCTTGGCTTCTTCTGTTTGGTGACAGATACTTTTCCTTTGGAAACATTATCTTTTTTACCACCATTCATTTTTTTCTCTCCTTCTGCCTCTGTTGTAGTCTGGTGCTGAGGGATGGATATGCTCTCCAGCTTTGAATTAGAAGCGAGTTCTCTTTGTACTGCAGGGTCTTCTCTTGTTTTCTCCTCTGGATCTGCAGCCAGTATGCTGTCCTTCTTGCCAGATTTAATACTAGATGCACATCTTTTCTTAGGCGTGCTGGTCTCTGACTTTTGGCCTGTGAAATTTTCTAACTGCTTTGCCTGTTTGTCATGGCACTTCTCTTTGGGCACAAAAACAGTTGTGGCCTCCTGCCTATTGTCCGCTGTTGCATCTGTAAATGGGGAACTGCTACCTGTCTTAGAGTCCTGCAGCTCTGAAGTTCCGCAGGGTGGAAAACCAGTGGCTACGGTTTGCTGCACTGGAGGGTTCTGAGACCTGCTGAGCAAGTTGACCACCTCAGGCTTTCTGGATCCCACATTTGACGGATTACAGTAGTTTTCACCAGTCAGTGCAGTGGTCTCAAGAGTTTTCTGCTTTACTATCGACTCCAGGTTGGATAGGGGGGAATGGGTTTTCTCCCATTTTTCTTCCTTTACATTAGTGGGGCTTAGTTCACATTTATGAAACAAGGGGCCATCACAACTCGGGTTGCCTTTGACCTTAGATGGGGCTTGGCTCTGAGCCGGTCGCTTCTGCAAAGACATCCCCTGGAAAAGTGGTTGGTGCCACAATGGTTTACCTGGGGGTGTATATGGAATCCCCGCTTTTCCACCTGAAGTCCTAGGGGATTGCGAGTTTGTAGAAGTAAACAGTGGCTTGGATGAAAGCTCTTGCATTCCAGGGGAGGTAGTACTAGCAGAAGTACTACCAGATTGCTTACCACCTTTATTTTGCCTATCACCTTTAACCGCAAAAGGTGTCTTCTTGCCTCTGGAGGCCAACTGTTCACCTTGATCAATAATCGAAATGGTCTCTTGCTTGGCAAATATCTGAACGTCTTCAACAAACGCAGCACTTTTCCCATCCTTGCTGCGCAAGGTAGAGGCCAGTATAGGGCTTGCTACACCTACATATGTTCCTGGGAGGTTGTTTAAGGAACCTTGAGATGAGCCTTTGCCCCATGATGCACTTGGTTCCAAATTGTGATTGCTGAGTTTCGAGGTGGATCTCTGGGCTGAGCCATTTCGCTGGGTGTCTGGTAGAATGGCATATGTAGAGGCAGAACCAAAAGTGGAAGTCTGAGGCCTTTTGGAGGCATGGGAATTCTTTTGATGAGGCTCAAACAAGCATTGCTCAGTTGTGGCAGTTGGGCTGTTTTGAGCATCCTTAATGCTTTTTTGGCGCTTGGATTTTGAAGATAAGTCAAGAGGTACATCTCTGGCCTCTGGAGGACACAGAGCATTGTGTTCCTCAGTAGATGATACTGTCTTCGGCTTCAAATATGCCACAGAAGTCTTTTCGCTTCCTCTGTATGGCGGACATTTCTCTACAAGGCTTAGAAGCCTATTCTGAGTGGTAATGTTGGCCAGCGCTGAGCTACAGCAGATGGCAGCAGTGGGAGAGATAGTATAATGAGTCAGTGGGGCTGAAGCTTGTGTGGCCTGTTGCGCTGGGAGAGCAATAGCTGGGCTAACAGCAGAGGAAATTGTTGATTTGTGCTCTCCTACACCTTTGCCACCCTTTGCATTAGAAACATGTTCACATCGCCCTTTAGATGCTGATGACAGTGGTTTCTTCTCAGCAACACCTCGACCCACAGAAAACTGATAAGGGTAGGTTTTGAGCCTTGGAGTCGTACTCGAGCCAGAACACGGCACTGGACAGTCCTTTTGAAACTGACTAGCTGTGGCTTCTCTCAGAGCGGCAATCTGGCCCAATCCTGGGGGCAAGGTGATCTTACAAAGAGAAGAAGCAAAGTTTGCAGATGGAAGGAAAGCAACAGGTTGGCCTGGTTTAAAGAGGGTTGATTGAAATCCTGGGGAAAGGCTGATAACAGGTTGGGTAGGCCCAGTGCTATGAGGAGCTTTCTTATTTTGGGTCACACTATTGTGAACCAAGCTCATCAAGTCCTCTGAGCCAACCTTTTTACCACAAGGCCAGTGTTGAGTCGGGTAGGCAGCAGCACCTTCAGCCTGGGCTTTGGGAACTTCTGTCCTATCGGGTAACGGCGTGCTAAAAGAATCAGTACTGAACACAGCATTGTTGCGAAGATGGGAAGGAGGGACTTCGGGACAATGGTTTGAATTGCTGGTTTTGTTAGCCTTGCTGGCATCTGAGCAGACACCAGGCATTTTGCAGTCTGTAGATGTCCTCAGCTTGTTCTGCTGTCCGTGAGGTACGTCTCCTCTGAGTTCAGGAGGCAGTGTCTGCTGTGGATTCCCCACCATGCTCTCTGACAGCTGTGTAAGGGCACTGCTCTCTTTGCTCACTGTGCCTCCATCCCCTACATTCATTGGTGAGGGATCCACCTGATCAAATAATAAGAAAGTTTGGTAAATCCAAATCCTATGTAAAACTAAACAAGTATTAAAATAAGCACTCTTCTAATATCACATATGATTATCACCTGCATAGGCGTGTTTTTTTTTCAACACAGCATTCCTTTGAGTGTCAACAGATGTGCATTTACAAGAATTTCTTCTACATATGGCACAAAGCTAAAGATACAAGGAAAATGTCAAAGTCTGTAATCACTTCAAATGATTCAATTATTAGTGTTATTCAAATATTCAGACCTGTCCATGCAGCACTAGCAAAGAACAGAAACATGCCCAGAGACAGTGAGGTACACAGGACACTGCATAACTAAAACCTTCCAAATTCACCAAATTCAATTTAAAAAAATTTCATCTGTCTGTACTCTAATCTAAACAAGCAAATGTATAAACTCCGTGTGGGGAGATTACAACCTGCTGATATTTGGAATTTTGGTAATGCACAATTATTTAAGTCAAAATTTAATCAGTTAGAAACTTTTACATTGTAATCACATTCACATTCATGTATTTTTTCACTAAGTAGAAAAATATTGCAAATCACATATGCTGCCATTTTCAAAATATTATAGCTTGGCTACATAAAATCTCTTAAACTAAGATAAAAATAAAAATTAAAATCTATTTTATCTTAATTGCAGCGAACAGATATTCTCTTACAGCTATAAAAATTGTGTCTTCCAGGAGGCTAGGAAAAACACTTAATTAGGAAATGTATAAATTATATCCACAGTGCCTTCTCAGGTGAACTCTTTCCAAACGATGATGATTTTCATTACCAAGGTTTCATTACCAAACTATAAAATTCAAATGAATATTTCTAACTAAGGAAAGCAGTGATTTGAGAATCTAAAAAAAAATACAACTAAGGAAGGCAAAATGCCAAACCTTTAATGATTTCAAAGAACAAGGGGTCAAACAATGGCCAAAAAAAAAAAAAAGTTATGTCATAGATTAGGAATCAGCTCAAGTTTAACTTTAATGTTTAAACACTTAATTCAGGAATACATAAACCAGTCATTATTGCATAAATATGCATTTAAGAACCCATTGCACAATTCTTTTTCCACAGCAAGCTTTACAAGAAAGGGCACTATAACTCTGAGGCCAGGAGTTGCATAAACCTTTTTCTCAGCTCTTGTTTGTTCTCTAGTATGAAATGTTAAGAATCAGGGCTAAGAAGCTAGTTGGAAACTTCCTGTTAGAGAGGTTCCTTACAAAAGATGTCACAATTTCCTTTAAACTGAGACTTAAGATGGAATAAATATATTTACCATAGATGGTGTCATATAACAGTTTGTAAAATGATAACCAAATATTTCTATAATCAATATAGTCAATATCTCTACTGATATCTGTTGATTACTTGAAAGCAAGCATTAGTTTCAAGAAACTTCACCTGAACTGCAAGTCTTAATCTGACTCTTAATGTTGAGGGTGAGGGTCGGGTACAGACTTAAATACAGATAAAAATGAGCTATATATGCTTAACCTGATATTTAGACCCAAAGAGAAGCAAGTGCCTGTATTCACTGGGTGGATGGATTGCTCAGTGAGAGAGAGAGGGAAATGGAGTGGAGAGGCATCCTGATTCAGTGAACCCACCATTTTCTCAGTGAAAGTGATAAACAGTTCCTCAGAGATGTTATAGTACAATCTTCTAAATCATGGAGTAGCTACAAGGTGTTAAGATTTAGAAACAGGTAAACTAGGTGGAAAAACCCACAATCGGTTAAAAAGAAAAAAAAAAAAAAGGCATGTCATTTTTTACATTTCAGAAATCCTATGCTGCTCTGGTATCAACCCAACTTTCACTGTCAACTTTCAACTTTCCTGACAGTGCGATCCTTTTGCTGTACTCCTTCACAGTGGACACGATCAAAGGAGACCAAGCTTTTAAACAAAACTGCTTAGGCCCTGCATGACCGTGGGTCTTGCAAATACAGCCGCTATCTGCAGATGTTTTACTGGTATATTGCAGTTTACTTCTGAAGGTAGATGAATGAATGAATTCAATTTTTATGACTGATTAATCAAATTTGGTATGTTTTTTTTTTTTTAAATAATGTCAAGAAAAATCCCAGGATCTAGTGGCTAAATTAAGAAAGATTTTCTCAAGCCCATAAAAGATTTGATCCAGGGTTCTATTAATGTAAATATTTCTGTTTAAGCTTGATAGTGGCACAAACAATTGAATCTGAATTTTATAAAATTGTGAAAAGCACTATTTACATTAGTCACAGGTATAGTCCCATCTCAGCATTACCATGTCCCATTTAATCCAAAGGAGCCAATTCTAGCTCATTTAATACAACGCTTGGTATCTTCAGGGGATTTCCCAGGATTCTAACTAAGTGTTGCGAAGCGTAATGAGTATTAGAATATCAGATTTATTTTGATAAGAAAGCATGAGCTGGGTGTGGAGCTTGCCAATAAATGTGAGAGGAATGATGTTTGTCTCATAGCCTCAAAAAGCTAGGCCAATAACTGCTACAACAAGCCACTATATAATTAGAGAAAGACGACGTCAGGCTGAAACGTGGCTTCATCCGATAAACAACAGAAGCTTTTCCATGAAAACAAACAAACACACACACCTACAGCAGGACATCCAAACCTGAGTGCTGAATGGAGGAAATGTGACTTACTCAGTAACTGTATAGTTCATCTGAGGTGCTATTCACAGTATATCGGTATTAATAGTGGATAACGTCCTTGAGTAGCACAAAAAAATTATTTCTCTAAATGTAACTCGAACAACAACAACAACAACAACAACATTTCACATGACTAGTGCACCTGACAGAAGCAGCTGGAGATGACTGAAATTACTGCTATGTAGAAAAATGCCTGGGAAAACGCGAACTATAGAGCCTTTGGGTCCCACACACACACACACACACACACACACAGCCTGTCTATCTGTACAGCGCACTCTTCCTCTCAGAGGTCAGGCGAGTGTGGCTAACGGACACCAGCCCAGTGTTTATGAGGAAAGTTTATCGGCTCACGCGAGCTCTCGTCGTCGCAGGTTTCGGTGCTCTAGTGACCAGAGCTCGTTACTTCTGCTCACAGCCCTCACAGGAGAAACGCTGAACTAAGCTGTAGACTAAGCACATTAGTCAGTCGGCTGGGGGTGAAGCGAGAGCCCGGTCCTCGGGTCGCTGTTTGAGATGGTCAGGAAAAGGTAGGGCAGAGGACTGGAACCTCGGCTCCTGAGCACACTCTCTCCCGGTGTGTGTGTGTGTGCGCGCGCGCGCGCGTGCGCGTGTGTGTGTGTGTGAGAGTAAGAGAGAGAGAGAGAGCAGCGCAGAGCCCCACAGCTCACACACACAAAGGAGACGCTACAGCGATACAGGATGCGGGGTTGAAACCGTGTGTCGTATGGACACCGCCGATTTTCCCCATGATAACAGACTGAAAAAGATTTTAAAAAAATAAATAAATAAATAAATAAATAAATAAAATAATGTGCCCTTTGCTTAAACTCGGACTAGTGCACTCGCTGATGAACAATCAGGCGATCACACAATACAGAAAGACGCCGCCGACTGTCAGGTGGAAATGTTCTGTTTAAAATGAGGCCAGTAGATGAAAGAAAGTGCCGGCGATGGAAGGGTGAGGCACACACACACACACACACACACACACACACAGGGCGATGTAGTTCTTCTGGACGGGAAGGATCGGAGAGAGACTTGGCGCATGCAGTGAAAAGGAGCAGTGTTGGTGATGTACACACTCGCGTGGCCGCGACGGAGCACAAAACTAAGCCCACGTCCCTCCCGATGGACAGCAGTGCTGCCGATCAGAAACTAACAAGCCTCGTACTGTGCAAACTGAGCGAGCCTGAGCGCATCTCCGGGTGCCCACGAGTGTGTAGTCCAACTACAACAACGCCTTCCTCATCGCGGAGAGCAAGGCAGAGAGCAAGGCAGACAACAGTGCGAGCTGAAAGCAGCCACATGAGGAAACATCGCACTTTGGCTCCTCGAACTCTGCACATTCACCCTCTGTAGGCTGCTGAAACATGTCACACACAAGTACCGAGTGTGCTGGCCGATGGAAAGAGCCGGATCCTTACTTAGCATTGAAGCTGCACCGATCAGATCCCTGCGCAGCAAAGTCTCCTCCGAGCAACTATCGATCTGTATTACACTGTTTGCGAATGTTAAGGACAAGCCGTGTGTCATCGCACAGAAATGTCTCCGATACGGTTTTTCATTCGTCCCATATCGGAGCAATCCGGTATCCGCGGTGTGAGAACATAAACACAGCCCAGACCCGATGTCTCTGTCCACTCAGTAATTCCCAAAGGTAATTAGCGAGCCAGATAACGATGTCAAACAGTACAAACAAACACCAACCCGCTGGAGCCACAGCACCGGAGCTACGGGTGCATCGAGAGCACAGGATCTTAATCCCGTCGGCAGCAATTCACTGAGCTCGACGATTTTCGGTTCCGAAAGTCCGTGGTGGTGGAGGAGGAGGTGGAGGAGGAGGAGGTGGTGGTGGTGGTGGTGGAGGAGGCGGGAGGGGGTTTCGTCAAGACAAGCCGTGCTGTAGCTCACAGGCTCTGGTCTGGTGGGAGAGAGGGGGAGATGGAAGGACCGCTAGTATGGGAGTTGTAGTACTCGAAACCCCACACCCTGGCGCTGCCGGCTCCGAGAAGGGAGGAGCAGGGACTGCAGGTACCGGCATGCAACGCTCGAGTCCAGCCGCTCAAGGGGAAAGGGGATCGCAACGGTGCGCTAAACTGGAAAAAAAAAAAACAAAAAAAAAAACAAAAAAAACCCTTCCCCAAGTAACAAAGTGGAAATATGCCGCCTAATTACGAATACGCTCCGCGTCCTCCAAGCAATGCGGATGATATTATTAGACTCTGCTCTCCACATAATGTAGAGGATATCTCCTGAAATTACGGGTCACGTTGTGTGAAGTCTGTTGAAAGCGGGCGGGAAAAAAAAAAAAAAAAAGAGAGAGAGAAAGAGTTGAAGAGGTGCTGGCTGATTGTGTACCTCTGCAGGCGAAGTCGCGAGCTCTGAACCAACACACACACACACACACACACACTCCAGCTCACCATGCCTCCGATTTCCACACACACACACAACCGACAATCCATCAAGCACGATGAAGGGATACACACCTTTAATATATAGGCTATTGTCTGGATTATTTTATAGGCTGGAGCACAACTTTTCTCCACTTGTTCCTCCACAGAAACCACCATCAACCGTCGCCCTTCATTTTCTTACGACCAGTTTCACTCTGAAATATAGAAATACTCCTCCATACCGACATCTGCATGCTATACCCTCAGGACTGAATCCTTCTCATTCTACAACAGGTTTTTCAAAC
The DNA here is from genome assembly GCA_037576675.1 of Pangasius sanitwongsei. NCBI lineage: Eukaryota > Metazoa > Chordata > Actinopteri > Siluriformes > Pangasiidae > Pangasius > Pangasius sanitwongsei. The sequence goes on along the minus strand of CM075009.1, from coordinate 13,048,257 downwards.
ACACACGTGTAGAATCTGATTGTAAGGCTTTATGACATTGTGATGTCTAACATGCCAACTCATTACACAAAAGGCTTAATTAGTTCAGTTTTCTAATTATTCGCATACCTGAACATGGGTTTATTATTATTATTATTATGATTATTATTATTATTATTATATAAGGGACATGAGCTCATATGGTTAACAGTTATCCTAAATGATAAGAAAAAGCACCTGCAATGATTGTAAACCATACTATGATCAGAAAGGGCATTTCCTTTAGAATTAAAGGTGCAGTTACTAAATTTATGTGGGGGGAAATAAAATTATTTTCCATGGTCTATAAGCAGTAATAGAACCTCACAAATGGTCCATAATTCTGCATCTGCAATTATTGAACATTACTCTAATAACAATAATAATAGGCCTTGTAAAAGTTTTTAAGAAAAAAAAAAAAAGAAAAAAAGAATGCTACATGGATTTGTGGTTATGCTCGATTCTGTGAACTAACACAGAGGTTACCCTACATGTTAAAGATGTTTATCCCTTCACCATAGTTGACAGTTTGTCAGTGGTGTGTAGAAACCGGTGGTGAGTTGGGAGTGTTAACGTTAGTTCACGGCTTGCATGCAGACGTACAGAATCAGCCAGCACCCCTTCGACTCCTTTCTTTCCTCCTGCTTTCAACAGACTTAACAAAATGTGACCCATAATTTCAGGAGGCATCCTCTAAATTAGATGTACACTATATTCTTATATCATCTTATAATTATTGCTCCATGGTTATTAGCTGTTCCCAAGGGGACACCTAATAACACAAAATATTAGCCATTTTAAAAGTAAAAAAAATCCATAAACGTATATAATTTAAGTCTGGGGGTCCCAAGAATACAATGGCAGGTACCATCTCTGTCCCTCTCTTATGATAAGTGCCAACTATTCTCACTTTTTCACCTCAGGAAAAAGCTGAGGTGATTGACCATATACCACAATACCGCAAAGAATGTGCTTTGCTTCATACATGCTGTGTTTAGCTAATTGCTGTAACTAATGAAATAGAAAAGTAACAAAGTGGGAGGTGTCTATGACAGGAAAAAATACTTTCTAAGTGTCTATTTGTTTTCTTAATTTTGTGTGTATATATATATATATACACTATATTACCAAAAGTATTCGGTCACCCATCCAAATGATCAGAATCAGGTGTCCTAATC
>CM075009.1:13017192-13039854 GCA_037576675.1 Pangasius sanitwongsei | reverse complement strand
CAGATTACCATGTGATTACACCTGGTGGACCAGATTACCATGTGCCAGATTACCATGTGATTACACCTGGTGGACCATTGTGCCATCTGTACAGGAATGTGATATGTCTGTTTTTCATGTGCTCAAGTTTAAAATTCCACTGATGGATTTGGATAGTTTTCAGACTTTTTTTAAAAAAAAATATCGGAGCTGTCCAGGGTTCTGAAGCTGCTCATTTTTATTGACACGTGCAAATTTAATAAGCAGATTAAATATTTGCTTTTGGAAACAGGAGCCATGTTGAGCTGCAGTTGGCTGTATGTATGTTTTCAGATCACTAAATTGGAACTGTCCATAAAGTGCATCTGTAAATGGAGAAGTTAGGAGGGTAGGATTGCTGCATCATCTTTCAGAGTTTTGTAAAATAAAACCAAAATAAAACATTTTCAGTTAGGATAATGTAGTAACTTTTATGAGACTTTATTTATGTGTGATTTTTTTTTTTTTTTAATCACAGAATGAATGATGCAACATTCTGGTTTCTTCTGAAGTCAGAAGATAATGAAGTCCTGGACTTGTGTGACTGCTGCACTGATCAGATGCTATCCATCTCAAAGTGTGTAATGCATGGCATGTTGACAGACACATAGATTGAAATCATTTGATATAGTTTAAATTTAAAAATAAATTAAAAATAGGGCACAGAATATGTACTAGTGCACTTTCCCCTGAATCCTAGTGCTGTTTAAAGCAGAATCAACACATTTCCCTCTTCCTTTCAGATAGCTTCAGAACAATGAATCCAGATTTCACATCCTCTGACAGGCATCACACTGCAGTGTGTGTGTATGTGTGTGTGTGTGGCCCGAGTTCTTGAACTTTTTGATAGGCTCACTGCAACATAGTTGGCTTAAAGGCCGACTATAGGAAATGCAGTATTGTACAGATTCTGCTAATTTTAGAATCAGGAGTGTGTTAAAGGGTCATTTGTAAAGAGCATTAATTCGTCCATTACTTTCTTTCAGATTCAACACTGTGACTCATTACACTGTTAGGCGATAGGTGGCAGCACGCGCACATTTTGCAGCCCGTTCGGAGACTTTTAATTTGGAGGGGAAATCGGCGTGGCAGCCATTTTGAATCTCCTCTAAGTGTTTTACTCCGTGCTTCACTCACGCTGTTTTCAAATGAATAACGCTCTTAAGTGGGAATAATGGCGAACGTAGCAACAGCCGTGGCTGCAGTTGCGGGAAGAGACCCTGCTGTAGACCGCTCCTTAAGATCTGTCTTCGGTAAAAGAAAAGAAAAAAAAAATGGAGATTTATCTACCAGTTGTATCCCCATTTGTTTTGTTGATGCGCATCTGCCAGCTAGCTAAGCTAACACTACATGGCTTCTAATTGTGTAAGCCGACTAGCTAAGTGTTTCCTTCATGCAGCAGTGTCTCCCTGGTGTACATGTTTCTTTTCAAGCCAGACAGCTAGAGGATAGTGATTCTTACTGGCTAATAAACTGGCTGTTTATGTACTTACAGGCTGTTACAGGTTGTACCAGGTTGTTAGCTTGTGTAGCATAGCTAGCTGGCAAGCTTCATTCGCTTTCTTTACCTTCTAAACACTAATGCACACAACATTAATGTGTGTGTGTGTGAGAGAGAGAGAGTTATCTAGTGTATGAATGGTGTATGAGTAGTTATAGCTATGTAGCTATATGATGAAGCCATGTGTTTGTGATTAAACATTGACCACCTGGTTTTGTGTCCTAGTGGGGAATATCCCATATGAAGCAACAGAAGAGCAGCTGAAAGACATCTTCTCAGAAGTTGGCCTTGTCGTCAGTTTCAGGTATGACCATCAGACCAACTGGACGATGGATTGTGTGCTTATTTGAAGTCACATTCACCTGACTAAAAAAAGACTGGTGTTGTAGGTTGGTATACGACAGAGAAACAGGGAAACCCAAAGGCTATGGCTTCTGTGAGTACCAGGACCAGGAGACGGCCCTCAGCGCCATGCGCAACCTCAACGGCCGAGAGTTCAGTGGCCGAGCTCTGCGTGTGGACAACGCCGCCAGTGAGAAAAACAAAGAAGAGCTCAAGAGTGAGTATGCTTACTGGAGTCATTTGTGGTCCCACAATGATCGGATTGAAAATAAGCTTATGCAGAGTATACTCTGTGCCTGCTTGTTCCCTGAGGTTTGGGCACTGGAGCTCCCATCATTGAGTCACCGTACGGAGACAGCTGCCCAGCCGAGGAGGCTCCAGAGTCCATTAGCAGAGCTGTGGCTAGCCTGCCACCAGAGCAGATGTTTGAGCTTATGAAACAGATGAAAGTGAGTACGAGAGCAAATGAGTACAAGTTTGGACATTAAAAGATGTTCACTAGTGTATGAACCAGTTAATAAAATATCTAGCTGTCACTTAACTTCACCTTCATTCATTGAGGCCCAGAAAATGCGTGACTCTCTCTCTCTGTGTGTGTGTGTGTGTGTGTGTGTGTGTGAAGCGTCATCTACTAAGGGGTGCATTTGAATACCTGTACTTAGCCGTGTTTGGGAACGTGGGCAGCCACAAACTCTGTGTCCCACGCACACTTTCCCTCTATGAGAGAGAAATGCAGCAGTTCACCCAACACGCATTTTTCATTGATGCTGTTAGCACGGAGCCGTATGGTCCACCAGCATGAACTCCGGTTCTTCACCAGTAAACCCGGATGCACCGCCTAAGGGTCATGTGTGTGTGGGAAAACGTTGTTCGGGTTGTCACTCTGCATCTCTTTGCTCTCCAGCTGTGTGTTCAGAACAGTCCGCAGGAGGCCAGGAACATGCTCCTGCAGAATCCACAGCTAGCCTACGCACTGCTGCAGGCACAGGTCGTCATGAGGATCGTAGACCCTGAGATTGCCTTGGTGAGACTTTTTAGAAGCATAGATGAGTTCTGTTAGGACACCGTGTAAACACACATTTCAAGAACAGACAAAAGTGGTTTTAATAATAAGGGGAATAAAATGACATAATGGCAAAAACACTAACTCATAGTGCATTGTTACATGCGTTATATAAATATAATGCATATAATATAATTTGTTATATAATATATATGAATATAATATAATAATCATATATGGTATAAATTACATGTTACATTTTTTCCCTTGGTTAATTGCCTGCAGTATGTTGGTAAATTTTTGCAGTATGACCCTTTCATACTGATAACCTTATTTCCATATTTGTCCAAGCTGACAGGTTTTTTTTTTTTTTTTATATATATCCAGAAAATGCTTCATCGGCAAGCTTCTGTGCAGCCCATAAACCCAAACAGCCAGTCAGGGCCTTTGCCAGTGTCTAGCCAGCCTCATGCTCAGCCCAGTGCTCCAGTGTCACAGCCCCAGGCCATGGTGAGCACGTCTCTCATTCTCGCATGTTAACATTATCCTGTCACTGAGCGTTTTAAAGAGCTTCTAAATGTTCTGTTTAGTTGTATTTTTTTATTTGTTAAAGTACACAGTGACAACATTTTATACAGTATGTTATTTTGATAGACTACGATGTATACATTACAGAAACCTAAACACTAACGCGTCTTTAATCTCACGTCTCAGCCGGGAATGCACGTGAATGGTGCTCCTCAAATGATGCCACCTTCTCAGATGGGAGGTGGAGTGCCAGGGCCAATGGCAGGACAGGGGCCAATGCCGGGACAAGGCCCTATGCCAGGACCAGGGCCGCTGGGGCCTGGAGGTAAACTTGGCCGTGTGTGTGTGTGTGTGTGTGTGTGAAAAATTGTGTATGTTATGTGTCAAAGCTGTCTTCTGGCCACTTTACTGTAGGTGGAATGCAGCCTCAGATGGGGATTCCCCAAGGAGGCCCTGTTCCTATGGACAGGGGTGCAGGTGGGTGATCTTAAGGGTGTTTTTTTTTTTTTTTTTTCTTTTTTTTTTTTTATATATATAAAATAAATAAATGATATGTCCCAACATAATCCTCATTACAATTACGTTTTATGATGAGATTTGAAAGGATAACATTATCGAATGTTTCATATTTACACATGCAGTTACACGAAGCTACCAAAACAGTACATTACAAAATGCTGAAAAGCTTTGAAAATAATTTAACGTACTAACAAATTCTGTCTTTTAACATGGAGTAACAATTTTCAGTAAAACAAGTCTACATGTTTTAAAATAAATTTATCATTAGGTATGTGCTAGTTCTGTGTTTCAGAGTACAAGTGTGTGGTCTTTTTTTTTAATATATATATATATAATTATTTATTTATTTATTTATTTATTTATTTTTAATAAAGTGCATTGTTAATGTTAGTAGCCTAAATAGCTATTAGCAGTTAATACTAGCATGACAATAGAGTTTTAAAAAAAAATTCTGCCGTATGTTTTTCTATATCATTTAACATTGTGTCCTTTGTTTGTTCTTAGCATCATATTTTTAAATCAATATATATTCAAACAGACAGTCATGGAAAAGGTGCGTTTCACATGAAAATATCACATTTAAGACCATTAAATTGTTTTCTCGTCGTGGTTTGCGTTTTCTCTATATAAATCATTAACTTGCAAAATGCTCGTTATTTTTAAAAAAAATATTCTTTCGAGAAAGTATTTGCGCAGTACTTCTGATATCGCAGTCATCCTAGTGTGTTCGTTGTATGATATTCGATATTAGGTCCGAACATTACGTCTTTATAATGCATCTTAACTCTTAAATCTCATAGTTGCTGAAGGTCCGTGCTACAATAAGTTTCTTAAGAGTATCAGAATGGGTAATCATGCACGGAAGAGCCTCGATTAGAGCGCGGCATCAGTTCCACTCGACTGATGTGTTTTTAGAATTGTTCCTGAGTAGTATCTGCAGGGGGTGCTGTATGCTTTCTCAGTTTCCTTTCCTGTTTCCTTTACCTAATGCTGACCCAGGAAGCCTTCAGGACTCTCCTGTAGGATCATCTGGGCCGGCTACTATCGAGCGGCCGCAAGGTATCACCAGCTTACCTCAGTGTTCTCAGAGATGAGAGGACTGGGTTATGTGCTGCTCATAGCCTCATCTGTAAACTATGAGAAGTTCACTTGCTTTTAGAACATTTTATTCTTCAGTGCTGTTACTTTGCATCACCTCAGAGAGGAGGTTCTAACACAAGCTTCAGGTTGCATTCCGAATTCCTTGATACCTTTTGTCTAATAAGCGCCATTACTAAAGAATGTGCTTGACAAATGCATCATTTTTTCGTTCAAGTCTTTCTTTGCATTTTCAACCTGAAATGCAACACGTCCATACCTCCTCTATCATTACGATGTAATTCTTGTTGTGTAGTATGTTGTGTTTTTTTTTTTTTTTTTTTTTTTTTTGTGGATCACCCGTTTCTAACTTATTACATGCTGAAGACTAGCACTCTAATTTGAATGGTGTGGACATTTTCATAGTGCCCATGGTCGACCCACGGGCTCCTATGCGAGGAGCCCCTCCAGGACCTCAAGGGATTCCGCCAAGAGGCCTGCTGGGTGATGGTCCTAATGATCCGCGAGGTGGATCACTAGTAAACGTGGGAGGAGAAGTAGTGGAGCCGTGAGTAGAGCATCTCCTCTGGATTGCAATATTCAGTGCACACGGTTGGACATTAAACTCGATCTAGTGTTAATAAATCAAGGTGACTGGTCTGATAACCAAGAACCTTCTTGAACGTACAACACGAGCGAATGTCCTCGTAAAATCTGTCAGATAAGTCATTTTCACTATGCATTAATGGATTTGGATAGACAAGCATGGCATCTCAGCGTGATCGAGTGGGACTACTATCTGCATTTTGGTATCATTGATAGGGCCTGATTGAAATCTCTGATAACTGGTAATATCACAGCATATAAATTTATAGGCTTAAAAAAAGTTTGATGGGGCCTTTCTGAGATTTTAGTTCTTCACATTTTCTGCCAGTTTAGTCATTTGCCATTTCCCACACATTAGCTTGCTGACTCTCATCATGCAACAACTACCATATCAGGGAAGGTGAGGGTTAGCACATGCCTTCCTTCGAGACACATGCTACATCACAGCGCAGCTGAAAACACTTAGAGGAAAATGCTAATAGCCCTCCTCTGCATACTTGAGCTCTCAGACACCCACAATGGGATAGTGTCGCTCTGAGTGACAGGAGAGAGAGAGAGAGAGAGAGTAATTCCTAGGACTCCGGGCTACAGGTGACTGAGGTGTTGTGGAGATTCACACTTGTGAACATAAAATGATTCAATTATAGCTCCCCCAGTACTTGACAGTATTGTTTGGTTGCTGTTCAGAACAGCATTATGCACTTTATCACATTTTTGTGCATTATCTGTGTGTTTTCAGACCAAGTTTATATGTCCTTTATATCAGCTGTTTTTTTTTGTTTTTTTTTAATCAACAAATAGTATATTGCTCATATCCTTGTGTGTATGTGTGTGTGCATGCGTGTGTAGCCGTGGTTATATGGGAGGCCCTCCACCGCACCAGGGGCCACCCATGCATATGGCTCCTCCAGACATGCGTGGACCCCATGACATGAGAGGAGCACCCATGTTGGGAGAGCCCAGAGGCCCTATGATGGATCAGCGTGGTCCACCCATGGACTCTAGAGGTACATAATAACACGATGGGTACCGTGTGGTGTTATCAAGCTTTGTGTGTTGACCAAAGAAACAAGCAAGCAAGTGTGTGTGTGTGTGTGTGTGTGTGTATATATATGTTTAATGTTTTCATTTGAAATTAAAAAAAATTATTTTTTTTAAAGCCCCAATTCCTCCAGGCCGCGATCCTCGAGCTGTAGAAACCCGAGGTCCTGTGGCAGGCCAGAGAGTCCCCGTAGCGGGTGGAATGCAGGGTGCTCCTTCTCACGCAATGCCATCAAATGCTCCCCCAGCTGCCCGACCTGTATGCCTTAAATCTATTTCATACTATGTTCACTGATGGATTCAGTATTTTCATTTATAAGAACTGTCTTTTTTTTTTTTTTTTTTTTGATTAAAAAAAAAAATGTCTTCTTTTCAGCAGGGTCCTGCACCTGAGGTGTCCTCTCAAGATCATGAAAAGGTACGTGTGGCCCATACAAACGTTCACTAAACAAATGTCTGTCTGAATATAGGTTTGAGATTATTCTTGGCTACCGAGTACTCAACTAAGTGTGTTAACATGTTGAGCATAACCGAGTCAGAGAGGACAGAATTAGCAGGATGGTTCGCTGCGCTGTATTTTAGCTATCTAAAGGTTTTGGATTTTAAAGCATTTACTACATCCTCAATCATGAATACTTGGATTATGTCCCAAACTGCATAATACCATAATAACTAGTTTATCAGTACACCACTGGTATCCTTTGCTGTTGAGGCATACTTCTTCATGTGGTTTGGAATGTAGTCTCTGCCTTGTTTTCTGAATGAGTATTGACTTTTGCAGCTATGTGATTAATTAGCTCAGCAAAGAGACTCGGAGCGCAACTGTTGCAAGTCCCTCGCGGAAACACAGAAGGCGAAATTCCAAAATCCTACATCCTGCAGCTTTACGTTTAAGAAAGACGAACAAAAATCCACTATGTGGCCAAAAGTATGTGGACACCTGAACAGTACACCCACATGCGTGTCTTCCCCAAACTGTTGCCACGAAGTTCGAAGCACACAATTGTGTAGAATGTGTTTGTGTGCTGTAGCGTTAAGATTTCCTTTCACTGGAACTAAGAGGTTCCATCATGACAATGCCGCTGTACACAAAGCGAGCTTTATAAGGACAAGGTTTTCCAAGGTTTCCAGATCCCTGACCTCAACCAACACCTTTGAGGTGAATTGGAACGCCGACTGCACACCAGGCCTCCTTGCCCGATATCAGTGCCCAACCTCACTAATGCTCTTGTGGCTGAATGAGCAAATCCCCACAGCTACCTTCCAAAATCTAATGGAAAGCCTTCCCAGAAGAGCGGAGGGTGTTTTTAATAGCGAAGCAGGGACCAGGGACTCTACGCCCATTCCAAAACAACCCCATGGTTGTGGAAGGGGAACATATGGGTGTGGTCAGGTGTCCACATAATTTTGGCCATATTGTGTATCCAAAAGCTTTAGTATAGCCAGGATATTTGAACGCCCCCCATTTCACATGTTGAGGAGCCCCCAGTGCAACCAACTGCTGGCTATGATGACAGTGGAACGTACTGTTCTTTCTTTCTTCTTGTTAGTGTATCTGATGGCGACTCTCTCATGTGTTTCTCCAGGCTGCTCTGATTATGCAGGTACTCCAGCTGACTCCAGAACAGATCGCCATGCTTCCCCCTGAGCAGAGGCAGAGTATACTCATCCTGAAAGAGCAAATTCAGAAAACTGCTGGTGCCCCTTGAGGATTCCAGAAAAGAGGGTCCCCCCCCCCCTTTTTTTTTTTTTTTGCTTTGGTTGTCTTCCTTGTCTATAACAAGTCTGTTAATGAGACAAGATGGACAAATTTCCTGTTTCTGTGAGTGTGCAACATGACTTGTCCTAAGCAGTTGCTTAACATGCTTTTTTTTTTTTTTTCTTTTTTTTTGGTGGTTTCAGGATGTTTCCACTGCTAGGAATTTTTAAACCTTGAAACAAGTTCCTTTCTCTTGTTTTTAGGACTGAGATAAGCATACAACATGCAGACCATACCCATGTTTATCTTCTGTGTTATTCATTTAAGGACTAAGACATGTTATTTGTTCATTACATGTTGCAGGGGGTTTTTCGACTGTAAATGTATAGTAACAAGAGCAGCTCCTGATTCGAAATGCAAAAAAAAAAAAGACCCCTGAATCTAATCCTACTGGAACACAGAAAAGTACGTAGCTAGAATTTGTTAATTCCAATATTGCCAAAGCTACATTTGCTGTCCTGAATTTTTTTTTTTTTTTTTTCAATAAAAAAAAAGGAGAAAAACATGTCATGGCTTGTGCAAATACAATGAACATTTCATGCCAGTGCAGGTGAAACCAACACGGATAAGGAAGTGATTGATCTAGTGTGACTAAACATTTTCTAAGAAAGTTTCTTTCCCCACGTCTACCATGACAAAGTTTTTGTGGAAAAAAAAAAAAACCTCACAATGTCAAATACACACTCTAACACTGCAAAATAGAGAGTCGTGTTGTGTATGTTTAATGAGTTCCTTTATTTCTTTTGTAACTATAGCGTTGAACCCAGAACACCACAATTACTTCCTTCATACCAGATGACTTATCAGTACCAAGGCAAGAAAGCTACACCCAGATTAATGAAAATACCATAACTCCTGCAAAGAAAGGGCTTAAAGATTTCTAGTTGCATACATGCCTTCATTAAAAAAAATAGATTGTAATATATTATTATATAACTTGCCTACAAAAATATAAATCACTTCAAGATGATGTCTGTTAAAGTAGGATAAAGGAGATCAGTTGATATGCAGAATAATACACACAGGCTCAATGTGATTGTTAAAGGGGGCGGGGTCTGGGGGAGATCCTGAATTTTTTTACTATAATGATCAGCAGGCTAATGCCATAACTATTACAGATAGCTCAGGCATTGCTGAGTCTATGGTTTTGCTGTGCAGAACTTGTCTTAGGACAGCTATTTTGTTTATGCAGGCTTTATCAGTTTAGTTGGTTTCTAAATTATTTCAGGGCTCCGCATGCAGGCAGCCATCGAGACAGTGCATCAGCTTCCGCTGGAAAGGGAATGGATCACTGAAGAGCTTGTCCTTCCGGTTAAACTGGTTGTCCAACAACAGCTCAAAAGTTCTCTTTGTTGAAGTAAAATCTGGTCTTCCGTGGATCAACGTTAGAATATTTCACACATTTCTTTTCCAAATCTTTAGCTAAGGTGGCTGGGCCACACAGGAATGTACCAACCACTGACCTGTAAGCACAGATAATGAAATGGATTAAGGCGATTTCGCCAGACACAGGTGACGTGGTCATGTGTTACGTTTAAAACTTACGAGGGGTTCTCTTGTCGAACTTGCTCGAATTCTTTATCCCAGTTTGGCCTTCCATAGTGAGTCTTCTGCTTCAGACCAGTGATGACGTCAGTGTCTTTATCAAAATGCACCATCACATGGGCTGCCTAGGATTACAAAATGAGTAGCAACTGTAACATCACAGCACAGCCTTCACATTTTGTACTGTATCTAAATGGGCTGTGTCACAGCAGATAAACCAGACATACGTGCGTATGGTCCCATCCAGTGAGGTAGAGTTTGTATGTAAGAAAGTCCTTCATGCCTCTCTCCTCCATCTCCTTTTCAAGCACCTGAAGCAGATCTGCAAACCACTCAAAGGCATGTGTCTCCCTGCACAACCAATAGAAGTAAATCTGTAGGGGATAGAAGCACAAGTGAGAGCTGTGCCAAGCTCGAACATGCCTTAGGCAATGAAACTTCTGGTATGTAATGAGAAATTAAAGGAATATGGTCTATCTATAGTGTCATACTCCAGTCCTGGAGTGCACTGCATTCATTAAATAAGCCTGATTCAACTCGTCAGCTAATTCCCAAGGCCATCATGGGCTACTTTTGTAGTTTTAGAAATCGGGTAAACGGAACACAAATGTTTGTAGGGTTGTGACCCTTCAGGAGTTCTACACACGTTCTAGCTGATAGCATGATTCGCCTGTCGGCAGGTCTTGTACATTCGTACCTTTCTGGTGCGTAGCTTGGGGTTGGAATCTTTAAACTTATACCAAATGGACTTCAAGATGGAAGCAAATGGGGTCACGCCAATGCCAGCGCCCACCAGCATGCTGACCTCGTAATCAAACACATCTTCACTGGCTGTTCCAAATGGACCATCCACACCTAATCTGAAACCAGATAATTAGCCTTGCTGAGATATGGAACTCCTCTCTAGGATGATTAGGTCATGTTTTTGTATTTATTTCTAATTGGCTTTTATGTTGTAGGCAGTACAAACGTTATTGTTCTCCTGTTGTATGGTTGACTGTTAAAAACTTACTTGGGTCCTTGACTCCCCTCTGGTAATTTTTCCACCATCTTGATGAGCTTCTCGGTCCAGTCCCCGACTGAGCGGATGTGTAAGCTGAAGAAGTCCTCCTCAGGGGCTGATGTCATTGTAAACGGGTGCCATTCGAGTTGGGAGATGGCTGGACAGTTCAAAAAGACATACTGTCCAACGTCCATTTTAAATCCAGACTTCACTAACTGCAGCTCGAGGACTTGGGATGGATGCATCACAATCTTAGAGTGCAATTGAAACAGAGCCACTGTTATAAAGTCCTTGACAAAGTGCTACTTTTACCCGATGCTTCAGCGTTACTGCGAGCTTACCTTTTTGTAATTTACATTCTGAACATAGCGGATGAAGCGCAATAGCCTCTCACATAAGTAAATGATCATCGGGCCAATCACCCACATCCAAGTCTGGGAAAGGACATTAAGAAGTGGAAGTTACGCAGCAGGAATAATCTATTCCTACAAGAAAGCAGTACGTTTCATACATGCACATACGGTATCTGTAAACAATGTCCTCTACCTGAGGAAACCCTCCTGCAAACTGAGGAATGGGACACTGAGGAATCTCACCCCACTTCTCTGGATAATCTTTGCAGAAGCTAGTGTTGTGAGGTGGGTCATCCTGCTGACTTCGCACAATGCGCCTGCACCAGACGCAGAGTACAACTTAAGCAATTCGTTTTCTAGCAGGCAAATACATTTCCTTCAAGTAATGCCATCAGCTCTCACCCTGCCCCGTGAAAGACCAGGCCTGCGAAGAAAATGATGAAGAGGTGGTGAGTGTACCAGAACACCTCAAAGTAGCTTCGCCGTATCACCTCCATCGATGACGTGATCATAAGGATGAGAGCGAGGGTGATCACAACTCCTGTAAGGCCAGCAATGGTAGTGAATGCAAAGAGGAGTGGTGTCTAGGATATAAACATAGTATTGCTGTTAATGGCATGCACTTGCAGACATACATAGATGTATAAATATATATATATATATATATATAAACACTTTATATATAAATCACATTAAAACATATTTGAAAAGAAGACAGGCAGTACACTAAATTAGACATTAAATTTCAAGTGGTCAGATTCACCGTAGAGTCGGACTGGATAGGATTGAGGTAAGTGGTGCCATCATGATCATCATCATCGTCATAATCATCCTCAAGCATGGAGAGGTTACCGGCAAGGGGACCAAAACGGCCCTGACGGCTACTGATGAACCATTCCACGTTGAGCAAATGGGCAACGGTGTGAACGGCTGGAGAATGAAAAAGACAGGAATTCTGTCATGAATTTTGTCCATTCATTCTTAATTCACCCGAAGAAGCCTTCAATAACATGAATCTATGCACAAAGCTAATTTAGAAACTATCAAGCTGCAAAGATAAATCAGGGTGTAAGTGTACTTTGCAAGGTATTTTGCACTGACCGTACATGTCTTTTCAACTTTGAAAGCATGTTCACAGTTGCAGATAGTGATAAAAAAAAAAAAAAAAAAAAGACTTTGGAAATCCTTGGGACATGAAGTGGTACAGATTGAATTCAATATTACTGTGCTGTATTGGCCTGGGACAAAAAAATAAAGAATAAAAAAAACTAAAGAAAAATACCAGACACTTGTTTGTGTACCTTAAATTAAAGTTGGTATTTCTTGGGAATATCTTGCTAACTAAGAAATATTCACAATCTGTGATATCTCACTGTCCACAATCACGAAAGTCAGTTTACCCTTGGTAAATATTTAGCAACGCTTTTCCGCATTGCAGCCTAGGTGTTTACAGTCTCTCGCACGTACGCTGAAAACTGAGCTGTATAAACCTTATCAGATGTAAAATCCTGAAAGGAGGTGTCTGGATTATACAATTGTTCAGGTAAATGGATCTCTCCAGGTATCTGAGTAATCAGTACCATTTCCTGTTCGTTATCTATTCAGGATACAACAACAGATTTTACCAGTCATCAAGGCAATCATGTAGGCGACCAGTTTGTGGAAAGTGAGATTTTTGTCCAGCTGTTTCCGCAAGGTTCGTCCACAGCACTACAATGCAAACGAGAGAAGCGAATCAGCTTTCATGAGAAAGGTTTCCACGAGAAATCATTCTGATATTGCATCGTGAGAAAAGTATGAGCAAAAATTCAGTTCGAAAAGGATATCAATATTCAACATAATCTTGAAGACACATGTATAATAATCTGTCAATTATTTAGTTATTTATTCTGAATCCACCAGGTTACAACTGTAGTGGCCAGCGTAATTACATTTATGGATTTATGTTATATAATTTGTATTATTTAATGGTGTAGTGGTGGAAATTGTTAAACCAGTAAACCACAATTTACCTGCAACTATTGCTTTTAACAATACTGAATTACATTAGCCGATGTTATTTCTTATTGGAAGTTTTAAACTTTTTAACTTAGTTATAGCGTCAGAGAGACGATAAGGTTTATATCAGTCAGGGCCAAGTTTTCCAAATAACTCACCATGAAGGAACCCCGGATCAGAGACAGCAGGTTGCGGCACACAGGCAGGAGGATGAGCATGCAGTTAAAGTTGAGAACAGCAGCAGGAGCTCTTGCCCAGGACAGTGCAGACTGGGAGCCAACACACATACTTCTTACAAAGTATCTTATAAATGCCACATATAAAGTATGATCCACTTAGATTCAGTCAAACTGTATAGTGTGTGTGGTGTTGTAAAGCAGTTTTGAAGCAGGCTGAATATGTACCTTCCTCGAGCAATACCTCTTCCCCCAAACATAACTATTGTTTCACTAATTTACGTCATGTAGAAATGTGCGTCTTAAAACATTTCTTGTTCTAAAAGACATTTGGAATCATTAAGTCAAGTCAAGTGGGTTTTTTATTGTCATTCTCTATATAGCGTGTATACACTGGAATGAAATGTCGTTTCTCCAGGACCACGGTGCAACGTATAACAGTACGCAAGACTACATAAAGTTCAAATACACAGCAGTGTGAGATGAGTGCAGGAGTGCGATAAATACACAGGACAACAGAAATCCAGGACCTGGGCTGTAAACTGTAAACTATTTGGCAGTGCAGTAATGTGGTATCAGAACCTTGCATGTTTAATGCACTTGAGATCTTGTATTGTAATGAGTGAAGTGTTGATGTGCTCATGATAAGCAGTGTGGATGAACTCTCACCCCGATCAGCACACGGGTGTAGAAGAACTGAGGCCCCAAATCATAGAACAGATAAAAGCGAACGAACAAGAAGATGTTGATGCCCATCCAGACCACCTACAAATACAATCACAAGGTTTTGTAAAACACCCTCATGTTATCTCCGTTTGATCAAACTGCAGAAAGGGTTCCCTGCTTAAAAAAAAAAATCCAACTTGGTCTGCCCAAAAACACATGCTGAGCTGTTCAAACTGGTAGACGTATCTCTGCCAGCTGGTAAGACCTGGTAGAAAGCTGTTTCCTGAATTGCCTCTACTAATGTTAGATAAGTTACTTCGATGACAATAACACGCCCATAATGGGATTTAAAATAACTTGTCCAGCATTAGTCACGGCAAAACAGCGTTCTACCAGCACTTACCAGGGTTGTGTAGAAAACCGTTGTACGTCGTACACATTCTCAGTCACACTGATGTTGGATGCTCTGATGTTTCACTCGGTTCAGACAGCGCCGGAACACCGAGCTGAACTAAAACCTTTCAGTCGCATGAAGAATCCATATGCAAGTTCATTCCAAACAACAGCTAATATTATCTCTTACCAGAATAAAGGTTTCCAGTCCATGGTTTACAATCCAGTTAGCCATGTTTATTTCATGTGATGAGAGAGAGGAATCTTCAGCTCGACTCACAGCAGGTGCGTGTTTTGTGTGTGCGTGTGTGTGTGTGTGTGTGTGTTATAAAGCGACGCTGTGTGCAGACTCCGCCTCAGGCTCCACACGGAAACCCCGGGCAAAAAAAATAGAGCAGAACATTACAGTAATGACTGAGTTTGGCTGGTTACTGTGCAAACACTACACCTTCTACCTACCCCATCTAACAGAAGCTTCTTATTCAAGCAGTCGTGAAGGAAACGTGGCTTACGCTCGGATTTGGAAGGTGGAGGAACCTCACTGTTCAGTTTGTTTCATAAGCTTGTTCACAGAACTGATATGAAGTTGCGTCTAAAAGAAGCTTATAAGGACACACATATACACACACACACCGCCTATTCCGTGTTTGTTAGTTTTATTTATTTATATATTTATAGAAATGATACACTAGGAGCTTTTAAACTGGCCATAACGTTCAACATGTGGCCATAATCATTAAATATGTGAAGCAATAAACAACTGCACTGGTTGAAAGTTATCATTTAGCCATTTTAAATAAAGCGTTTACACTATTCTGTAAATGAAAAACACTCAGGTTAGACATTCAGAATATTTTATTAATATTATATTCAAGTTACAGTCAGCAGAGGCACATAGTTCAGGCACAAAACAAGCGAAAAAAAAAAAAAGAAAAAAAAAAAATTCCCACAAAGTTAAGACAATCTTATATTTTCGGCACTTAAAATCAATGTCGTTAAATTTAAACGGACATCTTTCTGGTTTGATTTCTGCAGGAAGTCTACAGCTACTTAAAACTGAGGTAAATGCTAACACCTAAAGTGAAGTGTTTGCCTTCCTCCAGAACTTACGGGAAAATGATTTTCACAGGAGGCCTCCCAGCTTATCACTGTGATATGCAAGTTTCAAAGTGCACTTGAGGGGAATGAATGGCTGGCTTGTGTTTTTACGTAAAAGCAGGGGATGTCCCACGTTATCACGTAAACTCCATTCTTGAGTCAGACATCTGGCCTGTTTCCAACACACCTGCGTTAAGCCTTTGAGAAGGCTGTCTTTGTGAATCATCTCATTCTTTGCAACATTCTTTGGTATGTAGCAGCCAAAAAAAAAAAAAAAACACCCCAGCTCACTACAATCTCATTCCCTGCCAATGCACACCAGAGTAGTGATGTCTAAAATTAGAGTAGTGAGGCTTTTTGTTCAAGGCCATTTCAAGGCAATTCAAAGTAGTCATGCTGAGGAACAAGATACTCTTGGAAACACAACAAGATTTGTTCTTAAAATGAACTACAGCAGTTTCTGCATAGAAACTGAGATTCGGGATATCTCACATGATGTTCCTGATCATGGAGTCGTGCAAAATATGCTGCGTTTTAGGAGGGCCACATCTGACCGAATGAATTACAGGGGCAGGTCAAGCTGCCTCCATGTCCTCCAAGATATCGGTCTCTCTCGCCCCCTGCTGAACAGTGAGGTCTGGGGTTGGCGGGACCTGTGGAACCAGCGTATGCTCTTTTCTCCAGCAGCAGGCACACCGCAGGCAGTCTTCCACGTTATGCTTGAAGAGTTTGCGTGCCGGGTGGCAGAACTGGTAGAAGAGCAGCATAAAGAGCACAGCGAGGCCATAGCACACGATCAGTTGCACAGCGAGCAGCGGCGCGCACACATACTCGTAGAAGTCCAACTTGAAGAAGTACCAGGCCACAATGAGTGCCACGTTTTCGACGAAGCGCAGCGTGTAGTATACGGCCAGGCGGCTCCAGCGAGGCTGCTTCTCGATCAGTTCCTGCTCGGCCAGGTTCAGCTGCACAGCCGACCAGCAGAAGACGTTGATGCAGGCGTAGAGCAGCGTGACCAGGCACAGCACCACACACGTGCCCACCTTGCTCAGGCTCTTCTCTACGTTCTCAGGCAGCGAGGCTCTCCGCGCCCAGAACTCCACCCACGGCTGGAAGAAGAAGATGAGCAGGTTGGCCAGACCCACCGGAACCACCCAGATGGTTAGGGCCGTGCTGAAGAGTACCAACGAGGTGACGCGAGTGGCGATCTCCAAACCGCGCCACAGCACCATGCACAAATACGCACCAGTCTTCATGCTCACTTTGTATTCGTCATAACGGATCTGGATCGCCAACACGCTGCACACCAGCGCCCCATATGTGATTGATATCAGGGAGATGATCATCAAGGTAACTGGGGAAAACGGAAGCAAATGCATGTGAAAACTGAGTGCAGAATACAAGAACATTTCAGATTTATTTCTTAGCATTTCCAGAATGACAGTCTATGGTATACTTGGTATCAGTAATACCAGTAACATCTTAGCAATTTGACTAAAAAACAACAACAACAACAACAACAACAACTGGAACAAAAAACCCCTCACGTCTAGCAGGAAGGATGTATTTCTCTTGAATGGCAGCGTACAGCTGGAGCGTGAGCTGAGGTGTGGAACCGAGGAAGGCCTGGATGACAGCTGTGCGTTTAAAGGCATCGCGGTGGACAGCCAGCTTGCGCTCTGAATGGCCGATCTCCCATTCCATGGGGGAGCCGACGGCTTTACCGTTTTTCAGCTTCACCTTTCTCGTGATGGTGACGTACGGCTCCTCCTTTCTGCCTGCCTTGAAGTAAACTACCAAAGCTTCCACACACCTGTAGGGAGGATACGGAGAAGATCTGATCACGTGTGCAACCTGGAGTTCAGAAACCACTAGTGCAAAGACACTACAACCTACAGAGCAGACATAGGTCTTGTACGTGCTCCTGAGTAAGGAAATACAATATTTATAATATTTATTTTAAATAGCTATTGTAAGAGTCTTGGTTTGAGAATAATAATAATAATCACCAGTTATACTAGTGTGCAGGTCATGAGTTAAGATTACACTTTCGTGTAATCGAAACAATTCTATGCAGCATTCTAGTAGTTTTTTTTTTTTTTAAGAATAACATGACCCACCCAATCGATCCACTATTAAGAGATTAGATAAACTAGCTTCCTGGTTTGAACACTAGATGTCACTAAGATGTAAAAACCAATGTGCTCCAACTCTCCGCAAGAAGACTTCAACTTCACCTGACAGCAGTTCTTTAGTCTAACATCGCTGCTCCGATTGGAATCATAAACTGCTGAGTGAAATCGGCAAAGTCTTTATGTACACAACGTTGTCAAGCACGAACAGTCCAGTCCTACTGAAAGCACAAAACATTCCAGCGTTGATTTCACCGCGCGGCTGTTCTCCATCAGACGGAACATGCGCTCAAACATTCAGCTGATGTCTCACACTCCAATCACACCACTACTATCTACCACTGATCTCTAGATCTAGCAATATCTGCTTTTCCTTTGTACCTGAAAATGTAACTGACACAATCAACTATTAAAACTTTGGTCTGCCCCCAACACTAACGCCACCCACACCGATGTACACGCTTCAAAATAATCCAGGCCCGACTTCTTATCCCTACGCAGACTTCTTATCTCTAAGTACACAAAATCATTTCCAGCCAGGACTGACTTTTTTTTTTTTAATTGGAACTGTAAAAATAAAATGGAGAGTGTTTCCAGCAACCCTAAGGCTGCAATCTCTTTGAATGCAACGTTCTGCACAAGGCAAAACAAACGTCCTCACTTGTTAAAAATATGCATGACTAAAAAAATCCTGACCTGATTATCTAAAGTGGTTTTCACAAACTGACCCACGAAATCGATTGCAAAAACAAAAAAACAGGAAGAAAAGGCTAGTGCATATAAACAGCCTTTGCGTTATTTATGGATACCACAACGCACATGCATCTGAAACATAAGTAAAATGTAAACAATGGAGAAGTATGTTGTCTGGAACGTACGGCAGACAAAACTCGGCTAACGCTGACGTTTTCTCGTAGTCAGACTGTCAGACTACGGCCCACTGTATAAACAGCACTCGTGCTATAAAGGGCAAGTGAGACTTTTGGCTCAGAGCGCGAGACTAAATGAGCAATGTTCATTCCTGAAAGACTATCATAAATCCTCATAAGAGGTTTACAGCAGATATGAATGCACGATGGTACAATCCATTTTTTTTTTCCCCAATCCAATGTGAAAGGATCTTCAAAATCCAGTCGAAAAACAATCTAATGTACAATGTATTTTAGTGGTAATCTGTCAATGAACTGAATCTCTACTGAACAAATGGTGTAATTATGTGCTGAAGTGAATTCTAGCTTGTAGGCTACGCAATTACCATCCTGAGTTTCCAAAGTAATCCAACGTCGCTAGGATTTTTAGAGAACTTCCTTTCTGCTATCACTCACATTATTGCAGTTGTAAGCAATCATCTCCTCACCTGCCGTACTTGGTTCACTCATAAAGTAAATTAAACAATAAAACAGCAAAATCCAAAGTCATCTGTCTTGAAGACTCTTCCTGTGACTGTTCCAAAAAAGCACTGCTGCAGGTTATAATTATAAAGCAGGTATTATAACGCAGATTCAGGCACTTACAGTTTGTCTACTGAATTTATAAAGATACATGTAACTGCTCAGGGGGACACAGTGGCTTAGGGGTTGGGGGTTCGATTCCTGCTTCCGCCCTGTGTGTGTGTGGAGTTTGCATGCTCTCCCAGTGCTTTGGGGGTTTCCTCCAGGTACACCGGTTTCCTCCCCAGTCCAAAGACACGCATATAGGCTGACTGGCATCTCGAAATTATCTGTAGTGTGTGTGAATGGGTGTGTGTGTGCGTGATTCTGGCCTGCAATGGGTTGCCACCCCCACCTTGTGCCCTAGGAGAGACTCCCCACGACCCCTGGTACAGAGAATGGATGGATGTAACTGCTCATATGATGGGTTTTAGGGTTTGTTGCTTAAAAACTATTTTGATGAGGTTGTCAATTCACCAGTTGAGCTGGTTGCCATGCTGGTTGTAACGTGCCATGTGGGCCGACTGCCATTTTAATCATCTGGTAGGTGAATGCAGTTAACATTTTGCAAGAATGAACTATTTCTTGGAGTCAATTTTTATGGATTTATTTATAGGCAGTCTTTATGTCGCTGGTTTTCATGTAGGTTACTTTGTAACTTGATGGTGGAGTTGCTGTTTGCATAATTTGTTTTCATTTGTTTGTCTCTCGCACATGTGCTGCCTGAACCCGCCTTCAATTAATAGCCACTTTCTCTCAAACTGTACAACCTCGGATAATAAAAATACCCTTTGTCAGCTTGTAGACAGAAGAGGAGTTGGAACAGGTGCAACTATGACCGACAGCTGAGAAGCCTGACGTCGCCAGTCTTAATGACACGAGTGAATAACTGCATCTGTGGAAGGTGCAGCCGTCATCTGCGGCAGCTTTTCACCCATAAGCCACTTCTTTGAGGACTGGTAAAGAACGAAATCCAGCTCTACAACACCTACTCTAACTGGGTGTCATTCTAATTTATATTTACAGCCATCCAGTAGGTTGCAGTAGTTGCAGTAGGTTGCAGTAGGTTGCAGTAGTTGCAGTAGGTGCTTTGTTTTTCCACAGTTACCAAAGCGAGGTGAGAAGTTTCAAGTGCTTTGATGACCCAAGATGAAGACGTGAGAATGGTGGCTGGTAGGAGTGGCTGTAATTCGGGGTTTATTAGTGTGAGAGTAAATAGACAGGAAACTGAATTCATTTCCCTGCTCGGTTGTATTCTACAGAAAACAATAAAAAGCAGAAGGTCACATTAAATGACACTCTACAGTCATTTGCCCAGCTGCTGCACCACTACAGTTGTTGCTCAGGGCTTTGTAGGCGTCAGACAGGGTATAATCTGGTAAACCATATTTTACCAGGTTTGTTGAATAAGTTTTTAACTGGCTAGAACTTTACTTTTTCTTTGCTTGCTAGCTATGTTCAGACACCAAACATGTCTTGGCTGTTTGACAAGAGAAATAAAAGTGATGGTATCATGCCAGTGTTAGGTTTTATACTAACTGTAGCTTTCATTACAACGGCGAAATTACTCAGCCTGCAAGATCACACATGTTGCTTTCTGTTTTCTTCTAAAAGAATCCTGGGAAAGACACAGTGTAGGTAATGTAAACCACAGCATCCCAAATATTAAAGAACACTAAAGACTTCAAAATTCATTTACTGCTAGAATTGCGGATTTTACCGCTACCTGAAGCATGGACCATTTGATACCGCTTAATACAGACGAGTGAAAATGCTTCAGAAATGCTTTTGGTGTGAATTCACTTGTTTTTTTATAATCGATCACGATTAAACGGAACTCTCCTTTGTTTTTCGGCTCTGGGGCTGCTCTTTTTTGCATTCCCTTTTCTGTAAATACTGGTTTCTTTCACATGACACTGCCCCCAAGGATACACCCCCATGTTACATACAAGCACGAAGGCAGACACCTACAAATATATTAATAAATATAAAATCAGACCTAATGCAGCAGCCTTTTTTCGTTACACTGATCCGGAAAGACTGTCTGTACGTAGCCGACTAACGGTGTGGTGGTACAGTAAGCATACAGCTGACATTCTCACCAAACAAACAGAGGCGTGTGTTTTTACACTCGGCGCCGTTGCTGTAACTGTTAGTCATTGCTGTCATTGCGATTACCGGCCTGATGAGTCATCCACAACAGCACAGGCATCGGGTTTAATTTGTAATCTCCTTTCAGCAAATTGGAGGGAAATTAAAGGACAAGTGCAGGGTGTGTGGACAAAACTGGAGTCTGAATAAAATCTCAATTAAAAGCAACATGTTTACATGTTTGTTATTCCTTTTGGTATTACACTAACCCCATTGTGTGCCTAAAATGACTAAGACTAAAAGCTGATCCTATTACATCAGTATCTAATGTAACCAGTAAAAACACACATAACGACTCTGCAGTGCTGGGAAACAGTTATGTGGCCTAATATGTGATCTCTTGCTCTTTGTGTCCTACATTAGGACGTGTTATTTGGAGAAAAACTTCACCTCGTTACCTCCTCCGTGTTGGTCTATTGGTCAAAATGTATAAAAGAGAGTATGAAAGACTGAGACGACCCTGAAGACCAAGGCTAATGATGCAGCATTATTTTATCCAAACCCTTTTTTTTTTTTTACGTTTTTACCCAAGAAACTACGGCGGCTGTTAAAGTTCAGCTAGAGTTACCAAGTTCAGCTAGCATAAGCATTGGTATGATCGTCATTAGGCACTGCAGAATAATAAGGAACTGTGGAGCTCTCTCTATACAACAAGCGACTTTAATTAATTATGCTTTATGTTTTATCCAGCACACAGTTCTTATATAGAATTAGCTGATAACGCCGGAAGCTTCTTCCAACTAACTAGCTTGTTTTTTTATTCAACGGTCTGCTCCTTAGCCTCTAACCTAGCTCTTAGATGAGCATCTCCATGCGGCAGTTGCTGATTTATTGTGTCTGTTGGTTAATGACAATTATATCTGATTTATCCTGAGTGACTTCACTGTCTCATCATAACAGGATTACTCTGCTTGTTAGAGTGGTGAGCAATGGAGTTCTGTATAAAGGCTGGCGGATGTTAGCATTTTCGCATTTAGCTTTGGCCTATTCGGTCATTCAAGCACTTAAAACCTAAGTTATAGCACTAAAACACACGACATTCAGCTTCTTATGATTAATGCAGATTAGATTTCACTTATCTTGAGTGACATAATGCTACACGGGGTCTCTGCTTGTTACCACTGCTAGCATAGTCTCTGTGGCTAATTTTTAGCATTTTAGCATTAAGCTTTGGCCCACATGCCTTTCAAGTGCTTCAAAGCCAAGTCATAGCACTAAAACACATGACATTCGGCTCGTTATGATTAATGCAGATTAGATTTCACTTATCTTGAGTGACATAATGCTACACGGGGTCTCTGCTTGTTACCACTGCTAGCATAG
>CM075009.1:13004469-13017182 GCA_037576675.1 Pangasius sanitwongsei | reverse complement strand
AATGCAGATTAGATTTCACTTATCTTGAGTGACATAATGCTACACGGGGTCTCTGCTTGTTACCACTGCTAGCATAGAAGCTCCCTGTCTCTGTGGCTAATTTTTAGCATTTTAGCATTAAGCTTTGGCCCACATGCCTTTCAAGGGCTTAAAACCCAAATCAGCACTAAAACACACGACATTTGGCTCATTATGACTAATGACAGTTAGACATACACATCCTGAATGACTTATCATGTTACAGACACTCTGCTTGTTACAGCAGCTAGCATAGGAGCTCCAGGTCTCCAGTGTGCCAAGTGGATGATGTTAGCATTTTGCGTTTCGCTTTTTGCCCACTCGGCCATTGAGCCATACAAGTTAAAGCACTAGAAGTAAGTGAAATTGGACTCATACTGCTTTATTAGTGTGGTTAAGAGTGCCTCTGCTGCCCTGTCATTTATTTATAACAAGTTCTTTGCGATTTAAACTATTACTATTAGCATCGTTAGCACAGCTGCATAGTTATCTAACATTATATACATTTCAGGGCGGTTAATCCAAAGCATCTCCTTACTTGAATCTCTAACTGAAAAACTAAAAATCTATCTACTGGATTCATTCTGTAGGCCACTGGATCAGTCCAACGCTTTAGACAGGTTGCTTTTACAGACCCGTCCACTGCTAATTCGCTAAAGCACTGGCAGTGTTTATCCTGCTGTTATTGCATTTCATGTCTTTAAGTTGTTTTTTCCCCCGAAGCGCAGCGTGATTTATGCTAACACAAAAATGATCTAGCTGCGCTGGGAGCTTACAGGCTTCAGCCATGTTTCTTTTTTCCTCCCGGCTAGCTGCGGTGGGGTGTGTGTGTGTATGTGTGTGTGATTCAAGGGGCATTGGGGAGTGTCTATAAAATGACTGACACAAGGCTCATCCAAACAATTACAGTCCGGAGTCAAGTGCATTTGCATTTTTGCAAATGTTTTTTTTTTTTTTTTTTTCAGTCACATAATACACACGAGGCCATGACTTAAACCATTATTTTTTAAAATCATGTTCTGCGTATTTTTCAGGTTATACATATATTTTGGAAATTTAAAAAAAAAAAGGGCTATTGCCCCTTTAACGCATTATGAGAAAGGTTCAGAGCCGGTCGAGTTGAGGAGGAGGTAAAGATAGAGGGTTGGGGGGAGGGGAGGACAGAGAAGGAGAACCTGAGACATCTGGTAAAGCTTTCCCTTCTTTGTAACATGCTTTGAGCTTGTTTGCCAGCGACCGACTTTGAGTTTTATATCTAAAATTTATACAAACGTTCCATCACACAAACACGTCATCAAGCCTGACCCTGCGAATGCACTGTCTTCTGTCTGTGCATTAAATAAACATCTCCAGTTTAGAAGTCTCCACGACAGAGAGGTCTACAGACAGATATTTACACAGAGTCATATTGCTATTGCCACATACAGCATTACTGTAGGAAGAGCAAATATAAACCAAAACGTGGGTTCAACTGTATTAAATTAAAAAGATATATATATATATATATATATATATATATATATATATATAAATAGCAAATTGAGCATGAGAAAAAGTAGCTTAATCCTGAACAAGCTTTCTAATTTCAAGTACGTGTCCTGTAGGCACAGTAAACTAGTCTCTACATGTCTTATTACACTGTATAGATGGAAAAAAAAAAAGAAGAAGGAAAACATTTAACGGCTCCTCCAGGGTTGCGTACCATTCTCATTAGCCAATCAATGATCCACGGTTTTGAGTCTCGATATAGCTGCCCTTTCCAGGCAAATCAGGAGTGCACATTTATCTGAAACAACTCGATCTGGCTATACTAAGAACCCAATTAGACCACAAATGATCACAATGAGTAAATCTGGCATTTTTTTTTTTTTGGGCTTATGTCTTGTATTTATTAAGTGAAGTATGAAGAACACGGCCCTGGGTCCCTCCCCACAGGCTTAGCTCAGACCTGTGAAAAACACAAACATACGGCCCGCACACAGCATTCCTCTCACACAGCTCACACCACAAATCACACTCCTGTCCTGGAGGCTAACGGCACTGTTACATTAGCTTTCTACCCTCTACTAATCACCAGGATTAACTTCTGTGTGACCTGTGAATTTGTGAAGCTTGTTCTTCCGTGCCAGTCGGTAAAAAAATTGAGAAACGCCTGATTAGTAGTCATACCCGCCTTTTACCTTGCTGTTTTTTTTTAAATATTTGCTGCTTGGTGCATATCTGGGGGAAAAAAATGTTCTCCAAAATCACACACCCAGAACTAACACACTACTGATGCTGTATCATGAGATCAGTTAGTCTTATGCTACCAATTAACGTGTGCGTCTGAGTGGGGGAAACGGAAACGGGTTAGCGCTGCAAAAAGGCAGAATGTGCTTTCTGTTTTTACTGAAAAAAATATTCTGCATTTCTAGAACAAGACATTTTGTACAATTATATGAACACAGAGTGCTGCGCGTCATCATTTAATATTCCATACAATATTTTCTTTCTTTTTTAAATTATATTGCGTGGTTTGTCTTGCTGTCAAAATATTTGATTTATTATGTCTTTCCAGTTTTATTATTGACATAATAAATCAAATATTTTGACAGGAACATATCGTCATCAATAGATATCATCGTCTTAAATTAATTGGGCTCATAAAAGGCGTCAATGATATCTACAAATATGTAAACAACTGATAAACAGTAAATATCTGTCACTACAGTTATACATGCATAAATCCTAAAAAATTTTTTTTGCATCTACGCGAGCGCAAACGACAACACCTGTCCGAAACTTTCCTCACGTGTGATCCTGCTGTACTCCACATTCGGCCATGCGTTACTGTGGCGGGTATAAAGCTCAGTACTCAGGAGAGTGATAAAGAGTCTAAAACTTTAGAAGCCTTTGTTTGTAACATATACATTACAGCACAGTGACATTCTTCTCTTCGCATATGCCAGCTTCTTAGGAAGCTGGGGTTAGAAAGCAGGGTCAGACGTGATACAGCGCCCCTTGAGCAGAGAGGCTTAAGGGCCTTGCCCAAGGGCCCAACAGTGGCAACCTGGCGGTGCCAACCTTCTTATCAGTAACCCAGAGCCTTATCCATTGAGCCACCACTGCTGTGGAAGCGTTTCCACTAACATTGCCAAAAC
This sequence comes from Pangasius sanitwongsei, assembly GCA_037576675.1. Classification (NCBI taxonomy): domain Eukaryota; kingdom Metazoa; phylum Chordata; class Actinopteri; order Siluriformes; family Pangasiidae; genus Pangasius; species Pangasius sanitwongsei. The sequence goes on along the minus strand of CM075009.1, from coordinate 13,014,024 downwards.
ATGAAAGCTGGAGTCAGTAGTACAGTGTTTTCAAAAATCAAAAAGGCCATACTTAGCTTGGACAAATTTGTCCCGAAGCTGTTTCCATTTTCTCTAGAGGGGTCTTTTTTTTGTCAGAACTAACAGAGCATGCAGTTTCTTGCCAGGCATTTGCAACTGCTGTGTGATCTGAGTGCAGAGCTGATGACATCACATCTATGTTTATAGAAGTGAACACGCTCTGAACGCGACTCAGCAAACTGCACTTCTGCCATTAGCGAGGAGTCGTTCACCAACGAGTCGGCTCTTTGAACCGGCTCTTTGATATGAACTAGGAGAACCGGCTCACATTTTTCAGATGATGTAGTCAGTGTCGAATGAATCTTCTTAAGGAAGCTCAGACACAATAACATTAGTGCAGGGATTCTTACACAGTCGCAGTACCTTGCACATTTGACAATTATTTAAATGGATTTTATGAAATGAAACGCATAGTAATGCCATTCTGTTATTTAGAATACAGAGTAAGATTTTAGGAAATAACAGCAACCATAGCTATACGAAGAAAAACAATCACTGGTGAAAATATCCTAAACGCTGTCCGCTGTAATGAGGAAAAAACCGACAGTGAGCGGTTTGGGAGATGAAAGAGTCGGCTCTTATTAGTGAACCGAGCCAAATGATCCGACTCAGTGAAAAGAGCCAGGATTTCCATCACTGTGTGTCAGGACAGCTGGCGGGGGAGAAACCTGCCTCTGCCCTTAGCTGACCCTGGCGCCTCCTGCTGCAGCTCCCACAATGCAGCTTGTGTTATATATATTTAGCCGTGACACACTTCTGAACGCCCAAACGCGTGAAATCGACTTTTTACAGGGTGTGTTTTGGTCCTTATGTGCAAACGCGTAATAAAGACACTACACTGCATGTGCTGAATCATACAGAGATACACAGTCTACAGTCTATAGTGGCCGAGACGGAGCCTGAACCTGCCAGGCCATGGTAATCATCACGTGACCGCTTGGGGCTCGCCCGCAGCTGGTACACTGGTCACGTGAACAATCGGCGTGCGCTTAGATTTCAAGGAGCTCGATGACTCTTAAGTAAACGACTGAATACAGGAATAAAACTGAATAGGCTCGTGTAGCCCCTAAAGGATGACTGTTAAAAACATTTACACACTGTCAGCTGGGCCACCGTCTGCACAAGTGACGTCATTACACTTTTCTATTAAACGAATTTGCCTCGTAGTTTACGAAAATGTGTGACTTTCCATGTTTCCGGTGACTGCGCGTGCGAATACAGTCCGTCTGGTTAGTAGAGATTGCTGATCACGTGACTGCGCGCGCACACGCACGCCTCTCGCGTACCTGATGATCGGTCCCATCTGGAGCAGGTGCATGAAGAGCACCAGAGGCCGGTCTCTCCCTAGATCCCGATGGACGAAGGTCAGGGTGAGCTGAGTGAGCACAGAAGGCACCAGGATGAAGGTGATAGTCAGCCCCATCCATATGACGTCGTTGCTTGTGTGGTAAATGCTGGACAGCACCGAGGCGCAGATGAACTCGGCGCAGTAGAGGACAGTCGCCCACAGCACGCTGAAAGGGGGGCGCATTTTGCTGTGGTTGATCACCATCACGACGCTGTTGTCGTTCGGTACCACGGCGTGCTGTGGGATCTCCGAGATGTCATCCTCCACCGCCTCGTCCATATTGTTCATATGAGAGCTCAGCGACTTCCCACACCCAGGACTGTGCTCGTGTTTACCTTTCATTTCAGGGGGGGGAGAGAAAAAAAATACTGCTACCTTTAAACGTAAACGCGTTGTCGAGTTGCTAAAATACTAGTCGGATTGGTCGTCTGAGCTTTTTATTATTATAATAATTATTATTTGGTTCACGTGGCTTTGATCGTAACTCCACATTCCAGCGATCTGGATTAATAGAAGACTGAGCCAGCCTTTACTTCCCTAGGCATCATGATCATCCTGCTTGGCCACTCCGAATAAAGAAGTCCATCACCAACTTTCCACGCGTAAGTTCTTGCTGATCGAGCCAAGCACGTAGTGAGCAGCGCGAGGATATTCCCGTGGCTGCCGTAGCGTCTCGCGTGCTCACTGAACACGGCTTCAGGGTCCTAGCACTGGCGCGGCCTGCTTCGAGCGCGACGTCCCCATTCCAACATTGCAAATAAAAACCGCGCTCAGGAGTAATGTATGGCAGTGCGTACCACGCAGATTCCACCTTAGAGTTCCCACAAATCTGTTTTGTTCGTCTGCTGTTTACGAGTAGCACAATCAGGTGTGTCTTAGCATGCGCCTCCTGACAGCGCGCTATCGCTCTGCTTTACGCTCCTGCGGGTCCCTGCGCCCGCCGGTTAAAGCACCAACGCCAAAGCACGAACCCAGAGCATCCAGAGCACTGGGGACAAAATCATCATCATCATCATCATCATCACATCTACATATTACACAGTGCCACATTTTGTTCAGGCTAAATCTATTTCTGACATAACATTTTTTCCAACCCTTTTTGAAACTGGTAGCTGTGTAATAAAAATAAATTCCACTAAGATCATTGTTGGGCACAAAACAAAATCAGCCCTAATAAAAAGTACAAAATAATATCATTTGGTAATGTAGTGCCAATGTAGTAGTATATTCAAACATATCTCATTTACAATCAGTATCATTTTAATAACTGTTGTCCTCAGACTTCTTTTTAAGCTCTCTGTTAAGCCTGATCCAGTGGTTCTACCTTCACAGCTGGAAGAGCACTAACTCTTGGATGTCTAGACTATCTTCTATATACAATAAAGAACTGTGGTTATGAGTACTTGTTTTAATTAAAACAGACTATGTTCTTGGATTTTAATGTGTTTATAATGACAATCGTAGGCTTTAAAGTCAGACATGGCACTCTATGACTGGCAACTTCTTTACAAAAAACAAATAGAGACAATCTAACTATAAGGGCAGTTATAAAGGCAAATGATGATAAAAGAACATTTTAAACCTAACATACTAACTTTTATAATCAATATTAGACTTTTTCTCCTTTAATTTTATCCTGAGCATATGAAATTTCCTTTGCAATCAACAGTGCTTCATTTATAAGCTCACTTCTTATCTAGCCACATGGCTTGTCATGTCACAGGAACAGAAATTAATTTCAATTTGATTCCAAAGATTAAAGTGGAATAAAGTAGAATGCAGTTCTGTTTTACTCCTTCTAACCACCAGGGGTTAGAGGCGAGAATCACCAGGAAACCGTCATGTGCACATGTACATGCATACCGAGACCTTCCACCAAGGTCGGAAAGCGACCTATGAAACAGTACATGCTGTACATACTTCTGACATTCAGCCATCTTTCACCACCTTCTTCTCATCTCGCACACGTGTACACCATGTGGAACTATCTGTGTAACAGATGGCCAGAGCTACGCTTATCCGGTCCTCCAAAGTTGGCAAAAGGACCCCTACCATCTCCTATAATCTTTTCTGCTGCATTGAGTGCATTTTTGTTCTTACATTCTAGCACCCATTCTGGAGAAATCTGGGAAGATGGTTTCCCGCGTTATCATTGCTAGACTGGTTAGCTTCACTCACCATGCTGTTTGACAATTTAGCCACTACTAATGCTGTGTTTTTGCTTAGTGGCACTACTCACTTCTCATTTTTCTGCGGCGCTCAGTACCAAGGAACATTCACATCCCCTTTCATCTGGACAACCTGTGGGGCCTGTGCATATATGCCACTAGCTTGGTTGAGTGGGTTTTACTCAAAGTCCTCTATTTACCCCATTTACCTGTCATCTTTACTCTGTCAGCGTTATCGGCATGTTGCAGGTGCTGCTAACGTGATCGAGTGGGTGTCCCTCATGGTACTATGCTCTCTTTGTTGCTGAGCCTGCTACATTAGCCATAATCTGGTACATAGCACTGGGCTGGAGTTGGGATTCCTGTTCACCCCTCATTCTCTCCACCAGGTCATGTTCTCCCTCAGCAATTTTGCCACTCAGTGTTCTGCTCATTCCCTGCAGTTTACTGACTAGCAGGTCTTTGGCAGACAAAGCTCTATGCCCAGATGTTAGCTAGTTTGCTGTTCAGTGCATTGTTCACTACTGAGTTAGCCAGATTGCTAAGACAAGGGAGTCATTTCCCTCCATTTCAGCCCTCATTCACCCCACCGGTAAGTTTCATTGCGATTTTATAACTCCTGGTGTCCCGAAGACTAGGAGACCTGAGGCTACCTATTGCTAGGCCAGGGGCGTCGAATCTTATCCACAAAGGGCCAGTGTGGGTGCAGGTTTTCTTTCCTATCAAGCAGGAGCCACACCTGATTCCACCTGTTTAATCAGTTGATCTTGGCTTTCAGTAGACTCAGGTGTGGCTTCTGCTAAGTTGGAATGAAAACCTGCAACCACTCCGGCCCTTTACAGATAAGATTGGACACCCCTGTGCTAGCCTATATGAGTCACTTTACCTCACTTTAACACATACCGTTCTTGGAAGCAGACGATGGATACCAACTATGTGCTCGCCGCCTTGGTATTGACCATCTTAGGGAGGTATTGTTTGGTTCAGACATCTCCTGTGCTGATACCAATGCTGATACAGCAGTCATAAACGGCCATGTCCGGCACCATCTGTTCACCTTAGTAAGACGCTGTGGCTAGGTGTGTAGGCAACCTGGCAGCAGATGTGCCTCAGCTGAAATCACTGGTAAATCTTTTTCAAGGCTGATAAAGATTGGAGAATTGAACTGCCATGTTCATCTTTGGCTTTCGTAGCATCTAAAAACAAGATTTGCATGTGCTGCATAAAGGCTCTAAACACGTCACAGCCAGACTCAGTTTCCATTCTAGATTTTGATTCAATATTTGCTCCCCCACCAAGGAGCCATCCATTAGAGACACGTCCACCCAGTCAAACACGTCTGAATGCAACAACTCCTAGAACACACACACACATTCCATGTGCAAATGCCACACTTGAAATCAACTCTAGATCTTTTATTTGCTGACTTGTAAGTGAAATAATGAGGAAATAACAGCAGCCAATTGTCTAGTTACTTTTGATCCCTTAAAAGAAATATTTAAAACAAAGAAAGTAAATGTTCAATATCTTGAATATTTAATATCCACGATTCTGAACTATTTCTAGGTTCCTATTTAAATGTAAGCAAATTTGTGATACTGACCATGTTAACTGCTTTGTACAAAAGCTCAGATTTTCCTCGTGCCTAATCTCTTTTATTGAAGCATGTGTTCAGATGACATAAGCAAAAAAAGGGGGACATACCAAATACTAAGAAACTCTGAAATTCATGCAAATATTTCAAATATTCTACTTTTCACTCAAGTTGTTGTCGGTAATACAATTTGTAATGAAAACTGTTGTATGAAATTAGAAAAGAATCCAAAATAGAAGCATTTTCACTAGTGGTCTCAGACTCAGAAGCACTGTGTATGATACACGTACAGCCTGGTCCATAAGTATTTGGACAGTTACACAATTTTCGTCATTTTGCATCTGTACACCACCACAATGGATTTGAAATGAAGCAGTCAAGAAGTGATTGAAGTGTAGACTTTCAGCTTTAATTCGAGGGGGTTAACAAAAATATTGCATTAATTGTTTAGGAATTACAGCCATTTTTTACATAGTCCCTCCATTTTCACAGGCTCAAGAGTAATTGGACAAACTAAAAATAACTAAGTAATTGGACTAATTAAATATTTTTAATAATTGGATGCAAATCCTTTGCAGTCAATGACTGCCTGAAGCCTGGAACCCATAGACATCACCAAATGCTCAGTTTCCTCCCTTGAGATGCTTTGCCAGCCCTTTACTACAGCCACCTTCAGTTGCTGCTTGTTTGTGGGTCTTTCTGCCTTCAGTTTTGTCTTCAGTAATTGAAAACCATGCTCAATTGGGTTGAGATCAGGTGTTTGACAGTTGGTGTGGTATGCTTTGGATCATGAGCTCTTTCTTTCCTTTTCCATACATTTCTCTTTTTTATTTATTTATTTATTTAATTTATTTATTTATTTATAGCAAAGTCTAATCTGGCTTTCCTGTTCTTGAGTGTTACCAGTGGTTTGCATCTTGAGGTAAACCATCTGTATTTACATTCATGAAGGCGTCTCTTGATTGTAGACTTTGACAATGATATGGCTATCTCCTGCTCTTCTTCTTGACTTGGCTAGATGTTGTGAAGGGATTTTCCTTTAACAAGGAAAGAATTCGGCTATTATCCACTTTAGTTGTCTTCCATGGTCTTCCAGGCCTTTTCGTGTTTCTGAGCTCGCCAGTGCATTCCTTTTTTTTTTTTTTTTTTTTAAATGAATGTATCAAATTGGTGATTTGGCCACTCCTAAAGTTTCTACTTAGAAAGGGCCTCTCTGATAGGTCTGTTTTGTTTTTTCAGCCTAAAGATGGCCTCCTTCACTTGCAACAATTAATGCAATATTTTCGTTAAACCCATTGAATTAAAGCTGAAAGCCTACACTTCAATCACATCTTGATTGCTTCATTTCAAATCCATTGTGGTGGTGTACAGAGGCAAAATTATGAAAATTGTGTCACTGTCCAAATACGAATGGACCTTATACAGTAAATAACATGTAAAATAACATAAATATATAAAATAAGCATCCATGAATGCAATCGGTATTAGTCACTGACATATTTGCACTTAGGGCACTGTTAGTGAACATGATATCATTTAAGGGCTTGAAGAGTTTGTCTTGCATGTGATTTAATTACAGAATGTTACCCTGAGGTCTATTAGTCTAACTCTTTTGTTGCTTTCAGTCTTCTAGTGTTACTGCACACAATGGCCCAGTGGTGGTGTAGCGGCCATTACTCTGTGTCTGGGAGTGTCGATTTCCATAATAGTTTTTGGTCCATAATAGTATACATTACTCTGCTACACAGGTTTCAAACCCTGGTTCTAGAGTTCCCCCTATGCTACTTTCCCTGCTTTAACACACCTAATTCAGCTAATCACTTTAATCACCGGCCCTTCCTGGGGTGAGTTCAGTATGTTAAAGCAGGGAAAACACTAAAATGCAGGACGGGGGTACTCCAGGACACAGGAAACTGTGCTCTATTAAATTATATTGCACAGTCAGCATGGCCACTAAACAAAGAGCCTTAGTAGTACTCTAAGTTGCTTTACTCTATCTGCTCCAGGGGCACCATATCACGGCTGACACTGCACTCTTACCCCAACTTTCTAACAAGCAGGGAATACAAAGTACAGTACTGTACAGTACTGTGCAAAAGTCTTAGGCACATGCAAAGAAATGCTGTAGAGCAAAGATGCTTTCAAAAATAATGAAACTTAATGTTTCTACATTAAAAATACTATAAAGAGCAGTAAACTAATAAATGAAACAAAGTCAATATTTGGTGTGATGATCCTTCGCTTTAAAAAAAAAAAATAGCAGTCTCAGGTACAGCGTGTGCGGTTTTATAAGGAAATGAGCTGGAAGTGTTACTGAGCATCTTGCAGAAGCAGCCACAGCTCTTCTGGAGACTTTGACTGTCGCTCTTGCTTCTTATTTTTGCAGCAAAACCCAGCAGCCTTCATCATGTTTTTTTATATGAAAAGTGGTCTCTTATGTAATATGCTGCTTTCCTTACTGACATATAAACATTTTTCTGTAACATTTAATTTTGTGCTGGAAAACTAATGTTTGGAAATCTAAAATGTTTTTGTACTGAATCAATAATGTAGAAGTCATAAAATAAAAATCTATAACAAAGTTTGTACTAAAAAAAAATAAAAAAAATAGGGTGCCTAAGACTTTGTTTGCGCAGCACTGTATATGTGACAAATACTTTCTATTTCTTCTAGTACTCCTAGAATTGGAGTCTGACTAATCAAAGTTGCCTTAAAGACAAATACTTTTAATTATCAGGATAATTGTTAAAGTTAATTTAAATTGCCACAGCAACTATTTTGGATAAGATATATGAGGATGTGTGATCAGAGGTGGAGCAATAGCTGCTGTGTTGGTTCTATTTTTGTCATGGCCAGCTGCTACAGGATGATCCTAACCAACAGAAGAAGTAACTCTGTTATAAGACACTTCAGAGCTAATGCAATGAAGGGTTTTTTTTGGTTGTTTGCAACATTACATCCGGGATGAAAATGGATCTTCTGTAATTTCATCAGACTCGAAACTAAACCACTAGCAGCCATGTATTATTATCTTAGCAGCCGGAGCTGAGAGATGCATTTGGATACTTGCCTAATGGTTTCCTCCTTGTTATAGTCAATTATTTGAATCTTATGGCCCACTAGCCTAAGATAATGGACAACACAAAACACAGTAACAGCAGAATTGATTTTAAGGACCTCTGGTGGCCAGGAATAGATCACACTGTATATGCAGCACTAATGGGCAGAAATGCAAGTTAATATATGTAACTGTGGTTCTGTGACGAGTGGCCCGGGCGGTTTCCTTTGGAATTAGTGGAGTGTTCCTATATGTTTATTTCCTTGGTAAGCAGGAATAGCAAAGTTGTTCCCTCATGATTGTGACCATAACCTCATGTGTGCAGCCTATAAAAGGTTCCCACTACATCACACTCCTTCTCTGGCCATTCTCGTCTACCCAGGTGGCCCTGCTAGTCCTCTACTAGTCCTCTACTAGTCCTCTAGTAGTCCTCTAGTAGAACTACAGTTACAAGAGTATCATTCAAAGGTAACTTAGTAACCTAGTGAAGGCCACATATCGGCATCATTGCAAAAGTATACACTTCATACAATAATGGACAATACTCCTAAATAGTGCTGAAGCCATGCTTTATTGAAGATGATAATTGCACACAACGATGATTCTGCCCTCCCTTGGGAATGGGAGTTGTTCCGGTTAAAAGTTCAAGTTCTCATAATGTCCTTTTCTGAGAATAAGAATCAAAGTTGTCATACTGCTCTCTACGAAGGCTGAGAATCACTGAAACTCACCACAGAGAATATGCGTTGCTATGAAGCAACCTTCCGCTGCTTCATAAATGTCCACAAGTGATGCTTGTCTTAATGCCGCCCAGGACACAGCCATAGTGCAGCTTGAATGGCATTTAATGGAAGAAGGCACTTCTTGACCTACATTCAAGTATACCTGTGCAATCACTTTTTTTTTTTGTGCCAAATTGACTAACCTGGTATTAGACAGTGGAGCACATTTGTGGTGCTCCCCAAAACACACAAATAGCTGGTCAGTGTCAGTGCCGGCAGTCAGTTCAAAATTACATTACAGTTCAAACTTTAGGGGACCTTACTCGGACATAGGGCTGGCCTGGGCGCATTCTTATCTACAACAGCAGATAGATCGATAGGTTTATGTAACATGCTGTGAAGCCAATACCTTGAATTCCCCAATGCAGATACTGTATGCTGATCAATAATACATGCAAAAATGCACTGACTTGTCTGGCCATAGTGATGGCCAATGAGAAATAACATCTTCCATTGGTTCATATGACATAAGAGGTAAAGAAGCGAGTGCAGGCAGGTTGGAATGGGTGGAGAAAGGTGTCGGGAGTTCTGTGTGATAGAAAAAT
>CM075009.1:12976721-13004369 GCA_037576675.1 Pangasius sanitwongsei | reverse complement strand
AGGAGGTATATGGAGGTAATAAATGAGGATATGAAGCTAGTGGGTGCAAGTGTTGAGGATGCAGAAGATAGGGATAGATGGAGAGTAATGATTCGCTGTGGCGACCCCTGAAGGGAAAAGCCGAAAGAAGAAGAAGATTGGTTCATATGACAAGTTGCACATATTGTTTAGCACCAAGTCCAGATCCCACTGAAGGAACATGGGATTGTGTGGAGGATGTTCCTTACCATTAAGAAATGTTTTGATTAGTTTAATTCGGTCACAGTGGCAAACTGTCAACCAATCTCTGGTGCAGAGACAATGCGGCCACATACACCTTTAGGATAGACCCAGAAAGAGAGGCTTCTAGCAATAAAAATATTGTTCATGGTGCATGATAAGGGTCTTATGCCCAGTGTTTCACATCATGGTGAAAAAACTTTCTCTTTGCCCACTGGTGTTTAAATGGACACCCATAACCGTGTGTCTGACCCCTTACAAGATGCCAGTATGTTGGAGTTACTGCCAGGGGCCAGATCCATAATTTCTGGTTTGGCCAGAATAGGCTTATTAACAACACTGTTTGCATAATTTGTCAGATACACTATAGTGTAATCTATAAAAGTGACAGTGGCAGGAAAGCATACAGGTGTAGATTTATCCAATCATTGCCAATGCATCCTGCCCTCTCTGTCTCTGCCCTGTCTGTGAACCACAATGGACAGTCTGGTTCGACCCTGAGCTCAGGTTACTGTCTGTCTGTTTACATGTTCTCCCTGTGTCCGTGTGGATTCTCTCCCGATTCTCTGGCTTCCTCACCCTTCAAAAACACACTAGTAGGTGGAATGGCTAAGATAACTTACCCCTAGCTGTAAATGAGTGTGTGAATGTGTGTGCGTGTGTGTGTGTGTGTATGGTGTCCTGCAATGGACTGGCATCCCGTTCAGGGTGGTTTCCGCATCACAGTGGTCTAGGGCAACTCACATACACTTTGTGAAAAAGGGGTAGCCTGGAGCCTATCCTAGGGGACTCGGGGCACAAGGTAGGGGACACCCTAGATGGGGTGCCAACTCAATAGCGGGAAGTTATCAGTATGAGCTTATAAAATTTTTCCCAACACACTCAAAACACTCTCTTGATTGTGCAGATATAAACATAACAAAATTAGGATTTGCAAGAAAAAAGGAACTCCTCCGCAAGAAGAGAATGGGAAACATGGGAGGACAACCATGACATAGCAGGAACCGTCTTAATAGGCTGCCCACTGCGGTGGATTTTGGTTCTTACCAATAACAAATGAATGGACGAGACCATATGAGCAAACCAACTTTATTCTCAAGCTCAAGGGAAAAACAGACACTTATACAGGGTGCTCAGCGCAGTCTTAAAAATAGTCTTGTCTAACAGCTTTTTTCTAACAGCTGTTATGTCTCGAGTGTCTCTAACAAATAGCAGGCAAAAAAGTTAAGGCCAAACCAGTTAACACAGAGATGTCCTCTTATTCATATTTTATCAAAAGTAGAACAAGTTTGCAAGAACATTATGTTCTTATAGGTTCATCAGACTCATATGCTTGTTTCAAGGCTACTGAGAAACTTCTAGAAGAATACACAGTCTTAAAAGACAAATATGTGGCTAGATGAATTAAGCATATGATGATGAAAAAAAGATATATAATGAAAGTCATATAATGTTTGCTATGACAAAATCAAAGTTAAAGGTTTGTTACCACACCACGTAGAGTCATGGCCCCAAGGTGAACACTTTGATATTGATGCTCTGCAAGGAAACAAGCACATATTTCATGGACAGCTAACCTAAAAGGGGTCATATAATATTATCATGTCTCTCTCTGAAGAAAATATTTCCAGAACCGAGAATAAGTTGGAGTCAGAGCTGGCAGAAGGGCTGGATCAGGTTTGGTGGGATGAAGTTCTGGAAAGAATACATTTTTCCCTCCTCCTGTACTCCCCTGAATCAGATGCAACTTAAATTAGTTCATAGAGCTTACAGGTCCAATGACAAATTAGCAAATATTTATATATTAGTCCCTTCTGTCCTTGCTGCAGTGTACAACCTCTCTTTTTTTTCCTTTTTTTCTGAAAGTCTTTTCAGTCTTAAGAATTGCCACATGAATAAGAGCCACTGTATATAGGTCTTGTTTTTTTTTTTTTTTTTAAACTTTTTTACATTATTTTTTTTCTTATTATCATTTTATTTATTTTTTTGGATTCTATGTGTATGTCATCACTAAATAAATTTAAACACTACACTGCCATGCAATATTATTAGCCCAATGGCATGGTAAATATGTAAATGACTCTGTGCTTCAGAATTTGAATTTTCAGAATTTTTTCTTCATGCCTGTACAAACTGAGATGCTTCTGCTCACTTCTCGTGTGTCAGTTTGCCTTAGTGCTTGCGCTTTGAATGGTAAGTAGCACCCAGAGTTAAAAAGAAGAGGGACTGCTGTTTCTCCTTGGCTTAGCCGACGTGCAACGATTTTGTCTCTTATAATCTGTATGCGGCCAACTAACTGTTTTATGCAAAAACTAATTGTTTTTCACAAGGGCCTTTTGCAACAGAAAGGTATTCACCCAGACAATTGTGAGTTCGAATCCTGAAAATGTCTTAGCCATCCATGAGCAGGAGTCCAAGAGACTCCAAAACTGGCCATGCTGTCTGTGTGGAAGGGACGAGTGGAAATGTCACTCTTTATGTCAATCATAGAGCATCCTTATCAATTCATCTTGCCATGGAAAGAGTTTTTGCTTTTTTGCTCCTACCAAAGTTCAGGAATAATGCAGAGTCCTCAGCTTGCAAGACCTCAACCTGAATAAATATCAATTCTTCCTGGAGGAATTTCTTCACAACTCTCAGGTAAGGAAAGACCATCCAACAGTAGCACTTACGATAACTAGCTTAACTATGCAGCTACATGATGTTTATGAATTTAAATGCTACTGATATGTATGGTGGTTTGGGAAATCCTAGCGGATGTGTCTGTGCCTAAATTTTGTAAAACAGCCAAAAAGAATGAAAAATCATGTATGAAAAATCACGAGCCTGAAAGTATGTTACAGTAGAATATATGTTATAGTAGTTACTGTTTTGTGTCATAGCAGCATTGGTTTCTTTTTGGTTGGAGCAGTTGTAGTTTCATGTCATGGACCCCAACAATAGTCTAAGTCCACCCCTGCCTACATGTATCAGTGGACAGGCAGTTATACCTAATCAGTTATGTAGTGAATAGCCTTAGGACTGGTGCACAATCTATAGCACCAATCACTCTTAGGAATCCTATTTAAGATCATACTATCTTCTGATAAGCAACTATAAGTTCTGTATTGCTTGGCTAAATTGCCTTTATGTGTGAATGAGTGCGTGAATGTGTGTGCACATGGTGTCCTGTGATGGACTGACATCAGGGGTGGATTCTTGCCTTACTCCCAGCATTCCCAGGATCCCAGGCTCTGGATCCACACAAAGCTGGTGGGGAGAATGAGAGGTTAATGCTGCTACTGATCAACAACACAGAGAAAGTTTGTAGTGATAGTTTGTAGGTCGGCAATGCTAAAACGGGAACGCCAGCTTGAAGCTGGCGGATACCACAAAGTTCCATAGCATATCACTAGATAAACACAATGTATAAAAAATACAGTATACTCATCTCGGCAATAGAGATTAGAGGAGAGCATTGCCAGCTTTGGGGAACAGGTTAAAGCTAGCTCTGACTGCCGCTACTAAGCTGATGTGCACAATGTGAGAAGAAGAAGCAGATGGCTGTATGACAGCAGTATTTATTGCAAATACTGTGTCATCCATCACTTAGATATCCAGGTAATTCTCAATCCCCCTGGAGGTTAGGATTGGTGCAACGTAACACGAGGACTGGGGGAAGTGCTGGTATTTATATGCATGCCCCAAACATGTTCAGTTGAAATTATAAGTTGAAGAAGTGCATAATAATAGCCAAAATAATAATAAATAAATGCACAGAACATCACACAGCTTGGTTCAATAATAGACAAGAACACCACAATAGACATCCATCCATTCCCTGTACTGCTTATCCTACACAGGGTCACAGGGAGCCTGGAGCCTACCCCAGGGGACTTAGGGCACAAGGCGGGGGTGCCCTGGACACAGTGCCAACTCATCGCAGGGCCCAATCGCACACACACTGACACACCCATTCACACACTACAGACAATTTAGAGATGCCAATCAGCCTACAGTGCATGTCTTTGGACTAGGGGAGGAGGAAGCCTGGAGGTGCGAGGCAAAGCAAACATGCTAACCACTAAACCACCCTGCCTCACCCTCCCAAATAGATGTGTATTTTGCTATTATTTGGTTTATTTCCTGAAAGAGCTCATCAGTAAAGTAGTTATTTATAGGCCAAACCTTCTATGATGTCAGGAAAAGGAAATGAACACACACATGATTTACATTGTTGGCATGTGCTTGCATACACCAGGCACCAGATGCCAGGATTTCCAGTCTCCTACCTGGTTTTACACCGCCTTTATCAACAGTGCCATACCACAATATGGTAATAACCTGCTATCATATAATCCATAATTACTGTAAGTGAATTGAAAAGCATGAAACACATTTTGTCACTGAAGAATCACACGTAAGTGAGTCTCTATTTGGGCCAGATAAACAAACCATTACCTGCCAATAAGGAGAGCAGATGTCCCTGAAGCTCATGTGATTAGTAAGAAGCGTAAGCTTACCTGGCTCCTCCCAGATGAGGAGACAGGATTAGAGGCATAATTTGAGCCAGATTAGGCTTTCCCTGCACTGTGCACCATGCCACAGACGAGGAAAACATAAACATGCAAATAAATAAGGACATATTTCTGTAAGTAAATTGGCATTTTTAACAAAAACCTTGCAGTAAAATTGAATGTGCTTGTCTCTTGTATGGTGCTACTTTACTTCTGTGTTACTGCAAGTTTTGCATATAGCTTTAAGACTGCTTATTGCACTTAAAGGTATCGCAGCATGTGGATATTAAGATAGTCCTTAAGTAGTGAGGCAAAGTTCTATTCACTATATGGAAATGTGTATTGGTAGTTTAGCCTTAGAACTTAGCCTAGAAATCTAAGGCTAAATCTATTTAAATCAGTTTATAGTTTGAGACAGCTCTAAGAGTTGGCCAACAGCCCAGTAGACAGCTTCACTCTCGGTGGAACCTATGCTACAATCTGTGTGCAGGTTTGAATCAAGAAGAAGATGGTGCTCTCCTCCTCAGCTCAGTATGTTCAATTTGATGAGCAACTGCTGCAACTGGGTTTCCAAACTGCAGCAACCCATGAGGTAAATGCTAGCAGATATAATCACAGTACTCTGTATTATTTGCACTGGTGTTGGGCTCGTTAGAAACATATTAGAGAGTTAAACAGTAAAAACTCTGACACTGTCACTGCCAAGCTGCTACTGGTAAGCCAGTGAGCTGCTTAGTTCAGTTATAATGCCAAACTTAATAAATGTAGATTGTTTAATACTAGCCAGGAATTAGCGAGATGGACTGGTAATGTGCACTTCTTCTGTTTCTTCAGGAAAGTTACTGTGATAGTGGTTGGTCTTGACAAGGTTGGAAAGACGTTGTGCATCAGAGGGATGTTAAGAGGTAAATATCTCATATCAAACCATGTATATTAGCTTACTGTCTATAAACATTGATGGAGTTTACAATAATTTCTAAACCTACCATTTGTTTAGCTCCCCATGGAGAAGTGAGTCCTACTCATGGATGTGTCCGCTATGAGTTAAGGTCGGAAAACTTCCTGGTGAATTTGCTGGACATGGGTGGAAGTCCTGAGTTTCGCTCATGCTGGAGAGAATACTATGGCGAGGCCCATGGAGTCATTTTTGTGGTGGACTCCAGTGATAGACACAGAATGAAAGAGGTCAAAGAGCTTCTGACAGACATGCTGAGACAGCCTAGGGTGGCTGGAAAGCCCCTGTTAGTGTAAGCCTTCATTTAGATACTCTTTATATGTTTAAATGCTCTTTCAAATTATTCTTAAAATTAATGGTATAAGTGGTTTCCTCTACATACAAAGGAAATCATTTCCGCAGACTGTTCTTCTTTACAGATTAGCCAATAAACAAGACAAAATGAATGCCTTACTGGGAAGTGAACTGATTGAGGTCCTGTCCCTGGAGAAGCTGGTCAATCAGAGCCGGTCTCTGTGCCACATTGTGAGTAACGTACTGGGTTATGACAAAATGCAGTATGTGGCCAGAAATCCAAATATCTCTCGAGTAATACCTGTAATGATATTTTATATACTTATATAATATACCTAATTTTGGGCTTTTTATTATTTACCTTGCATGAGCAATTGTATGAATAATAAAGTTTTTGTCCCATAAAAGGAGCCATGCTCTGCCTTAATGGACCTGCGTCGATGGTCAGACAGGAAGACATTGCGAGGCCTCAGGTGGTTACTACGGGCTGTGTGCCTCGACTACCCAGATCTCTGTGCCCGTGTAGCCAGAGATGGTGGAAGGCAACCAGGACTAGAGGAGAGAGAAAGGAAAGGGAAGGCAGAAAAAAGCCAGAAGAAAAACAAAGTTCAGAGGTGCCTTTTGTGTTTAAAGATGCTCTCAAATTCAAATTTTACTGATCACACACACAACCATACACAGTATGACGTGCAGTGAAATGCAGACGACTGTCTGTGACATAAAAATAGAATTTACGTAAACCAGAATTTACTTGTATACAAGTAGAAAAGGAAAACTATAAAAATATGATATAAAGTATATGAAAGATAGATAGCAGCAACAGTATGGACTATATTTGGAATAAAGTGCAGATGTATGCAGTTGTATGTGCAATGAGATACTGAGGTAGAGGGTAGCACGGGTATATTAACAGGAATGTAGGGGGTGCCGGTGTAGTGCAAACAAATCCAAGGTCTAGTTCTAGGTGTTTCCCTGGTTCAGGGCCCGAAAGGCCTGTGGGAAGAAGCTCCTCCTCATTCTCTCTTTGTTGGCCTTCAGGGAGCGGAAGTGCATCCCTGACCACAATAGAGAGAAGAGTCCATTGTTTGGATCTATCTTCCTGGCCTTGGTCCAGCACCACTTGCTGTAGATAGACTGCAGGTCAGGGAGCTCAGTGCAGATGATACACTCAGCTGATCGCACCACCCTCTGGAGAGCCCGATTTTTCTGCTTGGGGCTGTTCCCAAACCAGGCTGTGATGCTTCCCATTGGGAAGGTGTAAAAGTTCCTTAGCACCTTAGAGAGCAGTTTAAAGACCTTTAAGCATCTAAGGTGGTGAAGACACTGACAAGCCTGCTTCACCAGGGTGTTAATGTGACAAGACCAGAACAGGTCCTATGTGGAATGAACACCAAGGTACTGGAAACAAGAAGAGTCTTATAGCTGGCACTGCTGGGATTTGAACCCTAGATATCCTATTTCCTAGACAGGCACTGTAACCAACTAAGCCACAGTGCTACTCATTTTAAGGAGTTGTTCAATTGGCAGATCATTTTGCTAATTTTTAGCATTTGGTTCTTTAAAAAAAGCAAACTTCTCTAATTATATAAAATTACAAATTATTATAGCTTGAAATTAGTAAAAAATTGTCCAGAAATAGGTATAATAATCTTATTTTGGGTTTATTGAAATCTTATAATAGGAAATACTAGATAAATGCGACTATATTCAAGATCATTTCACTTGCTAAGGTGGCATTTTTTGCAGTATGTAATAAAAGTGTTGGTATCTGCAGACTTAAAGCCAGTAACACAGACGTTGGCCAAGCACAGTGCCCTCTGGAGGAAGAACAGAAAAGTAGGAGCCATCTACAACCGATTATTCTAAAGGTAAGTTAAACACACACACACACACACACAGAGTTCTGTATGTAGAGTTTTTTTTTTGCTTGCTTTAAACTAGGCTATACAATCTGGTTATAGGAGAATTCCCTTCAAAAGAAACTGAAGAAAAAGAAGCTGAAAGTTAAGATTAAAGCAATAAGTGTGAAAAAAGGGAGCAAAAATGAAGAAGTAGATACAGAACAGAAGGAAGAAGACGCAGAAGGAAATAACGCAGATCAGGATGGTAACAGTCAAAAGGAGAAAGCCAGTCATGAACTGGTGCCACAAAGAAGTGGGAGGCTGAAACCCAAAGCAAAAGTGGAGACTTTGGATCATCCAGAGTCCCAGGAGTCCAAACCCTCTAAAGGTATTCTGCTCAATATAACACTTTAGAATCATTTCACGTAGATAATAGGCATGATGGGCTGACTTCAATTTCATACTGCTACAGCAGGTAATGGACAAAACAAGAAAAAGAAAAAAGTGGTGACAGGAAAGCGAAAGAACAGGATAAACACAGAAGAAATTCCTGTAAATTATAGACAGCCTGCTGATCTCTCTGCCACTTTTGGTAAGTCGCATTGAATTTTCACTGTCTTGGATAAAAGCACAATTCCAGTCAATCACAACTTATTCACCAAAAAAATGCAAAGAAGGAGATAAAGACAAAAAAAAAAAAGAGAGAGAAAACAATATGCTGGTCATGGGATTGTATTCTTTCATGGTGAAACTGTACCATTACCAAACCTTGAATCATCTGCATGTGAAACAACCGTGAAACCTAATAGCTCTGGATCGCAATAACTGACACTTGCCACAGTTAAAAAGAGCTCTTTAGTAGCTTGCAAATGACACCAGCCCCGCTAACTACATTGCCCTAGAATGAGGCTGCAGAATTCAGTCATTTTAGCCGACATTGGAGCTCCATTTATGGCTAAAATCTTCGTGGCTGACCTCGGTGCACTCTCCTGGGCTTACTCCCTTGCCTCATCCTCATTGCTTGTGGACAAGTACTCAGCAGTAGCTACCACTATTAGTGCTAGTTTGTAGCTGTTATAACATAGGATAAAAAAAATCTGGATAATCTGTGATCTAGTCTTAGACTGTCATGTCACCAGCTATGTAGATACCCTAAAACAGCTGAAAAGCAGCTAAAACAGTTGAGTGCAGCTGTAAGTTAGTTAGCTAGCATGTGTAGCCACCACAGCAGATTTCATTAATAGAGTTATGTTTACTTAGCTAACATACATTAGCTGAAAGCAAAGATGTTATGTGATGTTATCATTGTTGACGTGGTGAAATTTTCAGTGAGGAGACATTGATTTAGCATTTTTGGGGGGGACTATATCTAAATCATTAACTACATGGTGGTTCTTTACTTAAAACCTTGTCCACTGTCACCTGTACAGGGCGTATAAGCACTTTTCTTATTTAAATAATTATAGGCTTTGACAGTTTTTTATCTGTCGAATTTTATCTCCCTTTTGGCTGTATGTCCTAATTCAGCCAACATGACATTCAGTGGGTTTTCCTAGACCACCACACAAGTAAAATTCTTGGGTGAGCATCTCTGATCTAGAATCTCAGCAGAATAAATCATCTAATTTGCCTGTTTCCTGGTAGATCTTTACAGAAAAGCCATTTTGGCTCTAAAAGCCCGACAGGATCAGAGTTTGGTGCCAGAACAGTGAGAGGACTGGAAACGCAATGGCAGATGACACAGATCAAAGACCTGTGCAGAACATTTCGTGAAGGTACTGGACCACAGAACCACCATCTTTAGGCATCTTCATCAAGACCTCTATTTCCATCATCTGTCTATGAAACCCTGGATAATCTGCTTTTAACAGACTGGTGTCTCTCCTCTCCAAAAAATATTGAAAAAGCATTTTTTTCAAGAACCAGTAATATAATTGGTTGCTGTTATTGCTGGTGTGCATCCCACTGAGCCATTTATAACACTTTCTTTTAATCATCAGTAATGTTGAATTGTAATCAAAATGTATGCTTTCTTCTGGTATCAATTTGTGACATGTATGTTCACTTTGGTGAAATAAATTATGCAACTAATACTTTATATCATGTTTTCTAACATTCTTCGACATAAATGACTTCTAACCTGCTAAAAATATATGCTCTTTTCATTTTAACTCTTTATTCATATAAGCATACACTGGGTCATGTCATACATATGGTCATATGTAGATTAGCAGATATGGCACAAACACTAAATTATAGCAACCTCCTATTTTATTTTCAATCACCAATTTCAGTGAACAATTCCATTTTAGGGGGGTATAGTGGCTTGTTTGTTATTATAGTTTATTTACTTGATTTATTTAGATTATTTATATGATTTTTTATGTTTTACACTGATGTTATTATAGCCTATTTGAACAAAAGAAATAAGGTACATTTATTATTATTATTATTATTATTATTATTATTATTATTATTATTTACTGCTAAGATGAACCTTTCTGGAAAGTTTTTGTTCAAATAAAAAAAAAAAGGATCATGCGCCTCCTGTTTGTGTGTGTGTTTAGAGTACATTACCTGTGCAACCTGAACAATGTATTCATAGTCTATTACATTCCTAATGGCTAGATGGATTTAATAGATTTAATTTCAAGGACAGTTCTTCAAATGTCTCAAGAGCTCAGAACAACCATAAGCTAAATACTGGCAACCCGTAGGGGCTGTGAATTGACAACTTGTCCAATAATAAGGGATTTGGGATTGAGCTATAACGTTCCCTCAAAGCTATGGCAGTCTCAAGGTTAGCTCATGAGCATTTTTAGAGAGAATGTTTTAAGTGCAGTTCAACACAGGTTCAGTGATCCTGGGATTGCTGGGGTCTGGGATTGCTTTTCAAAACTGTCATTAACCCATCCTCATTGACTTTCCCTTATCACGTCACCTTTGGTAAATCCCTCTCCTCATCTTAAGGACTTTTTTAAAATGACATTTATTTTGTTAAATTTATTAGATGACCATTTACATGGCCAAGTATTAGAATCAATTAAACTGCAGACATCAAGAATTAGCTCATATTGCATCCAACTTTATCACTTGTCATGTTATTCATTTACTGTACATATGCACTATATTTTGCTTATTTCCCTAAAGAATGCCAATAATTCTGCAGCTGATAGCATTATAAATTCTGTCAAGTTTACAGAAGTGTTATCAGAAACAAGCATCATAATGTTTTATTGATCCCAATTTGCTAAATGAATTCCATTGTTTAGTTTATTATTTCTCACTTGCAACCCAAAACTGTCAGAAATACACTGAGCTGTATTATTTATTTATTGGGCTGCACAGCTGCCCAACTTTGGATATCCCCATCCCCAATATGTTATGTTGCCTCGGTTGTACATTTGGGCATTGGTTTTCTTGATAAAAATCAAAGTTAATGTGTCAAACGTGCAGTGTGGATTAACCTAACAGTCACTAAACACCACTTCTGATGCTTACACTATGCTTCTGGTAAAAACATATATGTCTTTGATTGATATGTGTGCTACATACTGTACATGTTTAGCAATAAAATGTGTTCCGTGTGGTTGCTTTTGCAGTATACTATCACTTTTGTAGCTTGGGTTTTGATTCAAAGCTAGATTCACTTTAACGCAATGTTGCTTCTTAGCTCTTTTGTGTATTTTAACTTGTTTCAGGTAAAATGGCTCCAAGGTAATTGTCTTTGGCCCTTCTCCTCCCCAGAGTGTGGAATTGTTTAGGACACTCTTAAATATATGACTTAAAGAGTGGAGCTTTTCTAATAAAATGGGCTTTACACACAATTTTGTTTTGTTAGAAGTGAAACCGTGGCAAAGTTGTCACTAAAGCCCATTGTGGTGTCTATGGCACTTAATGCTTAAGACAAGCTTAAGAGTGACTGCAAAGGTAGCTGTAATAGTAGCACTGTCTGGTTAAACTTACTCACAACCTTAATGATATCTTGTGGACAGAATTGTTTTTCTATACAAACTAGGGTAACAAACTAAGCCAATACTTTGCCCTCAGACTGGAAACAACGTTTTAGTTTTAACCCAGTGAAACTTTTAGAAATGAAGATGTCACAATCGGCACATATCGTTCTTAAATTAAACTGATTTGTTTAGGGACTACAAGCTTAATTTTCTCAGTTTAGCAGAAACATGCATTAAAATACACGATTATCATGTTGTAAATGTCACTCCTCTTCAGTGTAGTTATGAATATAGCTTTCATGCACATGGTCAAAGCAGAGATTTTGCTGAGTTTTATGACTGGGCTGATGAAGCCTTTAGACTCTCTTCTGTAGCAGTCGTGAGCTTGGTGACTGAGCTGCTTTACCTCATCAGCTGCTGAAACGTCCTCGCCTGTTCTCCTTCCTCGCCGTGGGTCTCCTTCTCTTCATTCAGATGGATGTTGGTGGTGATATTGTGCGGAACTGAGGAAAAGTGCTCATCTAAATAACTCCTCTAAATAAATACTCTTGTAAATGTTCAAATTCTTCACACAATTTAAAGAAAAAAAACAAACCTAAATCTTAAATTTACTAAAACCTTATGAAAAAGTACAAGAAAACTCACAAAAAGAAAAAGCGGTGTGCTTCAATTCACACAATTTAACAGGGCACACCAGGGCAACAAGAAACACCTGTCAGTCACATATTCCAATATTTCTGATCACTTGAAAAATGAGTGGGTTCAAACAAACAGGTGTCATGTTGTAAGTTGTTTAACACATCTAGAAGTATCAGGAAATGAAAGCTGAAATTCTGATCTCTCATCTCATGTTCATCTGTTGATCTCAAACCCAAATGTCCTCACTGTAACAAAAGAATTGGCTTTGCTGTTCCAATACTTTCAGAGGGGACTGTGTATAACCAAAGTCCTTTCTACCCTGTGTGTGTTTTGTAGTGACGTGAAGTAGGAGCACAAGAAGCTGAAATTATCAAGGGTTTATTTTTGGTATTTCTACATTAAAATAAAGCTCTGAAAGGCTAAGAAGTCTACCTGGGTCTCCTATGTTCTCCTTGCAACCTCACACACTGTCAAAGTCCTTACTAGAAAATTATAGACCCCATTTTAAATCTTCCATTCATTGGTAAGATCATTGAAAAAAACTTTTCTACACTCAGCACAGTAACTTCTTAGATCTAAATGGCTGCTATGACAATTTTCAGTTGCTAATCATAGCACAGAACCTGCCCTTATAAATTCAGAAATATTCTTAAACTCGTTTCTTTTGCAGTTGGTGGTAAGTTCTTGTGTTTCTAGGCCTTCTAATATATCCTCTATTTTTCATCTGAATATAAGAAGTCTTTCCAGTACTTATGAGAAATGTATTCATTATTTAATCCTCATTTAAACATCCTTTTTCTGTTACTGCTTTATCAGAATCATGGCTTACCGAGAACTCTAGAGAAGTCTTTAAATTACCTAAATATAATTCAGTTCACTATGTAAGAGAGAACAGATCCGGAGGTGGAGTATCTCTGTTTACTCATGGTGACCATGAATTTAAAATGAGGGATGATTTTTCTCTAAAGTCAGATAGAGCTGAGGTGGAATCTGTATTTGTAGAGCTCTATGGTGTCTCTAGTGGAAAGCATGTTATTGTTGGTGTTATTCACTGACCACCTGGTTCTAGCCTCAAGGATTTTTTTTTTCAGTACTCTTGATCTTACAAACAATGAAGATAAACTCTGTTATATTTTAGGTGAATTCAATATAAATCTTTTTAAAAAATAAATTAGATACCCTCACTGGGGATTTTCTTAATATTCTTTATTCTAGTTTCTTTTTTCCTCTTATTCATAAATCTACACGAGTTTAAAGAGAATTCAGCAACTTTGATTGATAACGTTTTAACTAATTCGTTAAGTGAAGGAATGAAATGGGGTCTTGTATTTAGACTTGTCAGATCATTTCCCCGTATTTCATTATTCATTAATTGAGGTTAATAGAGCTAAACATACCAAAAAAATACGGCAAAAGAGAATTATGAGCAAGTCAAATATTTCGAAAAATTTAAAGATATGCTTGCTAGTAGTTCATGGGATGATCTATATGAGGAACATAAATAGAAATAAATATAATCATTCTATTAGATCTGCAAAAAGGAAATATTTCAGTGAAAAATTTAAATGGTGTTCAAATGATATTAAAGCCGCTTGGAAAGTACTGAATCAATTGCTACAAAGAAAGAAGAGCACCTCAGAGCTGCCTTCAGTCTTTTAGGATGGTGAGAATTCTTTTAATAATCCATTTGGCATAGGTCAAAAATGTAATGAATTTTTTGTTAATATTGCTTATGAATTGGTTAATCAAAATTCTGCTTGTCATGGTAAACCATTGGATTATATACCAAGAAATTTTTCCTATTATTTCTACTTTTATTTCTACTTTAAGCATCTTGAAGGGGCTTTGAAGAAATAACTGACATAATCTTCAACTGGTCATGGTAATATTTCTGTATTCCTTGTCAAGCAGGTGAAACAATCTTTATTGCAGCCACTTGTTCACATCTTTTCTTTATCTTCGAAAACAGGCGTAGTGCCAGAGGATTTAAAAGTAGCTAAAGTTATTCATCTGCTTAAAGCAGATGATCCATGATGTTTTACTAACTATAGTCCTATATCTATTTTGCCATGTTTTTCAAAAACATTAGAAATCATATACAAAAGGATTCTTTTTCATCTAGATTCTAATTCAATTCTTTATTCAGAAACTGGTATGGTTTCCAGAAAAAAATCACTCCACTTATATGGCTCTGCTTCACTGGATGGACAATGTAGTATTTTCATAGATTTGCCAAAAGCTTTTGATCCAGTTAACCATCATATTTTACTGGAAAAGCTGTATAAATATGGTTTTCATGATACTACATATGAGTGGTTAAAACATTATGTCTCCAATAGAAAACAGTTTGTTTGTGTTAAGGGTTGCTGTTCCAACAAAGCCAGACTACTCTGTGGGGTTCCTCAAGGGTCTATTCTTGGACCATTATTATTCCTTATTTATATAAATGATTTATCTAATGTCTCAAATATGCTTACTCCAATAATGTTTGCAGATGATACAGCCCTAGTTCTCTCTGATTAAGAGTGCGAATACTGGTTTAACTGCTTATGCTATATGGTTTAGATTACATAAATTATCTTCAGAAATGTCAGATTTTTTGCCATTTGTGACATTAATATTTTTCAAATATGTGTTAAATGTATAAGATACATTTAAGTGAAGGGAATATTCCTGAGCAATTCAAGACTTACTTTAAAGCAAATTCACAGGTCCATTCTTACTCAACTCATCAACCTTCAGAGTTTCATTTTTATAACTTTCTCACTTGTAGAAGTCAATTCTCAATAAGATTTAGGGGTATCAAATTATGGAATGGCTTTTCCCACCTGGCTAAAAAAAAAAAAAAGTTTGCCTATAATATGTTATAAAAGATGTATTATGTGTTATTTATTTCATTTATAGTGATATGTATTAGTATTATTGTTCAGGTGTATAAACCAATATCCCCTTCATGTTACCTATACATGTTTACACACACACATATATATACTCATTATAGATGAACACACACATGTATGCACATATACACACTGACATGTACATATACACATTTCTGTAGTTCTATTTTTTTGTTGTTATGATATATATTGTTATTATCAGTTTAGCATTCTGATGTAGTTGTATGCTAATTTAGCATTTTCTAGAACTTTGTGAACATGCAACACTGAATAAGCCCTCGCAGGTTTGTGCCTCTTCCTTCTCTGTATATCTGTATTCGCACTACTTTCCTTTTTGTGTATTTTTAATGGTGCAAGATAATAATAAAGAAAGAATAAGGAAGAGAAAGAATTCCCCACAGCAGCCCCTAGCCGGGACTGAGCGAGGCCGCGCTGGCGTGCCGCCATGTTTGATTCTGGAGCGCTCCTCCCCCTCAGCATCTTCATGAGGACAGTGAGGAGAGCGGACACACACAGCGGCTATTAGACGGAGCTGGACTTTTGGCAGTCTTGACCGAATATGGCGTCGCCGAGGACAGTAACCATCGTCGCTCTTTCTTTTGCACTGGGCCTGTTTTTCGTCTTCATGGGAACGATTAAACTTACACCGCGGTTAAGCAAAGATGCCTACAGTGAAATGGTGAGTGTGTGTGTGTCTGTGTGTGTGTGTGTGTGTGTGAGAGAGAGATAAACTGCAGCTGCACCTGGACCACAAACCCTGCGCCTCTATTTGCGTCTTCCTGTGGTCCTGTTCCTTTTTTTTTTTTTTTTTTTTGGTGCATTGGTCGGTCATAGATAAGGATTTTCATTCATTTTTTTTTTTATTACTGGTTAGCTGCAAAAATACACACACACACAAATACACGTCCCTGTAGTTTACGGAGAAAGGGAAATCTGAGCACTGTATGTAGAATTAGCTGCAGTGCAAGTCGACATCTTAAAGGCCTTGCTAGTGTAATTGTAACACTAATAATGTAATATAAAGCCATAGTGAATACAGTGCTGCTTCCGGAAGCGCATTTCTCCACTGTGCTCTTCACACACACACACACACACACACACACTCATCCCACACAGACCTGTGCGCTTTCTGCACCAACCCATTGTTTCATATGAGAGCTTTGAGGCCAGGAGCTACATCCTACAGCACGGTGTCAGTCCATATACTGTAATCCATGTCACAGCAGGACATTAGTCTGTGGTTGGAGGAGTTACACTGTGCACATTACTGGGGTTTATTCAGCTACAGTGTGACTGCGTCCGCGTTGTGTTGGAAATGTGACGCCTTCAATGGCGGCGCCTTCGAGCAAATTCTGTGGTGCACCTGCAGCTGCGGCTGAAGCGACCCTGCTCTGGAGTTCAGATTTCACTCGTTTTTGTGCTACACAACACAGTGTATATTATAGTCTACTGAATGATCTGTTGTTTAACAAAAAAAAAAGGTTAATTGCTCATGGTGAGTGTTAGGGTGATGCACATTATGGTCATGCTTTATGCTATTGTGTGGTACACAGTAGCTTTTTGGATGTGTGAAAGAAAGAAAAAGAGTCTGGACTCCATTTCTTAGAGGAAGGAGCGTACGGCTGAGTTGAGGGTTAAGGATTTTACCCAGCTATGGTTCTTTGTCTGGTTTTCTGATTATTCCTGTCTTGGGATTTGCAGCTTGCAACCTTCCAGTCACAAGAGCAAAATGCTAGTCAAGGAGCTGTTACTAATAGTTTATAACCAGTGCAGCTCTGACTCTTTTGAAAAACAGGTTTTACTGTTTCAGTACTTCACAGTTATATTTACAGCAGCTACCAGCTCTATAAACGATGTCATCTTCGTGCTGCTTTTCTGCTCCTGTTGTTAAATTCAGTGTTTCTGCTCACTTTTCAGAAAAGGGCATATAAGAGTTATGCAAAGGCTCTGCCAGGTTTGAAGAAGCTGGGCATCACCTCAGTGCTCCTGCGCAAGATCATCGGTACCGTCGAGGTGGCGTGCGGTGTGGTCCTGACGCTCGTGCCTGGGAAACCGAAGGACGTTGCAAACTTCCTGCTGCTGCTGGTCATGCTAGCTGTGCTCTTCTTTCACCAGCTAGTGGGCGATCCTCTGAAACGCTATGCCCATGCACTGGTGTTTGGCATCCTACTCACCTGCCGCCTCCTGATCGCACGCCAGAGCGATGACCGACCTGAGAGAGAGGAACGGCGAGAAGAACAGGTCAATGCTCAGGAAAAGAACAAAATCAAAGTTTCTTAGCTTCTCCGTTTCTGACTGTAGGAAATGCAAAACAATGCGGACATTTCCTGAATATCAGATATGGCGCGACACATAAAAGATCGTCGCCAAAAAAAAGGTGATTTACATTCTTTACGCCCGTACAAGCTGTCCAGCCGTACAGTTCTTGTAGCCTTCAATTTACAAACCTTGTCCTAAACACTCCATAAGAGTGAACAGTCCGAGTACGATTGCCCTTGTTAACCCCTGCTGTCTTTTTAAACTTGAATTTATGTAATACTGCCCTGTGTAATGCTAATATTATTATTACACCACTACCATCAGCTTTAAGGGCCAATTCTTCTTATTATTCCCATAGTGACTGTTTCCGTTTCGGACATAGTATAGTATAGACACACAATGGTTTCTTAATTGCAAAATATCAATTATAAAAAATGCTCGTCATTAGATAAGAGAAATAAACAACATCTTGCAAGACATTTTAACACTGATGCATTGCAAAAGATTTAGGATTCTGTATTTTCTCACAGTAGGCTGTCAGACTATTTCTGAGCATGATACTCCAGTGGTTGCTCTGTTACAGACAAGCCACAACATGATGAAACTGTATCTGTTTTATGTGTGTAAACGATTTGCTGTTTTGTGGTAGTACATGAATTATTTTGAATTATTGATTTTTTTATTATTATTATTATTATTATTATTATTTTTTATAAAAGAGACAATTTCCCCTAGTGTTGCTTTCCTGTTTCTTTTACCACACTCGATTTGGTAACTGTCACTTATAAAAGTTCAATAAAGATGTCCTCACCCTTCAAATCTGTACTCACCTTATTATTATCATAAACCACTGATCT
Organism: Pangasius sanitwongsei; assembly: GCA_037576675.1. NCBI lineage: Eukaryota > Metazoa > Chordata > Actinopteri > Siluriformes > Pangasiidae > Pangasius > Pangasius sanitwongsei. The sequence continues at coordinate 12,985,953 of CM075009.1, read as the reverse complement.
CAGTTTTAGTAAAGAGGTCTCCATTTAAGTAAAAGGGAATTTAATCTTAATTTAAAAATGGGCAAGAAAGGCTTAAATGTTCAGGAGATAAAATGTATGTGGATCATTGTAACCCACAGACAAACTGACTAGATCCAAACAGGCTCAAGGTCACAACTAGGTCAAATGTCCGAAATAGCTTTTCTTAAATGGCTTCCTTCCTATTTGTCATACAGAGATACAGACCCAACAACTCTCTAGCTATCTACGATTTATGCCACTGGTCCATCCTTCTGTGTGTCTGTCCGAGATTGTCTTAGCATGATATCTCAAGATATCTCAAGTCTGTAGGATTTAAATGGAATTTTCAGTATAACCAGAAGATGAACTGATTAGATTTTTGGAAGTGATCAAAGTCACAGCAAATTTAATAGTCTGAAATAGTTTTTCTTCAATAGCTTCCTTCCTGTTTGTCAGTCATGTCCTGTTACACGTTCATGCTGAGACACTCAAGGCCCATTTTCTGGCTATCCCTGATTTTTTTCGTTGGAAGTATATTTTAAAGGTATTTCGTGCATGCAATTTTGTAACATGTTGGCAATGAAGGCATCCCTATTCGCGCTGCTGGCATTACGTTTTGCTTGTTGTATGTTTTAGCTGTTACTCTAAAATGGACTGCATAATATAAAATATAATTTAAAAACTCATTAACACGTTTTCAAATGTTTTCCGAATTGTTCAAAAATAGAGCACTGAAATATCACATTACATCCTGTCCTGCTTTATTCTTTACTTAACAACCACCCTGAAGTTGATTACTGTCCAATAACAGCACATCTCCAAGTGTTTTATTCCTTTTTATGCCACTGTAATTTGCCAATTTTTGTAATTTCATTTTTACTATTTAATTTTAATGTTGTTTAATGTTGTGGAGTGTCCACAAAACAAGTTAATTCCTCTTATAACTAATGTTATATAAGTTATAAGCAGTCATTCCGTTAATAAGAGAAAAAAATCCAGCTTGTTATTTTCCCAAGAAGCCATAAAGCCTTCAGTTTTAAAGACTTTGCCATGTTGGAAAACTGATTGTAACAAAGTGTTGACAAGAGGTTCACCATATCAACAATTGCACGTTTCTTTTTTAAAATCCGTTTATGTGGAGTATCCACCATACACCTCCCTGTATGTAAGTTGTTAGGATAGAAATAATAATGCTGTAGAACTAGCACATTTATAGAAACCATGTAACTACTGTCCAAGCTGTGCTGTCATAGAAGCTTAATCCACACCTTCTGACCAATCAGAATAAAGCATTCAACAGCACTGGTATAAACTGTTTTAATGACTAACAAATACATCGGTTTCATTTTCTGTGTTCATCCATTGTTTGTAGTCTCTGTCACTTAGTCAACTATTTCTGTGATAAGCATGTTTGAAAAGAGGGTGTGAGACATGCCGTAGGAGCTCCCACCAGTTTCCAATCCCTGTTTATTCACATATCTCTACTGGCCAATCACTGAGGAGGTGGGTGGGCAGTTTGGATGCTTCGGATTTAGAATTGCCGTACCCCATCCGATGTGTATTTTCGACATCAGAAGCCTGTTCAGATGCAAGAATAGGTGAGCCTGTACTCTGTACGATGAGAGACGTCTCTACTGCTCACAACTGCAGACCTCGATATCTTAACACAGTGGTAGAAATGGCTTCACAAACATCCTCACACTGTATGGTGCTTCATGACGCAAGTGCACCTACTCCAGGACTCTCTACGGTTTAATGCCAATGATGCCCCTAGTCACTTCAGTCTTAAAAAAAAATGCTAGTAGTTATTGTTCAGTTTACACAGTTTAATGTGGAAATACGCCAAAAGAAAAGGAGTGGCCAAAGAACACGGACATGGAGGATGCTTTTGCCACGACCATGACCATGTGTGTGTTATACACTCATTATTTCACTTACAAGTAAGCAGATAAAAGAATTCATTCCAAGTGTGGCCTTTGCGTTTGGAATCTGTTGCTGTTAACTCTCAATGTGAAGTCCAAAGAGGTCCAATGAACAAAACATTAGGTGTGGCCCGTGCATGGTGCACCTTTCTGGGGATTAGTTGTGGTTCCATGAACATCCCACCTGCATATTATCAACCCACTTGTAGTGACAGGGATGTTTAAGGGCTTTGCTATGACTCTGTAGCGTTTTCCGTTCGGGTGTTGTTTAATAATGTTGTCCCTGGGAATTTTAGTAAGTTCCTTCACCATGATTGGTACTTGTCGCATAAAGTACTTTCTCGTAGACAAATCCACTGGTTTTTGTTTATTTATAAAACTCTTATTGGGAAAACTCCGCTATATTTACAGTCACTACTTAATATCCATAATACAAGTCATAATTTGCGCTCCAGTAGTTTTATTCATTTCTGCATACCTAAAGCCCGTACCTCCTTTGGTCGTTACTCTTTTCAGTTTTCTGCTGCCGATGACTGGAATCATCTGCAGCAGACCTTAAAGCTTAGTTCATTAATTTCGCTTACTTCTTTAAAAATTTAATTCAGTCAATAGTACAGGATCATTGTACTTGTTTTTAGTTATTTGTTTGTTTTTATGTCACTGTTTATAATTGTGTTATTTGTAATTGTATAATGTCTTTATTGTTTTGTACCTGCTTTTTATGCTGCCTCTTTGCCAGGTCGTCATTGTAAATGAGAACTGGTTCTCAATGGAATTACCTGGTTAAATAAAGGTTATTATTATTATTATAAAATCTTCCCAACTAATATCTTTTATAAAGACACCTGGTACAATTTGCCCAAGAACATTTATTTTTGCAGCGTTTATTATCAAGACGTTATAGCAACGATTTACTTTTATGTAACCTTTATTTTAAGAATGAGATTCACATTGAAAATTTTCAACATCGCATTTACACATTTTCTTTTTTAAGAATTACAAGTTAATGTTCAGGTTCTGCTTGACTCATACAATACAAAGATTTCTTCAGTATGAAGATCAGAAATAATATGCTGGCTAATATACGTATGCAATATAATAGGTTAATATACAGTCAGGGCCATAGGTATTTGGTGAGTGACACAATTTTCGTAATTTTGCCTCTGGTACTCCACCACAGTGGATTTGAAATGAAGCAATCAAGATGTTACTGAAGTGTAGACTTTCAGCTTTAATTCAAGCAGTTTAAAAAAATATTGCATTAATCGTTTAGGAATTATAGCTATTTTTACATAGTACCTTCATTTTCACAGGCTGAAAAGTATTTGGACAAACTAACAATCATAAATTTTAGCAGTCAATGACTGCCTGAAGTCTGGAACCCATGGACATCACCAAATTCTGAGTTTCCTCCCTTGAGATGTTTTGCCAGGCCTTTACTGTAGCTGCCTTCAGTTGCTGCTTGTTTGTGGGTCTTTCTGCCTTCAGTCTTGTCTTCAGTAAGTGAAAACAAAAAAGAAAAGCATGCTCAATTGGGTTGAGGTCAGGTGACTGACTCGGCCATTTAAGAACATTCCATTTCTTTGCCTTATAAAACTCTTTCGTGGTATGTTTGTGTCATTATCCATCTGTACTGTGAAGTGGCGTCCTATCAGTTTTGCAGTATTTGACTGAATCTGAGCAGAAAGTATAGCTCTATACACTTCAGAATTCATCCTGCTACTTCTATCAGCAGTCACTTCATCAATAAACACCAGTGACCCAGTTCCACTGGCAGCCAGACATGCCCATGCAATAACACTTCCTCCACATGTTTTTACAGATGATGTGGTATACTTGGAACAAGAGCCTTTCCTTTCCTTTTCCATACTCTTCTCTTCCCATCATTCTGGTACAAGTTAATCTTGCAGCAGAACTGGGCTTTTTTTTAGAGGTTGTTTAACAAAGTCTATTCTGGCCTTGAATGTTACCAGTGGTTTGCATCTTGAGGTAAACTGTCTGTATTTACATTCATGAAAGGGTCTCTTGATTGTAGACTTTGACAATGATATGTCTACCTCTTCCAGAGTGTTTTTGACTTGGCTAGATGTTGTGAAGGGGTTTTTCTTCAACAAGGAAAGAATCTGCATTCATCCACTTTAGTTGTCTTCCGTGGTCTTCCAGGCCTTTGGGTGCTGCTGAGCTCACCAGTGCATTCCTTCTTTTTAAGAAAGTACCAAATTGCTGATTTGGCCACTCCTAAAGTTGCTGCTATCTCTCTGATAAGTCTGTTTTGTTTTTTTCAGCCTAATGATGAACTCCACTTGTATCGACACCTCTTTAGACTGCATAGTGAGAGTTCCCATTGAACAGCTACCAAATGCAAATTCAGTTGGAATCAACTCCAGACTTTTTAATCTCCTTAATTTGTCATAAAATAATGAGGAAACAGGCCACACCTGGCCATGAACCTGCTTATCAGTCAGTTGTCCAATTACTTTTGAGCCTGTGAAAATGGAAGGACTATGTAAAAAAAAAATGGCTGTAATTCCTGTAATTCCATTTTGTAAAATCACTTGAATTAAAGCTGAAAGTCTACACTTCAATCACATCTTGATTATTTCATTTCAAATCCATTGTGATGGTGTATAAGAGGCAAAATTATGAAAATTGTGTAACTGTTCAAATACTTACGGACCAGATTGTACATGGCACCAGCAGTCATAAGCAGCGGATAGACAGCTTCTGGGCAGTAATGAGAAAACAGCACATGCAGGACTGGATGAAGCGTTTCTAGCAGTTGAAGGATTCTAGGTTGTTTAACTGGTCATTTTTTGGTCAAACAGCTAATATTATTTATCTTTTTAAACAGTGAGGTGATTATCTGTTGACAAATGTCTGCACGTGACAGAGATAGGGCAATTGTGATAGGATTGTAATTGTTTGCAGGTGCACATACACAAGAAATGTTATTGGTACTCGTCTTTCCGGTAGCCAATTCTGCTGTCTCAGCCACGGCCTAGTGTGCTACACAATTTTGCAGTGTGTGTGTGTGTGTGTGTGTTCCAATTCTTTTGCCTACACGTTACCCAGGTGTGATTTTGAACCTGAGTATGAAAACGTGAACAGCAATGTCACCAGTGTTACACATCTGTAATATGATGCCAGGACTGTGACACCAGTGATATTTTTGAAACGGAGGATTATTCAAAATGGCTGACACATGAGAGAAAACGCTGTCTTGCTAAAATGTCAGTCATCAATTATAGACATTTATACAAATTTTAAAACTGAAACTAAATTGTAACACCAGTGACAGGCAGAAATTATCGCCATCTAAAGTACCAAATAACAGATTTATGAAAAAACAGGGAGAATCTCCTCACACTGACATTTTGACACAGGAAGTACTTTAAAAGAATATGGTCCAATATATTAAAATGCACTTAGGTGTTCCAGTAAAACCAGTGACAAAATATTTGGACAAAAACATTTTGAAAAATAATTTTAAGATTTTACAGTATCTCAATTATACATTAAAATAACCTCATTATACATTGTAAAAAAGACAATTCCTCCCAACTATTTTGTGATTTCGACTTTTTTTTTTCTGTGTTCAGAATGCAGAACTAAATGTTCAGTCTGCTTTGTAGGACAGCCTATTTTACCATTAAGTACACAAAATGGTTTCAGAAATTTACTCATAACTGATGTTATTTGCTTTAACACTTTCCCTTAATATACAAAAAAAGGGTCATATTTTACATTTCAAACATTTTTCACCTCACAAACCCCAGGGAAACAATTTGCCACTCTGCTGAGATAATGACCCATATAAAGTCTACAAAATACTTCAATGAAATACAGACACCTGAAAGAAGTACAATAAGAAATTTGATGGGCTACAACAGCAGAAGACCACATCAGGTTCCACTGCTGTCAGGCAAGAACAAGAGTCTGAGGCTATCATGGGCACATTTATGTCCTAATCTTTAACTGTCCAGTTTGGGTGAGTCTGTGCCCATTTGATGTTTTGTGCATGGTGAAATGCTTTTCTGCTCACCGTGGTTATAAAGAGTGATTATTTGAGTTACTATATCATTCCTGGCAGCTTGAACCAATCTGGCCATTTTCCTCTGATCTCTCTTATCAACAGAGCTGTTTCCATCCACAGAACTGTCACTCACACAATGTTTTTCATTTTTCGCACCATTCTGTGTAAACTCTAGAGATTGCTGTGTGGGAAAATTCCAGGAGATCAGCAGTTTCTAAAATACTCAAACCAGCCCAACTGGCAAAAACAACCATGCCACGATCAAAGTCACAGAGATCACACTTTTTCCCCATTCTGATGTTTGGTGTGAACATTAACTGAAGCTCTTGACCTGTATCTGCATGATTCTATGCAGTGCGCTGCTGCCACATGATTGAATGATTGGATAACTGCATAAATGAGCAGGTGTACAGGTGTTCCTATTAAAGTGGGTGGTGAGTGTGTGTGTGTGTGTGTGTGTGTATATATCACTAGCTCCTCATTCTAGCTCAAAACATCTCAATAATCTGATAAATGACTATGAAACTATAATAGTATAATTGAATTATTGAAGACGTGAAGTAGAAATTTGAAGAAATGAAGAATTTAGAAAGTTTTACTGCTGATAACAACCACTGATGCAACAGTCCCCAGCACCAATTGCCCAGAAATGCAGCCAAACACACTACCATCAAACCGGCACGAAGGTACATCTTTGTTCTGAGTTTACATACCGAAATATGAATCTGCATCATTTAATTTACATACACTGCATGAAGGGATTGCTCCTAAAGGAAATCCTTTCTGAAATTTATTGTCGCAATTAATACATACTAATTGTAACATGCAGCCCGGACATGTCCACCCTAGACTGCCAGAGGGCATCCTCACCCGAGCTCTTGGCCTTGTCTTTGGTTATTCACTCACTTCCTGTTTACACACTATATAAACCACATGGACTTCAGAGTTAATGTGAAGCCTTGCAGTTTGTTGGCAGTGTGATTTGGGCATTTTGGCCCCTTCTCTGCCTTTTGACTGCTTTCTGATCACGTCTTGGATGCTGTTTTGCATTGTGTGATTTTTTTTTTTTTTTTGGATTGTTTCTTGCCTGTCTTAACTTCGATAAGCTTGATTTCATTAAGCTTTCTTCATTTAGATCTGCATTTTGTCTCCAGGAGCCCTTTGTTGCACTAATACGTTAAATACATTCTTAAATCTCATTAAACTTATGTATGTACAAAAACATATATTTACAAACCTGCTCCAGTAAAATATTATCTCTGGGGCAAAGAGTCATTTTTTCTCCTTTCCTTGACTGAGTGGATATCAGTGGCATTTTTATGAAGGAAGTATAGAGCATTAAAAACCCCAGGCTTTGGCGACACAGTAGCAACACCACAGGAGCAAACCAGAGTCATAAGCTTGAGTCCTAAAGATCCAACAAAATAATTTGGCTGAGTACACAAAGCGATGCTCATGAGCCAATTATCAAAGTATCAATGTAACAGCAGCTTAATGTATAATATTAACATTTAAATTATAGATAGACCAAAAGATAACTAGAAGACACGTCTAATGATCAGATCACAGAATTGCACAATGTTCCCAGTTTGTTTCATTTCATTATACTTAGTTTTGTTTGCTTTTGTTGTATCTCTGTTGAAAAAGGAAATACTGCAAAAAAATTTTTTTTGGTGATATGGCAGCATTTATCTCACCTAAACAAGAGCATAGCAAGGACAAAGCTTTTTATCTTCAGTTATATTTAGCAAACATAATTTACAACACAGCTTTTACATTCAGGTAAGTAAGGTTCACCTCAGCCATATCTAAAACGCACAAATCATACTGATCGCTTTTATATTTTGCTCAGCCCATGCCTGCACAAGTGACTGAACAGACAGACAGGGAGACAATGGTAACACAACAAAACATGTTTAAAGTAACTTTGAGGATTTTAGTCAGGGGTCTTCAATCTTATCCACAAATGCTTTCATTCCAACCAAAGAGAAGCCACACCTGATTTCACTTGTTTAATCAGTTCACTCCCATCCCATCAACTAGCAAGTGTGCCTCCAGTTTGACTGCAGTGAAAAGCCTGCAGCCACACCGGCCCTTTGTGGATAAGACTGAAGACCCCTGATTTTAGTAAACTGAACTGTTTATTAATACAACCAATGGATCTCAAGCAATATAAGGCATATATAACTAGCAAAATAGTGTTGGACAAAAATTCTGAGATGTTGACACCATTTCTAAAAATATGAACAGATACATGGAGAAAATGGAGGGGCTTCCTACCTGGAGGGATCCACATCTGCTCCATGCAGACTTTCCACTGGTGTCCCACAAGCCTCAGTGCTGGGGCTCTCTTCTCTTCTCCTTCTATACCCTCTCTCTTTGTGAGATCATATCACACGCAACTCATCCTCTCCTTTCCTCTCTCCTACACCCATGTTTCTGCACAGATCTTAGCATGTCTGGCAGACATCAAAAAATGACACATCACAATGCCAAGATCTTATGATCTCCCTGGACAACTCTAAAATCTCACATTCTGTCACTGCAGGCAACATTGAGGTAGCCACAAGCAACCAACTGTCCTTCTTGTCTCATGTCCCTAAACCAACTTGCATATTTCAACATTAGGAGAATCTGGCTGTTTCTATCCACAGAAGCCACTCAGGTATTTGTTCAGTCCCTTCAAGTCATTTTTGACCCAAAACTGCAACTCACTCCTGGCAGGTCTGCCTCTGCACACCATCCAGCCTCTGCAAATAACCCAGAATGCAGTTGCACAAATTGTTTTCAACCTCCCAAAGTTCTGCCACACCACCCAGTTGCTATGCTGATGGTTGCCTACAAAGCCAAAAACAGACCAGTGCCCACCTAAATTGAAGAGCTTATGCCTGTGAGTCTCTAGTATCTGGTCTTATCAGTGTAGTATCTGTGTAGTATCTGTGTAGTATCTGTTCTTATCAGTTTAATATCTGATACATCCTCCATTCGAGGACTCTATATTAAATTGATTTTTAGAGTAGGGAGCTGGAAAAGGGGCTTGCTCCGTCCGCTCTACGCATCGACCTGGTATTGCAGTACCTCCAGGATAGGGTGGTACTAATGCTCGTGGCCTAATGGTTAGAGAGTCGGACTTGTAAGCCGAGGGTGAGTCCCTTGAGCAAGGCACCGAACCACCAACTGCCCCCTGGCGCCGCAGCAAGAAAAGGCTGCCCACTGCTCCGGGTGTGTGTTCACGGTGTGTGTGTGTGTGTGCACTTGGATGGGTTAAATGCAGAGC
>CM075009.1:12962275-12976621 GCA_037576675.1 Pangasius sanitwongsei | reverse complement strand
GTACATAGTGAAACGAAACAACGTTTCTCCAGGACCAAGGTGCTACATAAGATGACACAGAACAACACAGAACTACAGGGACTACATAATTTTTACATAAAATGCACAAGTGCAAACACAAGAGACAAGGGCAAGGGCATCTGCCAAATGCCGTAAATATAAATATCACTGTTCATCAATTTCCTTTAACATGATAAACTTTTAAACCTCATAATAAGTTGTCAGATTTTTTTTTTTTTTTTAGATGTTTAGATTATGGTACAGGAAATAAGATGATTGCAATTTGCCTGCATAGTCTCATATGCAAAGTTCACAAGGCCATTATTTTAAAACTCCTACAGTAAAAATTCTTCTTACCAAGTACTTTGATAGTATATTACAGTTAATTTCACATGCATTTGTCAGATTTTTTTGATGCATTCTGAGAAATAATGGAAATTAATTAGAAATTTGCCTACATCTAATAGTCTCACATACTAAATTCACAGGGTCCTTTTTAAAAAATCCTACAGCAAAATTTCCTCATATTAAGTTTTTATGATAGTATATTAGTTTTATATTCCTTTAACAGATGTTGGAGGCGTTTAGAGAGTGAGGAGCTAATGGTGTAGGAAGCTGTAACACTGTATTTGTGGTGTTAGTGCGCTTCATGTGCCATCTACAGGCGCGAGCTCAGAACTGCTCGACCTTCTTTCTTACGTGTCGTAACAACGCGATGATTTTCTCGTTATAACGAGATACTGATGGGGATTTTTTTTTTTCACGCGTGGCATCACAGAGCTTCAGCGAACGCACGCTGTGGCACCAGCAGGCATGTGTGCGTTTTCATGTGAACAATACACACAGCTCACGGGGTGATGAGGCGCTTTTACCACTGGGTGGCATAACGGAGCAAAACCGGAAGTTCTCAAATGCGCATGCCCAAACGGTCGCGCGGATAATTCGAGTTTTATTTGAATCCGAGTGCAAAGCAGTGTCGCGGAAAGACAGAATTATGTAGCGCATAACAATGGCGAACGTCTCTAACCTGCCTGGCTTGGCTTCGGATGCATCCAGAGAATTATTAGAGTCTTCCAGCTCTGGTCTGAACAGTAGGAGTTTACGTGTGGCAGAAAATGTGAGAAAGAAGGGCGAGACCAACCCGTTTCAGCTGGCGTTGAGTTATCTTTCAAACGGTAAGTGAGCTGCGTAGCTAACGGGAGAGGGCGTTCACGGGGCTTTCTAACGTCTCTAAGCCGAAATGTGCTAAACAAACCAAGACAACTGAATTATTCAGTTAACCGTGTGGCGGTATTAGAAACTGTCTGGCTAGTTAGCACAGCCGGGCTAGCATTACTGACTAGTTAGCAAGCATATGTAAATTTAACAATTTGCTTTCTAGCTGAAGAAGTTAGCTAGTTTGTGCTTGAAGTAAATTATTACCTAAGGCTAGCATTCATCAGCTTTTTTTCCGTCTTTGACCCCCTGAGAGCTAAAGTTAACTATTTATGTACTGTATAGACATATAAAATAGGTTTGTACTCTGCTATTGTTGGTCATTTAATGGAAAAAGGCCACCACAGGGGGTGTGTGTGTGTGTGTGTGTGTGTGTGTGTGTTAGTCAGTCAGTCAGTGAGTGAGTGAGTGAGTGATGTTTTCAGAGGCATGAGTATGATTTCTGGTTTGAGACTGACCAAAATTTAGCCAACAGCTATCCTGTGGTCACAAAGGGATATTGATGAGGGTTAGAGAATGATTAACAAACATTCTGCGTAGAAAAAGATAAACTATACTCTCTAACTGTAAACCAGAAGTGTGCGCCAACCTGGTAGGTGGTCAGTAAAAACACAGCGTTTAAAATCCCAAGCAAAGCTGCTGTTCGGGGAACACCATACCACTGTCACTGCTATGCTGAGAATCCTCCATCTAAAGAACATCTGGGGACTTACGGTGTTTGTTTCCACCGATTGATGGGGTATAATGGGGATGAACTTTTGAACTTGAACTCTTTCTCATACTGCTCAAACCATTCCTGAGCAACTTTTGCAGTGTAGCAGGGCACATTATCCTGCTGAAAGAGGCCACTGCTATTAGGGAATACCGTTGCCATGAAGGGGTGTACCTGGTCTGCATCAATGTTTAGGTAGGTGGTACGTGTCAAAGGAACATCCACATGAATGCCAGGACCCAAAGATTCCTAGCAGAACATTGCCCAGAGCATCACACTGCCTCCGCCAGCTTGCCTTCTTCCCATAGTGCATCCTGGTGCCATCTCTTCCCCAGGTAAGCGACGCACCTCGCTTGATGCATGATTCATCAGACCACCTTCTTCCATTGCTCCATGATCCAGATCTGATGCTCACGTGCCCATTGTAGGGTCTTTCGGAGGTGGACAGGGGTCAGCATGGGCACTATGCACTATACTACACAGCCCCTTACGCAGCAAACTGTGATGCACTGTGTGTTCTGATCTTTTTTTTAAAATTTTTTTTATCATAGCCAGCATTAACTTTTTTTTTTAGCAGTTTGTGCCATAGTAGCTCTTCTGTGGGATCGGAACAGACGGGCTAGCCTTCGATCCCCAGGTGCATCGTTGAGCCTTGGGCGCCCATGACCCTGTCGCGGGTTCACCGGATGTCCTTCCTTGGTAAACTTTTGGTAGGTACTAACAGCTGCATACCAGGATCACCCCCGCAAGACCTGCCGTTTTGGAGATGCTCTGACCCAGTCGTCTAGCCATCAAAATTTGACCCTCATCAAAGTCACTCAGATCCTTAAGCTTGGCCATTTTTCCTGCTTCCAACACATCAACTTCAAGAATTGACTTTTCACTTGCTGTCTAATATATCCCACCTTTTCAGGTACCATTGTAATGAGATAATCAATGACATTTCACCTGTGTGTGTGTATGTATATGTATATATAAGGCCTGGCAAAGCATCTCCAGGGAGGAAACTCAGCATTTGGTGATGTCCATGGGTTCCAGGCTTCAGGCAGTCATTGACTGCAGAGATTTACATCCAAATATTAAAAATAATCCTTTTATTTAGGGGCCAAGCACAAAAGGTAGGCGTAGGCACCCTATTGTTGTTCTGCCTTTTCTTATTATTCTTCTGCACTTTCTTCTTCTGGCTAGGGTGTTTATGGCAGCCCATAGAAGCGTCTGGGGAAAAAAGTTGTGAAATTTGGCACATTGATTGGGGAGGGTCTATGTAACATTCCGATCAAATTTGGGCCAAGTGTTGCCAACGCTTTAGCGCCACCATCGGGTCAAATCTGTGCCTAATTTGGAAGTACATTTATGGTCATAACTTCTGAAACATGTGTCCAAAATGTAAAATCCCTGGATCCACTGCTACTCCTACTAATTGTGTCACTGTCCAAATACTGCTTTGCAATCCAAAAAAAAAAAAGTCAGTGTTTAAACTGAAGTTAAACCAGCTGTTCTCAGATGTTTAATTTAAAACCTTATTTCCTCCAGGCATAACATTAATCTTTGATTGGAAAACAGATTACTTAAATCTGGATTAAGCTCAATCTAGGACTATTTTTTTAAATTTTTTTATCCCTGACTATGAAACTGATTCCAGTTTAGCAGGGTATTTTAATCTATAACTAGGCCTGGGAAATCGCCCCACAGTGCATCATAGAAATGTCTTCATGTATAGTACATGTTTGTCTCTTTGCCCACCTCTGTGTATGAGTTGGGGCAGATGTATTGGGAGCAGAGAAACTCTGAACCTGTACAAAGCAGCTGGTTCCTGGGCCTTGACTTGAGAACCCCTTCTGATCATTTTATCACTTTTGGCTATTGGACATTCACGACACTAATGACATTAAGACGTCCAGGCAAATGGGTGTCTTAACGGAAACTGTTCCCATGTGAATAATGAGTTTTTTTACTTGTCTTCTACAGTGCAGGAAGGCACAGTTGTAAGAGGCAATGATGAACTAGAAAGGAACTTGGTTGTGGTGGAGACTGTTGCTCTCCGTCACGGGCTTCCACCAGATGCTATCTCACTGCTTCTGGACTTGGCACTAAGCCTCCGTGCAGGTAAGAGCATTCTTCCGTAATGTTGTCCTTTTGTAGCAGAGTGCTCGACTCGTAATTAAACCTCATCTAACAAATAAGCAACGTTCCTACGTTTCATCTTTACACCATTCTAGAGCAATGGTTGCGTTATTGTCCAACCTGTTCTCGTCACTGCACAGGTGGTGTGACCTGTTTGCGGATTTTGAAGTTTTTGATACCTGCGTCAGTAGTGCCTCAGGAAGCCATTGTACGGTGTGTGTCATGGCTGTGCGTGGGGAAAATGACGATTAATGCTCAGGTGAAAATCTATACGTGCAGCTTTTGGTTCAGTCGTGTGTACATATTATTCATTGCTCAGAAAACATAACTGGGGTTTTAATGTTCTCTTTCAAGGTCCTTTTTCTCCGCTGGGTTCTTACTGTTTTTGACCTTATTGACTGCAAAGACCAGCTGAGATCCATCTACGGCTTTGTTTTCAGCTTCGTGACTGAAGAAAATCTGGTATGTTCATTAAAGCCTTTCAGATGTTGCCCATGTAATTTGCTAGTGCAAATCGTCGATGAGCAGGCTCATGAGTAATTGTTTGTTTCAGTGTCCTTTCATCTGCCACTTGTTGTACCTTTTAACAATGAAAGAGCATGGTAAGTCTTTTTAATTATTGGAATAAGGAAAGCAGTTTGTTGCCATAAACACTCTTGTATCAGACACAGTGCCCTATTTTGCTGTTTTCCACAGTGCAGCCATACAGAGTGAGAAAACTGATGGATATTCAGGCCAAAATGGTAAAGGCATTATCTCCTGAGATCTCATTAAGCAAGTTGCTCAGTTAGTTTTTTTTTTTTTTTTTAAAAGGTTGCTGAACTGAACTAAAGAATGATTTAGAAAGCGTATTGGATTATTTGTACACCATTTTGTGTTTTTTTTTTTTTTTTTTTTTTTTTGCCAGTGCTAGCTTTCTGTGCTCTGTCTCCCCACAGGGCAGGCAGCCCTTCCTCATGCAGCTGCTTGCTGTGTACAAAGTCTTCCGGCCAGAGCTGGTGACACTCTCTGTGCCATCAAGAATGAGGGTGAGCGTGTCCGTTGTAAAAAAAAAAGTGGCAATATACCTGTGTTTACTGTGCGAGTGTTCATATCTGACATACCAGCTTGCCTACCTGCATGGTTTCAGACTGGATTCAAGAACTACAATTCCACCTGGAAAGCAGCACTGAGTGCCGTCCAGAAGAAGAACAGGCCTGACGTTATGGCTGACCTTAATCTCAGTGTGGAGCTGAAAGGCAAATCCACTTCCAGAAAAAGGGTAAGATATGGAAAAAAAAAAAAAAAGCAAGGAGCTTGCTTCTCCTCCTTTCTCCGGTGGTTAGATTGGATGAAAGAGCTGCCGACTGCAGCCTACTGACTAGACTACATGTAAAATACTAATAGCCTGGATCCATTATCTGCTTGTTCCAGCTGCCCAAACTAGTGATTTCCCCACCCTCAGAATACATTCTACTTGTATTCACTGAGCGGAAGTCTGTTGATGCATGCAGTTCCTTATGCACTCACTGTCCTCTTTATTAGGGAAGACCTGTACAACTTTACATTCATGCAGTTTTCTAATCAGCCAATCATTTGGCTGCAATGTAAAAAAAAAAAAATCATGCACATACAGGTCAAGAGCTTCTTAATTTTCACATCAAGACAAAGTGTGATCTCTGTGACTTTGGATGTTGGTACCAGATGGGCTGGTATTATGAGTATTTCATAAACCGCTGATCTCCTGGGAATTTCCCACACAGCAGTCTCACGAGTTTACAGAATGGTGTGAAAACCAAAAAAACCTCCTGTGAGCAGAGGGTCTGCAGGCTGAAACATCTTGCTGATGAGAGGAGTCTGAATGATTGTGGTTCATTTACATTTTTTTTTTTTTATAGATATGTCATTTTATGATGTGTCTTCTAATTAAATCTAAAAATATTAAAGTGTGTGTTCTTAAAGTGATACATGAGGCTGACGATTGGCCATACGATGTGAAAAGGGAAATGCAGGGCTTTAACTTAAAAAAAAAAAAAAAAAAAAAAAAAAAATTCATAGTTTAACTTTATACAAAAACCCTTAATCTTTAAACCACTGTGGTCCTTGATTCTATATCTAGATTGCGATCTGCCTCTATGACCATTTACAGAAACTGCATCACCTGGAGGTTCCTGGCTTGAGCTCGGCATTCGACACCGACACCGAGAGGAAAGTTTTCCGTCTACAGGAGCTGCGCTCTTTCACCCAGCTGCTGCAGAACATTCACAACGTCGAGGTAACACTGCAGAAACGCACTGATCATCTTTGCGTTAGTACCGTGCCCATCTTTAACCATCCTTGCCTACCTGACGTTCGTCACGGTATTTCAGATCTGTCTGTGAACATTAACCTACTGACATTGCAGCTCTTAATTGGTCCTGTATATTTTTAAAACTGAGTAATTTAACTATTAATAAACTAGTAACAGTTTTAATGACGTAAAACGTAACCTACTAGAGTGCATAAAGGCTTTCTCCCTGTACTGTTTCTTTAAAGTCTAGTTCTAAATAAGAGGAGCAAAGACAACACAATTCTTTTAAATAGAAAAGCCGTTACCTTTACCGTCATTCTTTGGAAAAAGTAATCGAGGTCAAACAATCGGACAGTTTATTTTTGCTTTTGGTTTGACCTAGGTGTTCGTTTTGGTGCATCACTAGTTTCTGTCTAGGAGGAGAGCGCGGGTACTAAAACCGAGACGGCATTAAACGAAATTCTTTGCTCTGCACAGAGGTGTCATATAGGGAGGTTGTGCAAATGTCATTTTATTGAATATAGAAATAATGGAGAATTCTGAACTAATTCTCAACCCTGCAGATAGAGGCCTAGCTAAAGGGAAGCATGCCCTCAGATTCTGCTCTAAACAGCAGTTTAGTTTTTTTGTCTCATGGTGGCGCTCTGATATCACAGGACTGTGGAAACCTCTGCATTACTATCATCTGTGTATGATATTGTCTATATTATAATGTTCTCACTTTTTATATGAGAGCATTTTTTTTTTTTTTTTTTTAAAGTGATGGAAATAAAATAGGGATCGCAACATTTACAGCAAGGTCACGTAGGTGTGTACCTTATTAATAAACATATTACAAACCTTAGTAAGCTGGCTTCAGAGGCTTGGGAATTGTTGCAGCAGATGCCAGAGATGCCCCAAATCATATATGTGTAACTACTAATATGCGATTTGGGGCAGAGAGTTTAGCAAAGCGAAGGATAGGCTAAGCTAAAGGGATGAGTCAATCATACACTACAGTAGAGGATCACTGATTTCTTCACTAATTTCGGAATGGACTCCCTCAGTATTACACCAGTCAATCGTCAAAAGAGTGCAAGATACTCCTGCTTCTTAATTCTGAAAAGATTGAGTCATGTCTAGCAGCAGTCTGTCACTGGCAGCAGTCTGTCGCTCTTGTTTATTCATGTGCTCGAGTCCCCATGCTGAGATGGGGATAATACCTGAATAATACTGTACATTAAAATGTGCAGTTTGTGTTGCGATTCTCTGCTTGCTGTCTACATCCCCTGCAGCTCAGCAGTTCCGAAGAGAGCCAAACATGACTTTATTGTTTGCTTATGACAGATGTTGCGTATGTTATGGCTTCTGCAGTAGAAACTAGGCTTTCCTCTTTGTTTAAGTTGATGAAATTATTCCGTTTATTCTGCTTCTTGTGTTTCAGCTGCCGGCCCAAATGGGCTCTCTGCTCGGATCCTCTTTAGCCCTGCACTACCTGGACTGCGTACAGGACGAGTCTGCATTCCTGCGCCTTAACTTCTGGCTCGGGCACTCCCTTCAGGAGGGTAAAAAAAAAAAATCCCCAAAACCTTTAGCTTTGAGCATAACGCCAACGAAGCACTCTTGTTCCTTTTTCAACTGGCTCTTCTGTTGCACTCTTTCCCGTGTCTGTTTCACCCTGAAATTAAACTGGATTAAGTAATGCGCTTTTCTTCTCTCGCTGTCTATGGGATAGAGTTTTTGCTCTGTCCTGAAGATGGCGGCTCAGACAGCCTTTCCGAGGCATCTGCGTTCCTGAGTACCATCCTCTCCTCGCAACAGTTCCTCCAGGTGAGTCTAAACGGGATGGGCTTAAACGCGTGCTCTGAAATTCAAACGGCTAAAATTCCTAATGTTTCTAGCCAGCTGTTTTGCAAATTTACAAAACGACAGCGGTTTCCCGT
Source organism: Pangasius sanitwongsei (assembly GCA_037576675.1). Lineage (NCBI taxonomy): Eukaryota > Metazoa > Chordata > Actinopteri > Siluriformes > Pangasiidae > Pangasius > Pangasius sanitwongsei. Next base: position 12,968,379 of record CM075009.1, on the reverse strand, counting down.
CAGCTATCGTTAAGAGACTATTCTGAAGAAGGCACGATACTACCATGTAATAAAACAAAGACTAGGCGTTGTCCCAGTGGCATTCAGGTTTGTTGTAGGGATGTTTACACTTAGATTTTTAGCGTTTTGATTTTTTTTTGCATAAAAGCAGTTGGATAGTAGCCCAGCTATATTTTGGTTTGTCCTTGAAGCTTGGGCACGGCCTTCAGTTGAGTTCAATTTTATTTCTATAGCACTTAATTATAACAATGGACATTGTCACAAAGCGGCTTTCCAGAAATCTGGATATCAACTTTAAATTTTAAATTCATAAATTTATCCCTTTTATTGCTTCAAGTCAAATGTGCTGTTCTCAGGTCAATTGTGTTGAGATGGGGTTTTTTTTTTTTTTTTTTTTTTTTTTAGATAAAAGCACAAACTCTTGTCTCCTAGGCCGCCTTTTGCCACCAGCTCCTCTCTTTCATTTCTCCTGGTGCTTCTGTAGGACTATGTAACGATGGATAGCCCCTATGTTGCTAATTATTCAAATCTCCCCAAGGCTTGTGTTTAAACTCGTATTACCGCCTGCGCTTTTCAGGAGGGTTTCTTCAGCACAGAGAGCTTTCTCTACAAGTTCCTGAGCGTGTGGGATGGCTCCCTGCTGCGCTCCCAGATTTTGGATCTTCTCAGCCACATCCCCCTGATGTCCAGCCATTGTGAGTACAACTCCGTTGCTCTTCCCAAGCTTGCTCCCCCCTCAGCTTTTATTGTATATTTTTAGACTTTTGACTGCAGGTCATGCTTTGTAACTAGATGATTAAAATGATTGTACAGCTTCTAAAATGCACCCTGTATAGTGGTTCCAACAAACCTGAATTTAAGAGGTTTGACTTTTAAATACCAGCTTTGGCTCAGTGTATAAATATGAAAAGTTTCCTTCTGCTAGGGCATTCTGACTGCACCGTGCTGGCTTGGAACAAAGCTGGGAACCTGTGTTTCCTTGCCTTTAAAATGAATCTTAGTGCAGTTCTAGTATACTGTGACCATCATGTGGACAGCTGGTGCATGATTTTACTTCAATATCCACAGATATCCGATTGCTGGTCTTTGAGCCACTGATTCAACTCTACTTCACCTCTAATGTGTTCTTTAAGGTGAGTGTCTGACTTTGTGCTTTCTTCCTATTCGTTTAGAATGTCAGCTGTGTTGCGTTCTACAGAAATAAGCGCTAAACATTTATTGTTTTACATAAACCAAAAATATTGCGCCAGGTTCGTGGACACCTGACCATTACGTCCATATGTGCCTTTTGAACCTCCCATTGCAGATTTAGTCCAACGCTGCTGTCGTCTGGGAAGGCTTTCCGGCTAGACTTTGGAATGTGGTTGTGGGGATTTGTTCATTCAGCCACAAGAACATTAGTGAGGTTGGGAAGTGATGCGAGGCGAGAAGGCCTGGGGTGGAATCGGCGTTCCGAGTTATCTCAAAGGTGTTCAGTGGGGTTGAGTTCAGGGCTGTTTTGCAGGCCACTTGACTTCTTCCACATCATCTTGCACAGGGGCAATTTCATGCTGGAACATGTTTGGGCCTCTTGGTTCCAGTGAAAGGAAACTGTAATGCTACAGCATACAAATACATGCTATAAAATTGTGTGCTTCCAGCTTTGTGCCAACAGTTTGGGGACGGCCCACATATGGGTATGATGGGCAGGTGTCCACAAACTTTTGGCCATATTGTGTGTGTGTGTGTGTGTGTGTATGTATGTATGAAAGAGGTGTAAATCCTGTTTTTTGGGAGTGCAGCATATTTATTTAAATTCGATTGTATTTATGGCATTATGTTTGTAGTACCTAAGAAGAATTTCATTCTTCACTAGCTGTAACCGTGTGCTCCTTGCTTCACGTCCTCCCCACAGTGCAGTGTCATCGAGTGTCTGAACAGTATGCTGCTTAAATGGCTGACCTGGCATTCTGTCAACCCTCTCACGGAGTGCCTAGACCCCAGCGTCGTCAACAACAGTACAGCGTGAGCATCCCTGATGTTATTTTTAGGAATTCCATGGTCCTATTTTCAAATCAAATACTAATATCAGACTTGTGACTCTCGGCTAATACTAACCTGGTAGTGATCCTTTATAGCTGTCTGCTTACTTTAACGTCAACATCACAAACAGTACGTTCAGGGCATGCATGTCTGTAAAATGTCATGGGATGTGAAAATACATCAAATCCAGTCTGATACTGATCCCGTATATTAGTCTGGTTGTTATGCTCAGTATCAAGTTGCTATGCTTGTATCCTGTTTGACCCTATGCATATATATACTTTACATCACTGTGATGCTTCTGCCTCGTTTAGAATAAATTAGAAGAAGATTTAGCACCGGAGCCACCTGGGTAATGTTTTGCAGAACATAGACTCAAGGGGAAAATGCTTCGCACAGGTTATACAGGTTGCACTGTTACCCAGAAGTGCTACTTGTAAATGATCTGTGCTCTCTTTTAAGTGTTCTCCATTTAAAGCTGTCCTGAGAAATTAAATACGTATTTGTGGAACCTCTTTTGTCTTGACTGCTTTTAACCTGAAAAAGAAGAAAAAGGCAGGCAGTATTAATCATGGTCAAGCCTTGTTTGAACTTGCTATACCTTGAAAGTGCTCTGTGGAATCAGGTGTAATGGTGGTGGGTAAGCTAGTATATTGGCTTGCACTGCCTGCTGGTTTGGTTGTCTCGTCTCTACTGCTTAAAGACGAAATTAAGAGCAGTGCTAAAAGTATATCTTAAATGCTTTTATAGGGCACACATCAATGATATCTCTATTATTTCAGTCCAGCTTTGGGCCTGCTTGTTTTGAGTATGCATGGTGCAAGCTGCAGGGAATACCTTTGTGTTAGAGAAAGAACGTGTCTCTTTCATTCTCTACTGTAAAAAAAAAAAAAAACTAGTAAAATGATAACGTTTCTTTTAAAATATGAAACCTTTTCTGCAGAGCTATGACCCTGTCCGGGTTTCTAGACACAGTCACAGAGCTTGTGAGCTTCGTGGGACGCCTGGCTACTGAGGGGCTGCGTCTGGAGAACTGCCACATTCTCCTCCTCAACCATACACTCAACTTCTACGAGACGGTAATGCAGACTTGTTTCGTTCTTATCAACTCCGATATGTTTTGGGAGCTCGATATACGAAAAGAAAACCCATTGTCATGTCGGTTGAATTGTAACGCTTTTTAATTGTCTTGTACAAATGTACAGTTCTTACTTGTGTGTCATTTTCTCGACATAAAACACAAAATAAAATTGCGTTGTCTATGGTCTTGTTTCTAGGTGTGTGATATGTTGGTAAAGTACGACTTGCCTCTAGTTATCATGCCCCCAGCTGGTGTGTTTTATCCAGCCCTTCTTGCCTCCGACTCACTCACCGTGGATCGACTGGGTTACATCATGTACAGGTAAGCTGTGATCATATGTTGGGCAGCAACAGTTAATTGGAATTAGCTGAAATCAGCGTGGATGCCATTAACAAGCAAGCATGCTCTATAATGCAAAGCTGGGTATAATGTAGTGGTAGGACGCCATACGCTACAGAAAGTATCGGGGCGACGATGTGCACATGCACAACAGGAAATGATGTCACTGGAAATATTAGTTTTGCTATTGTTTTTTTTCTTTTCAGTTATTGCAAATGGGTCTTAACATGTTACTCTTCCAACTTTATTCTTCTCTTCAGATACCGGAAAAATCTGACCTTGGCAAAAAAACAGGAACAGCCAAATGAGGTAATAAAAAAATAGTTTCAGCTCAGCAACATGAAGAAAGCATGTAATTGCTACGGTGTTGTATTTTGTAGTTTCAGTGAAATTTTTTTCATTCTAATGCGCTACTCATTCATTCTAATTTGTGGTTTGTGGCCAACTGAGCAGGGTAATCTTTAACACTCATTTTTATAAATGTTTTAGTTGGCCAAACTAAAAAAAAAAAAAAAAAAATATGCCAACCTTCTAACATTTATGTATTCCTCTTGTACTGTCAGCTAAATAATCTCAAACTATGCACACACACACATTCCACATATGCCACATAGTACAGTATCACAGTGCCTGCTGAATAGAAATGTGTGTCATCTTCTTGAATTGCAGCAAACCTTTCACATAAGCAGAGCAACCTACCAAGATTTTAATAAGCAACTTGTGGCCATGGTGAGCTGTCTGTGGAACTCCAAATCGTTCTTGCCTGGCACAAACAATGAGATTGACGAGCACCTGCTTATCCAGAGCAAGGTACCCAAGTACTGGAGCCGCTTTGATCTCGTTCACCATCCAGCCTTCTTCAAGTATGCCATTGAGTTTCACCAGAAGGTGAGTACGTGCTCTTGAGATTTGAGGAGGAAACAAATTTTTTTTTTTAAAAAGTATTCATTAAATCTAAAGATAGCAGGATTTAACTGCAGACTGAGTGTTTCGTTAATGATCCAGGATTTAACATCGCATTGAGTAAACCAGCGATTTCAATGCTATAGTAGTTACACAATATGTGAGGCTCAGGAAGCGATCAACAAATTCTGCAGCTTAAATAAAATCGGATACAGTTCATAGTGTACACTGACCTGCATTAGTGAATGTTCCCTGCACTATAAGACACGTCATCCAAATTTAGAAAAGAGAAAAAGATTTTAATAATCCAGATCCTCGGATGTGGACTGAGACTATCCCTTCCTCTGATAACGAAACCATATGACTAACTGTGGACAGGCTACTGAGAGTTAATACTAGCGTGAAAGTATTCATAATGTGTCAAAATCTTGCTTAATTAAAAGGGGAAGTACCGGGCCAAAAATGCACTCAGGTGAAAAGTTTAAAAAAAATTTAAAAAGTAAGTGTTTTTAACTGAAAACACAGTTAATGTTTTCCATGTGGAAAGTAACATTTATTACTTTTTATACTACTATTTAAAAACTGTTAGATGTTTTTTTTTTTTTTTGTTTGTTTGTTTTAAAGCAGATATGCAGTTCTGCCTGAAACCATTCAATCTCTTATTAGCAAAACGTACCTCAACATCCTCTTTTTAAATTTAGATGGAGTTCATGCCTTCCAGGGAGGCAACAGAGACGACTCGTTTTATGCAAATCTTTGCTTACTCCAGCATATTGAAACAAGTAGTCAAGAGTACTCAATTAAATTCTAAATATACCAAAACAATACTTGAGTGTAGTAATGAAGTACACTATATGGCCTTCTAAAAAAATATATATATATATTACCACAAGCACACAATTGTATTATACGTCTTTGTATGCTGTAGCATCACAAATTCCTTTCACTGGAACTAAGAGGCCCAAGCCTGTTCCAGCATGACAACGCCCCCGTGCACAAAGCGAGGTTCATGAAGACATGGTTTACCAAGGCTGTAGTGGAAGAACTCGAGCTTCCTGCACAGAGCCCTGACCTCAACCCCACCGAACGCCACTGAGATGAACTGGAACCCCGGCTGCACCCCAGGCCTCCTCACATGACATCAGTACCTGACCTCACTATAATGCTCTTGTGGCTGAATGAGCAAATCCCCACAGCCACGCTCCGGTATCTAGTGGCGAGCCTTCCCCGAAGAGTGGAGCTTTTTTATAAAATCAAAAGAGGGATGTTCAACCAGCACATGGGTGTGATGGTCAGGCGTCCACAAACTTTTGGCCACATAGTGTACGTTAATCAAGTATTTTCCAACCCGGTCAAGAAAAATGAGTGAAGATGGGCTTTCGTTTTATTATTTATAGGAGCTAAAATAAGCTTGGACTTTTTATAATATTGAATAAGATCCTTCTTTGGTCTAAAAACTGCACCAACCGGTCTGTTCTAATGAGATTTAAAGGAGAGTAGAATTATGAATATTCATGCTTTCCTTTTTTTTTTTTTTTTGGTCATCAGTGCTGGCCAGAGAGGACATGTGTGGACCTGGCCTCCATAAAGGTACTGTCATTTCCATTGTATTAAGGTCACTGGTGCAGGTTTAAATGTTTTTAGCTTTGACTCAGATTTAAGGCATCTGAATGCTGGAATGTCTGTGTCTGTGTGTGTGTCTGTGTGTGTGTCTGTGTGTGTGTCTGTGTGTGTGTCTGTGTGTGTGTCTGTGTGTGTG
>CM075009.1:12946236-12960946 GCA_037576675.1 Pangasius sanitwongsei | reverse complement strand
TACAATCTTTCATCAATTCATTAAAACTTATATAGTCTAGTGGAAAATCCAGTCGAGTAGCAACCAGGTGAACCAGGAGCCATTAAAATGGTGGTATATGATCTTTATATTTGGATTTTAATTGGCAGTCTGGACGTGACAGAAGAGCTTCACTGAACAATCTAAGAATAAAGCAGACTAGAAGTATGTCCATTCTGTTTCTTTTTCCTATTAACACGCTTTGCCTAACTGAAGCAGTTTTTCATCTATATAGTGCCAGCTTGTGCCCTGCGAACTGATCAGCTTGGCTGTATTTATGATGTTAAGTCCCGTTCCCGTTCCCATCAGCCCTGGCTAATGAGCTCCGGAAATGCACAGCTAGATTTCCCCTGGCAGTGTTGAGAGGTTAGGTGCGCGCGCGCCTGCCTCTCGGTGCTCACGGAGCGAGATTGCGCTGAGCAGCGCAGTTCAGAGGAGAAGCGCGTAGTGTAGTCCCAGCTGCTCGTGCTCCTGTTCCTGCCAGTCCTCAGGGCTCGAAGCCTCAGAGCTCGAAGCCAGTGTGCAAATGGTGTTAATGCTGTCCAAGCTCCAGCTTTCAGCCTGTCTCGGAGGTCATCTCTAGCGCACGGACAGATCAGCGCACATCGCTGGGGCATTCCACGCTACCTTGCTGGAGGAGGTAAGACTTTTATCCGTGTTAAGTCCGTGTATTTGACTACATCAGGACGCATGAAATCAGCGTGTGTGGATGTTGTCAGTATCCGGAGCGCTGAAGGAAACGGGTGACTGACGACAGTCAGCTCGGTGTGTGTGTGTGTGTGTGTGTGTGTTAAAACATCCTCATGCCGGGAACCGACACGATCTGAGCTCTGTCAGGATCTTACACGAGTCTCACTTGATTATTCCGGTACTGGGTTAGCACAGCTAAGTGCACGTATAGTCTGCTCTTGTATTTGGGGAAACGTAGAGAATTTGACTGTTGATGTCGCCAGCCACGTTCTAAGCTTCGCGCGCGCCAGCTGAGCTCTGTGCAGATAGAAACACTGCTGCTGCTGCAAATACGGGCTTCTACACGTCCACCACTTTTTTTTTTTTTTTTTCTTTTGGAGATAACCCGGTTTAGTTATTTAGTAAATTAAATCCTAACATCCCTTTGTTGCGAATCCCTTCACAACAGGTCCTTTTCGCCGGTTACTGCAGCTGATCAGGACCCAGCATCCCTTTCCCCCTCAGAATTGCTGTGTTTCCTCCAAGCCTCCGTTGGGCTTCTTGACCTCCTCCATCAGCATATTAGATGCTGGTGCCTGTAGCAGCTCAGACCGACACTGGACCGGCCAGATGATGCAGACCCCAGAGAGGGCTTGTAAGAGAGGAGTGCGATTTCATTAAGATTACATCCGAACAATGCTGTACACCCCATCCACGACCTCAGGGGTAACTCTTCTGAGCTGGCTCATGTGAATCCGTACAAATCTGCTGTCGTGTTTCACGTAGACCCCGGTTCCTCATTGTGAGTCTGTAAGCCTCCTTTGGCTTTATTGATATTCAGGATGAGTGAGTGACTGACACGTTTGTCATTGTCACAGCACCTCTTCCCCTGCAGTCACTATTCTGATGAGCCTAGTCCTGAATAATTTCCCTCTGATGGCATAAAACGGAGTCACCCTATAATTTGACGGGGATACCACTAGTAGTGTTGTCTAATCGCCATGACGGTGCTTTCATACCTTCAGGAAGCTGTTGTGACGGGAGTGTTTTGAAGGGAATTGGCTTTTACTCTTTACCGTTTTGCCTCGTGTTCCAAGATAGCGATCAAATGAGTGATGGGGCCATTTTCTTTGGGGATGCAAGAAACTCCCCATTTCTCTTTAAGGAGTTTCTTGCATGCAATACTGGAGAGAGCATCTTGGACATGAACCGGACCAGAACACGTGCTTGGGCCACTTTAGGCCCAAACAGAGGTGACTGGTGACCAAAGATTTTGATGGGGCAGGACAACAGTAAATAACGACAAAGCCTCAAACAAAATTAAATCGAGAGGCTATCATGCTATAAGCAAAAAAAAAAAAGAAAATGCAGACTTATAGGCTACTATGTAGTGAATTTTCAGAGTAACTACAATTTTCAAAGAAAGTACAGAAAGATGTAGTCTGGCCTAAAATCCAGCGCCCCCATTGCAGACGAATAGCCTAACAAAGGGTCATAATAATAATAATAATAATAATAATAAATACTAGTTTGCTTAGCTGAACATCTCTGACATAACACTGTCACCTCACTGTTTAATTTTTCCCTCATTTGTAAAGACAGTTACAGATGCACAAACGTTTTGGTGGCTTTAGTGCAAACGGACATTATCATTTTAGAAGCAGTTAGTAAATGGTTTCTGAGGATGTGCACCTTGCAGAAACATGTTCCACATTTTTCTGAGTACTGCTACCGAGTTTCCCGTTCTTTCATTACACTCTCAGTGGTGATATTTTACAGTCGGTGCCTGCAAGAGCTCCCAAAGATGAATGGCAATGACCTTCATTGTACATGTAAGAATACTTGCAAAGCCTCTTCTAGCAAGCTGGAGAAAGCTTTGAAACTGTATGTTTCCTCCTGCATATACAGCTACAAAGGTAAAATAATAATAATAATAATAATAATAATAATAATAATAATGCATAAACGGAAGCAAACACCTAAGCAGATAGTGTGTCTAATGTTCCTGTCACCATTGTCACAACGTGCCAGATGAACACTGAAAGAGACGCTATCGTTAACCGTTCTGCCTGTGGCCCCTCCCCCACTCGTTAACAGTATTTTCATAGAGCGATCACGGGGCAGTGCGATTCCTGCCCCAGTGGGCCTTTGTTAGCTCTTCCCGTTTTTGACCAATGGGTACAATAATAACATCTAGAAAAGCACGCAAACCAATGGAACATCTGTCAAATAATTTTTTTTTTTTTTTTTTTTAAAAAAAGCTGTCATTCAATAGACATAATTAGTATTTCAATAAAATCTAAAATGTATAGGGTTTGAATCATGACTTGATGGAGATTAACATTTTTTTTTTTTTTTTTTTTAAATGGCTGATGTACACTCACCGGCCACTTTAATAGGAACACCTGTACAATTGCTTATCCAATCACGTGGCAGCAGCACAATGCAGATACAGATGAAGAGCTTCAGTTAATGTTCAGATAAGAAATCAATGTAGTAATCCTCAATGAATGAATAATCAAAAACCGAGTGCATAAAAATGTGATCTGAGTAACTTTGACAGTGGAATGTTGTTGGTGCCAGGTGGGTTGGTTTGAGTAGTTCAGAAACCCGCTGATCTCTTGGGATTTTCATGTATAGAGTTTACACAGAAAGGTGCAGGGAAGAAAAAAACAAACAAACAAACAGACGAAAAACTTCCAGTGAGTGGTAGTTCTGCGGGTGGAAATGCCTTTGCTATGAGAGAGGTCAGAGGAGAATGGCCAAACTGGTTCAGGATGACAGAAAGGCTACAGTAACTCAAAGACGGAAGCCCTTTCTCATGGAAAAGATAGAAGATAGAGGGAATCATGGATAGCTCCAAATACCAATCAATGTTGGCACAAAACCTACAGGACGCTGTTAGACAGCTGAAGAAAATGTTCACCTTCCAGCAAGATAGCGGCCCACAGGACAAATCCAAGTCACCAAAGGAATGGCTTCAGAAGAAGAAAATCACTGTTCGGAATGGTCTAAAACCCAGATCTAAATTCTATCAAAAAGCTCATGGAATGACTTGATGATGGCTGTGCACAGGAGATTCCCTCACAATTTAATAGATTCGGAGCATTTTTGCAAGGAAGCGTGGAATAAAATGGTCAAATCAAGATGCGCTAAGTTAGTGGACTCTTCCCCCCAAAAGGACTGAGTGCTGTTTTATAAGCAAAATGTGCTTTAATAAAGTATTAGTAAATTAAGTGTGCATACTTATGTAACAAGGTTATTGCAAGTTTCTTTTTTTTTTTTTCCTCCCTGAAATTGAATTCTGTTGGTTGCTAAATCACATGAAAGATGGAAAAAGATCTGACATGACTGATCTTGAATTCATTTTCTTTTTTACATCACAAAAACCTGCCTTTTTTTAAACAGGTGTGTGTAGACATTTGTATATACACTGTACCAGTATGATACCAAAGAGGATGCTCAGAGGTTAAGGTTCTTAGCTAGTAACTAGAAGCTTATGAGTTCCCATCCCAGGAGTGTAGCCGTATGGCTTCCCCACAAAACAGGAAGTGGGGCAACATTAGTATGGGCATCACACGGAAACTCTGGAGGGAAATTTGGATGGGTATGACGCACAAAATTTTGTTTCTTCAAAACCGGTTCAAGAATGCAACGAGACAGCTCATGCACTTATTACACAGAAAAGAACACTTTAATGACCAAATGTAAAAAGGCACCATGGTATGGCTGAGGGATACTTTTTCCCCTTCACAAGTACCCATGTACATTTTGCAGTTTAATTTCTCCTGGTAAGCATTTAGAAATAGCCGATTCAATGGTACATACTGTGAATTTTCCTACTGTTCCATCCCTCATCTCTATCATGTGCTAGTGATCCCAGACGTCGCCTCCTGAAAACCCCATCACAGGTAAAGCTGCCGTGCGAAAGACCTTAGCAATGGAACACGCTGTGAATGTTCTGGCTTTGATTAGCATCTTTGCTCCCATTTTTTTTCCCCAAGTACCAGAGAGTCCCATCTGTCTCAGAAATGCCGGTTAAAAGCGCAGTCATACCCTGCCCTTCCACCATCCACTTGCCCTGTTGAAAAAGAAGAAGGGTCTAAAGAAAGAGAGAGAAAGAATCAACATTTTAAGTAAATCCAGTTACATGGGAGCTTCTGCCTGCAGGCATACAGCCATGCCAATATACAGCTTGACAAGGGCAGGGGTAGACATCAGGAAAGAAAACAAAAAGCACACTTGCAAGATCATTATATATTTATACATTATTCATTTGACTTGGGTTATATGCGCTCGAACTGCTTTTTTGAAATTTAGTGAATTCGTTTCCAGCAGCTTTTGGGTCATTCTGCAGTATTGTTCTTTTCTTTTGGTCTGGTTTAGCATTGGCTTTTTTGAATGTTATGATCTACAGCTACTTTTGTCAACACCCAGCAACACTGTCTCAAGATCTTGCAGTGAACAGTAGGTCCTTCTCCCAGTATGCTGCTTGGTGCCATTTTGTATAATTTTTAAATTAAAAAAAAAAAAAAAAAAAAAAAGATTGTCTGCGGGCTTCAAGATGGTCTTTGATTTTGTTGGGGTTTTTTTTTGTGTAATATTTGCCCACCGACAAAGTATAGACAAGTTGAGAATCAAGTTATTGTGTGATGATTAATGTATTTATTAATGTATTTTTTTTTTTGTTTGTAATTCTAGTATTAGCTTGGTAACTAGCACCTGAAAGGCAGGGTGATTTAGGGATGAACTGTAGTGGAGAGCGATGGTGTTGCTTTTACCGTTAAAACAAAACCAGACCTTGGAATCATAAGGTTCTGTCTGACAATTCTGTGACTTTAAAATGTCGATTCGTAAAGGTTGGATTGAAATTTGTATACTTTTATTAAACCCTGAGCGAATCTTTTTCCCCTTTGCTCCTGGATATATGGGGTAGCAACTTCACAGAGGTGTTCTATTCAGAGCAGTAGCAACATATGACGAATTTATAATTTCATTATGAAATCAGCTGTATTGACGTACAAAAGAAACTGCAGAAGTATTTATTAATTTCATAGCAAAGAAATAATCAATAACGGAGATCTAATTGTGGTTCATCTGTAAAGTGTTTATCCTTTATTCATTGGATATCACAGTGTTACTGCCTTCAAAGCTGTTCTCATTAATAATCCTTCTGAGTCAGCAGTCATTGTTGTTAAGTCATGCTAGCTCACCGTGTATGTGTGTGTGTGTGTGTGTGTGTATATATATATATAAACACTAAATTGGCTTCATAGCTTTGGATTCGTCACGTGCAAAATTAGATGACATGGAACCCGGAAACTAACGTTAGTGTTAAATAAATCACTTGGTCAAATACAAGCTAGTGGGTTAGCAGGCAGTGGATTTGCACGAGTTTATCAACTCTCTTTTTTTTTTTTTTTTTTTTTTTCCTTGGAGGACCACATCTCAGACTGTCCCATTCATTTAATGAAGAATCTTCTATTTGGCATGCATGGCACACACCTCTTCCATTTCTGAATTGCTCCGTTTTTTAAAAAAAAAATTTTTTTTATTGACTTTAGACCCTCCTCCTGTGTTTCTTCATTCTGCTTGTGTTAAATCAGCCGCCTCAATGTCATGACTGTATTTTCTGCAAATAAATTTCATATGGTCACAGGAAACACAGGGAAAGAACTTGCTAAAACTTGTACCCTCTTAATTTAAGACCCATCCGGATACAAGGGCGAGAGCCTGTTTTCTACTTTCTCAACCATTTAGCAAGGTCAGGGCGTTTGCCTTTCTTCCTTGCACGTAACCTGAGTGTGTCGCCGGAATTTGTAGGGAATTGAAAAAAGAGCAGTCTGTGAGGGAATAACAAAGAAGCGCTCTGTGTTTGTAGGAACTGTAGCAATAATGAATAGAAGGCCGCATGGGCATGCCTTTGTTTTGCAAGTTTGTGGAGACAAGAATAATGCTAGCTAAATAAATAAATAAAATGATGGAAAAGAAAGAGAGAAAAAAACCACCTTTCATGGTCAATTATAAACCAAATTAATTCATACCGGAAAAAAAAAAAGCATTTTTTGAAGTGTTTTCACTCGTCTTTATTAAGCAATATCAAGTGATTCATGGTTTGAAGCAGTTCAGTTTAACTAATGTTCAAATCCATAGCTCTAGCAATCACGAAATAAAAACTTTTTTAAAACTGTCTGTCATTTACAACACCTGTATACTGTCTTCCTCCTGAGGCTCCTGGAAGAAAAGAGAGTGTGCAATCCTGCAGGCTGATTAAATTGGCTGTTGTAATGATCCCTACAGCCAGTATATAGCCTCTCACTTTATACCTGCAGGCGCCACAATATCATGACTGTAGTTTTCTGCAAATAAATCCATGATACCACACTGTTTTAATATTGCGGTAACATGAAATTCACTCATGTTAATTTATAGCTGGAAAGATGTCATACATATGATACATTTTATTACAGACATCGCACCGAGAAACCGACAGTGTAAACAGCGCTGAACTGATGCTTAAATAGAATAATATTTTCATCAATTTAATTCACAAGCTATTATGTATTTTTTTATGACCACACTTTTTCAAAAAGAAGTGATCATTTCTCAGCCTGTGGAAGGTGGAAAACACTATAAATTTGAATACATATTACTCTGAAACCCTGATAAAACCAGTGGAAGAAGCGTCCCAGCATGTGGGTATGTAACAGGACAGATCTCAACATCGCTACACAAATATGTTCCAACATAGACTTATAAGCTAGTCTTCAGTTATGCCTACAGCTTAGTCTTGGATTTAAATCCTGGCATTCACACTTAACTTCACACTTAACATCACACCTAACTTAATTGCCATGGAAGTCTTGCAAAAAGTGCATGTGTGAAAGGCAAAAATCTTCTGTGCTATAACATACACTCACTAAACAGTTTATTAGGAACACGATACTAATACTGGGTAGGGCCTCCCTTTGCTCTCAAAACAGCCTCAATTCTTCATGGCATGGATCATGGATTCCACAAGATGTTGGAAACATTCCTTTGCGATTCGGGTCACTTTTATTCTGCTAACCTCTCGTTCTACCACGTCCCAAAGGTGTTCTAGTGGATTCAGATCTGGTGACTGGGAAGGCCACTGAAGAACGCTGAACTCATCGCCATGCTCATGAAACCAGTTGGAGATGACTTTTGCTTTGCCATGGTGTATTATCATGCTGGAAGTAGCCATAAGAAGATGGGTAAATTGTGTCCATGAAGGGATGCACATGCTCAGCAACAGTACTCAAATAAGCTGTGGCATTCAAAGGATGACTGATTTGGTATTAACGGGCCCAAATTGTGCCAAGAATACATTCCCAAACCATTACACCACCTCCACCAGCCTGGACTGTTGACACAAGGCAGGTTGGGTCCAGCTGTAGGATCAGACTGACCAGCCGCTGTTGATTGCTTTGTATGCAAGTCTAGCATTCATTTGAAACCCTAGCTAAGATCCTCATTGACCTGCAATGTACATTTTGTCACTGGGAATCTATCTGAAATATCAGAAGATCATGAGATTTGTGTGTGTACTTTGGGACTGTATAAATCTGTCAGGTAGAATTTTAGACTTTGGTTATCAAAGTCATGAATGTGTGTGCAGGTGTGCGAAAGGGAACTTGGGAGACAGGCTAATTTTGATGGAGCTTTGGGTTTCTTTTATTCTTTTTTTTTTTTTTTCTTCATGAAATGAAATTGCTTTTCAGAGCACTTCTCATAAACTTAATAGAAAAGCAAAAAAAAAAAAAAAAGAGGCCCAAGCAGTTTGCTGCTTGTTTGACATTCAAGTTTGTGTGTCGCTTTGGTTCATCCAGCTCTGTCTATCTCTGGCTCACTGCCCTCCCTGAAAGGAACACACATATAAGTAGTTTGCAGGCAATAACACATTAGGTGGGAACAGTCTCATGTTTGTATCCTACTCATAAAACCATATCATTTACGGGACAGTTGAAGGCTGGAAAAAGACTAGGTGAATTTTTTTTTCTAATCTTCTAAAACCGTACAGCTTGGGTGAGCCGGTGCCCATGGTAGCCTCAGCTTCTTGTTCTTGCCTGACAGGAGTGTAGAACCCAGTGTGGTCTTCTGCTGTTGTAGCCCATCCACCTCAAGGTTCGATGTGCATCATTTTGTGCATGCTGAGATGCTTTTCTGCTCACCACAGCTGTAAAGAGTGGTTATTCGAGTTACTATATTCTTCCTGGCAGCTCGAACCAATCTGGCCATTTTCCTCTGTCACACATTCAATGTATTTTGTTTTTCACGCCATTCTGTATAAACTCTAGAGACTGTTGTGTGTGAAAATCACACTCCCCCCCCCACTCTGGTGTTTCATGCGAACATTAAACTGAAGCTCTTGACCTGTATCTGCATGAGTTTATGCATTGAGCTGCTGCCACATGATTGGATAACTGCATAAAGGAGCTGGTGTACGGGTGTTCCTATTAAAGTGGACAGTGAGTGTAGTCGATGAAATTTCACTCCACCACTTATAAAGGTCTTGTGCAACCTACGGGTTGCCGCCTCACGGGTTTCTACAGGGAATTTGAACTAGCAGCCATTCCGTTTTTGGGTGTAAAGATCTCAGCCACTGTATCACTTGTTTCATGTAATGCGCTTCCCTTTCATAATCTCCACCTCAGACAAAAGTGCTGTCTTTCTTGATTCCATCAAAGATACCAGAGGAAGACGTGCCAAGGTTCATGGCTCCTGTCCCAAAATGCTTCTGCTCTGCACAGTCTTGTAAATCTTTTTCCTTTATCTAGTGGGTCTATGGAGAAATGTAGTGCTGTCTTACTCGATTACTTACGCTCTTCCAAAGAGGTCATGTATCCAGACTGGTGTGTCACCCTGGTGGTATTCGTGTCTCCGTAAAGACCAGCGACAGTTTTTCAGCCCTGCCACCTTGAGATCAAGTGGTGTATTCGTGTGCCTTTGGTCTCCCAATTTGTTGGGCATTGCCTGAACTCAATAATTGCCTTCATGGTCATTTGGAAGGCTATGTAGATCTGCTTTTATTAAATATAAAATAAGGATATTCAATATAAAATATTCCTTGTGCTTGGCTACCTGCATGATGTTTCTACTAATTATATTACTAATATATAATATATACTAATACATTTTTTTTAACGCACTGGAAATGTCTTATATCCGCTCTCTTTTTTCATAGCTCATATAAAAGTATCCAATTAAAATGAAAGCTTATTAGCAGTGCTTTCCAATAGGTACACATTACATAAAAGTAGATCAAATCAAATTTAAAAAAATGTGCATGCTTTCGTATAAAAGTAACCCTACTTTTTCTCAGGAAAATGTATTCTTTCTTTCTCTTTCTGAAAAACCAGGGATAGCGAAAGAATTATCTGGGTATGGCCATTTAGAAAGAATGAAAGCAACAAAAACAATTACAGTGAGTAGAGTACTTGGGGTCCATTACTTTTTACTGCGAGGCTTCAGATCAATAGTTATAGTGCATTAGTGTAGCCAGTTGTCCTGGGCTTTGGATTTGCCTTAATGGCTGCTTGAATCTAAAAATATTCTATTTGTCATATGTTCAACCTCTTATTCTACAAACACAGATGAATCTTTTAACAAACCGCTGTTTGATTTACTCCCGTTTCTCTGTGGAAGATGTGAAGGTGTCATTCCTCGACAGCCTGACACGCTACGCAGTTTATGTTACTGGCAAACTGTGCCATCCTTCATCTGCTTTTATTGCATTCGATAATTGCCGTTCATTCCGTTTCATACGACGTAGTTTGGCAGCATGCTGGGATCGTGTTGACTCGGAGTCTGATATGGTAAATGATATGCTAACCGAGCATAATGAGCTTTGACAATCTCAGTGTTTCTGTTTTTCAAATTGTGATGCAAAGACAATGCAAGACAGTGATCTAAGGCTGATCAGTTAACCAGTGGTGCAAAATAGCAAGATGTAGACGGTGACTAATATTTCAAAAGGCTGAAAGACATGTGCGTATACCTGTGTTTATTGGGTGAAGAAAAATCAAACCCACACGTGCAGTTTAGCCTTGGATAGATGATCATATACCTGAGTTTGTCAAATACCAAAGCTGCTTACTGTCTCATTGACAGATATCCCAACCTACATTTCTTATCTAAGAGATTATTACTGGATTTAATTGTCACATTCCATTGCAGATTAGTATTAGAGTTAATATGATCATGAAACATTTGCTATATTGTATTGATGAATATTAAAAGCTTGCCTTATCAAGTGTCTAGACTACTTGTCATTGTAGTGTATTATTACTGAATAGGCTGGTGTTCGAATGTTATATTTAACATTCTGAGATTTAGTTCCCTTGAAACACTTTTATACCTCTAGTTTACAAGGTACCCCTCATTTTTCCAATTAATATTCCCAGAATGAAGCACATATTGCTGTGTTCCATTGCTACGGATGTGGAATACCAGTGTGATGACTGTGGCTTGGGGAAGTGCTCCTCTGTGTGCAGTGAAATGTTTGACCTGCCCAGTCTAATCAGTAGGCCAGAATTGAGGGCAGCCTTTAAAAAAAAAAAGAAAGTGTTTGCTATGGTTCCTCGCACGCAGCTAAGGGGTTCGTGTACCTTCAGAGCCTGAGAAAAGTCTATCAAATCCAACCTTTCAATATCTGCTGGCCCTTAACGCTGCTCTCCCTGGCTTTATGATTTATCATGCTAAAAGGTCACACTACTATGCTTCAATTAATGTTGTCTTGTTTTATTTGGAGGTCTGCATGGGAGTGCCTGTTTCATTAGCGGCCCATTAGTGGATTATGTTGTTGCTAGGCGGGTATGAGAATAGAACAGCATTCATTAGAGCTTAAGGGTCTCACATCATTTCCCCTTGCCTAACGTTTTCTGATGCAATGAACGATATAAGCACTACTGTTGTGTAGCAGAGGAGATGCAAATTCCTGTTAATTACCTAGTATAAGACGTCTTGCAAATGGGGTTGCAGTTTTTCGATCACACCGATAACAATGATTCATTCGTCATTTGTTTCAGTCAGTCCAGGAAGTGACTTTTATTTATAGGCATCTATAGCGTGTGTTCATTATCTCTTTTCTTCTATCTGTTCCTCGGTGGCAACCTTAATAGTATTCGAGTAATTGAGCTGTAAATGCTCATTTCATCCCCCCCCCCTTTTTTACATTTCAGATTCCTACTAAACAATAATTATTATTAATAATAATAATTATATAATAGGTTGGTACACATTTACACAATATTACCACAGTGTAACAAAAATGCTCAAATACTTATAGTTGATCTGACTGTTGGCATTGTTCCGAATGGAGGTTATTGTCTTTCATACCTCTTAAATAGTGTTCCTGTGGAAGTGGTGAGCACGCAAGGGTTTTCAGTTAATCATTATTCAGACCAATTCAGCAGTAGGATGAATATCAGTGGTGTTGTTATTATATGTACACCTTGTTCGGTGCAGGGCTCTGACCTCCATCCTTTTCTATCCTGCAGTTTTCAATTTGGGACAGGACACAGAGCGCATTTTTTACATCCCAACCCCCAAAGTTTCTCTCCCGAACACCTGGTATGAAATCAGGGATTTCACGGTGCTCATTACATGGGCAGTGGTGTGTTTTGCCTCAGGCTGCCGAGCTCAGGAGAGGCATGACATTATGAACAGTGTGCCACCTTTCTGTCTCCTAAGATGTTGTCATCAGTGAAGAAGTACAGTATGTGACGCTATGCTAATCCAGCCTCTTCTGTTTTATTTTTAGACCTGATGCCCTGTCCTTCTCCTTCTCTCTCCTCTTGAGGTCAGTGTAATGAGTCACAGGAAAAGGAGTAATATAACTCTAGCTTAAAACTACACTGTATAAAATCCCTTGGCTTGAGTTGTGTTTCTTGCTCAGGAACAGACACATTTTGCAGTGTGTTTTTAATGAGAATGCCAAAAATTGGGTGATGATTGAATCTTGCTCAGAGAAACAAAGCTTCTGAATATTCTGTGTTAATTAGCATTCCCGCCAAGTATTTCATGTTTTGAGGGCATCTTGAATGACTGCCAGAATAATAACGAATTTTCCACATTAATCAGTGGTAGTTTCATAAACAGGTGACCAGTTGGGTGTGTACTGGGCATAACATGGAGGTTTAGTACTTTAGGAACCACAAAGTGGACTTGATCCAATCAATGGGGTGCACACCAGTTTGCACGTGAGAGCATACACAAGGAAGCAATAGTGGAAACCAAGGTCTTGCTGGCCATTTCAGGCCCACAAGCAGGCCTCAAAATGTCCAGCTCTCTTCAAGAGAACCAAAATATAACCTCCATCCTTTTCTGACCTGTAGTTTTCACTTTGGGAAGAAGCGGAACCGGTCCTGAATGATTCAGCTGTATGATTATATTGAAGTTTGACCAAAATACCAAATACCAAAATCAATTTGAGGTCCACCTTTGCCTTGCCAAACCATTCCCAGATTTGGGAAACCACAGATTTGGGCAAGGACGCCACTCTTCTGGGTGTATGTGCTGCTTCGACAGCTACACAAGTGCTGGAACCCTATTGTTTTTCTTCTGGTCTGAAATCTGCTTTTGCAAACCCAGGTAATTTAAGACAGATCAAGTTGTAATTTGTCATACTACCTCAAGGTACTAATGTATTAGTGGATTTTTCCCAAAAGATTTGCCTTGGCCCGGCCACTCAAATTTACGATATTTTACGTAATACTTTTGTTTAGTCCTAGTTTTTTTTTTTTTTTTTGTCATATCTCAGAATTGAAGTCAAATTACTCAGCAGAATCTGAAACTCAATAATTATCAAAAACCTGCTCAGATTTTGTAAACAATCTGGTCGCAATGTGGCAATCAATTATTGTCTGTCAGCGCACTTATTTTACTCAAACAGATGTGTGGCCATCCATAGGGGGTGGGTTTCAAATACCTGTTTCTGAGGAACCATATGTCTTATCGAGCTGAAATTTGGTTAGCTGCATTATTGTGCTAATCTATAAGTGGATTTCCAATGACGACAGCGTTACTTTAAAAACATGGCTGCCATCGGCCAATCGGCTTTCGGCATTCACTTCATATTTTAGCACTGAGATACTCTCACAAAATTTGAGAAGTACATTCTTCAGTGTCTTTGTATGCTCTAGAATTTAGATTTCTCCTCACTGGCACTAAGGGGCCCAAACCTGTTCCAGCATCGCAATGCCCCTGTGCACAGAGTGAGGTTTGCCATGATTTGTGTGAAAGAGAATTTGAGTGGCCTGCAAAGAGCCCTGACCTCAACCCCACTGAAGACATTTGGGATGAATTGGAATGCAGACTGCATTGCCAGTCCTTCTCATCCAACATCAATGCTTCACTTATGCTCTTGCGGCTGAATGAGCACAAATCCCCACAGCCATGCTCCAAAATCTAGTGTAAAGCCTTCCCAGAAGCTGTTGTAGCTGCAAGAGGGACCAACTCCATATTAATATGGCCATGGTTTTGGAATGGAATGCTCAACACGCACATGCAGGTGTGAAGGTCAGTCCACAAACTTTTGGCCATATAGTGTACTTCACAGAATTACTACACTGAGGCACACAGAGATCTATGAAGTGAAGACCTTGTTTCCTGACATTGGTAAGTAAACATTCTCTGTTTAATGGTTAAAAGGATAATTTTAATGATAACTGTTCTTAACAAATTTACCGTTTATCTCTAAGATCATGGAAAAGTGTATTGCAATTCAAATTCATGAACATCCCTCCAATAATAATTTGTTTGAACAATTTTAATCTGGTTTTCGTCCCCACCATAGCACTGAGATTGCTCTTGTTAGAATAACCAATGATCTTTTGTTGCTGGCAGCTGATTCTGGGCTGTTAACCATACTTGTTCTTCTTGATTTGAGCACGGCCTTTGATACTGTCTCACATAAGATACTCCTTGACAGGTTAGCTTCTATTGGGATTACTGGCACTCCTCTGTCTTGGTTTAGGTCGTATCTTTCTGGTCGCACTCAGCG
>CM075009.1:12913683-12945541 GCA_037576675.1 Pangasius sanitwongsei | reverse complement strand
CCTGCGTAATATTAACCGTCTCCGTTCTTTTCTCTCAATCAATAATACAGCAGTTCTTGTTCATGCACTAGTCATATTACGTATAGACTATTGTAATGCCCTTCTCACTGGTATTCCATCTAAATTGCTATATAAGCTCCAGTTGGTTCAGAATTCTGCAGCTCGTGTTTTCTAGAACACCTTCTACTGAGCACATTTCTCCAGTTCTTCGGCAGTTGCATTGGCTTCCAGTAAGGTATCTTTTTATATAATATGTTTTATTGAGTCTTCACTGTATTTTATTTGTATATGCTGAGTGTTTGTTGTGTGCTTTTGTCTTGTGTAGTGATTTGTATTTTTGTCTTTTATTTTTGCCTACTTGTGAGGTGACCTTGGGTGTTTTCAAAAGGCGGCATTAAATAAAATGCATTATTATTATTATTATTATTATTATTATTATTATTATTATTATTAACACCTCATACAACATACTTCTCCTCAGAAAGCGTCACCAGACCAGAAGTAGTAATGTGCACGTTCCTACTCTGGAAATAAGAGGGTGCCATCTTGTGAAAGTAGCCCATTGAGCTTTACCAGTAGATCGTATTAATATGTTCCCTGGGAAATTGCCACTTACATCTTACATGACAAGATATTATGATTTAAAACCAGTGAACTGTCATGAAAATAGTTAAACTGGCTAATCAAATAGCTAATTAATGGATCAAATGTCCATTTTTAGCTCATTTTTGTGAGAAAGCTAACATCGTTTAGCAGAAAATTGTTGAAAAATTAAGAATTGCCTGAAGGAAGCCATTAAACTTGAGCTGTATGCCAACAAAGAGGGGTCACTAATATTGTCTAAATCTTAACTTAATTTATTAAGGGTAGGAGCTGTTTAGCTGCTAGCTGCCTGCCTTACCCTTAAACTTTATAACTTAACTGCATCTTGCGTCTTGACTCCTTATCTATCAGTTCAACCCAGATTAATCTTTTTTTCTTAAATTAAAGATAAAATGTACAGTGGGGTCCAAAAGTCTGAGACCACTAGTAAAAATGCTTCTATTTTGCATTATTTTCTAAGGTAATACAGTTTTTTTTTTAATTATATGGAATGAAAAGTAGAAAATTTGAAATATTTACATGAATTTCAGAATTTCTTAGTATTTTACTTTAAAAACACCACGCATTGGAGCTAGCAGGGACTGCACAGGTTTGTGTAAAAGCTGACATTCCATGTCGTCATGCCAACGCTGGAATTGTTGTCCAACTACATCTCCCATAACACCACGTGGCCTACAAACATGGCCGCCATGGACTCCAACTCCCATCACCCATGTTCTAACTCACCTGGTTACTGATCACAGACACCTGGACTCAATCACACAGCCACGGTACTTAAGGACTCTCACTCCGTTCACTCATTGTGAAGTACAGTGTATGCGCTGTGTTCACATACCAGTCGTTACCAAGCCTTGTATTTTGTCATAGACTTTCTGGTTTTGATCTTGTTCCTGGTTTCCTCGTTTTTGCTCTTTGCCTAGCCCAGTTTATGTTTTTTGTACATCGCCTGACCATAGCCTGTTCTCTGACCTTGATTTTGACTTTGATTTTGTCTCACAATTTGGATCGGTCATCTTTCTAAATAAAGCTTTTGTGCACCTGCCACTGTATCTGCTGCCTGACATGTACCATACACCCCCCTAATTATCAAACTGAATAGTTATTTCTTGAGGTGTTCATTTGAGTTTTTCT
The DNA here is from genome assembly GCA_037576675.1 of Pangasius sanitwongsei. Taxonomy (NCBI): domain Eukaryota; kingdom Metazoa; phylum Chordata; class Actinopteri; order Siluriformes; family Pangasiidae; genus Pangasius; species Pangasius sanitwongsei. The sequence continues at coordinate 12,943,807 of CM075009.1, read as the reverse complement.
GACACCAATGAAATATAGAAAAACAGCAAAAATGTACCTAAGGCCCGGTTAATTAGTGCAATTAGTTAATGCCCACCAGGAGCCCGTTCACAGCCGTTCATACAACCCAGTCACACCCCACTAAATCCTAAATCCTATCTTAAACTTCTGCGAACATGTACCATATGTGCAGGATTTGTGGACTGAATGTCCACTGAGCTATTCTACTTTTAGGAAGCAGAAAAAAGGTACTTACTGTAATCCCTAGTAATAAATACAATACACATAATTAACATTAAAAGCAATTTCATTTGCTTCTGAAGTACTCCAGAGAAAAGATTAAGCCTCTGATCAATCTTGATACTGTACTGAAACAAGCCCACCAAAGGCCTGTGTGGGCCCCATATGGCTTTCTAGGTTGCCCACTTTTAGCCTGAATATACGTTTTCTGGGCAGCTCAGCTGGGCCCATGTGTGAACCCACTCAGAGCCCATGCTAATGTGGAGCCCCGCTGGCCCATATTCAACCCATGTGGGCAAGCTGGTGGGGATATAACATAGTATTTTTTAATATTTTACCATATGTTTCTGTTCACTACATTCTGGCATTAAAAAGTGTACATGTGCACAACTTCTGTTAGTTCAGTCTGTTAGTTGTCATTATTATTTGTTATTTTCAACTGTATAGTAAATGATGTAGTTGTAAAATGAAGTATTTAGAGTGTAACATCTACACCAGTCTGTAAACCCTGGCACTAGCCTTAGTAATGCCTGAAAAGCCATACATAACCCCGGCATCAAAAACATCAAGCATCAAGAATCTCCAAAATTCAGTCTAACGGCTATTATTTGTTGGCTTTCCTGCACTTCAGTGCTTTGGCAGTTCTTGTTTTGCAATGACAATGTCATGTAGCGCAGATATAAATTTAAACATGGCAGTAGCCCACATCATTTTATTTTGCGCTTTGTCCTTTTTCCTGAAGCTGCCACAGACAAGTGGAAGTGCAGGTGTAGAGAAGGGAACATCCTAAGGTGGCCTGCTCACAGGGGGTAGTAATTGGCATGAATAATGAATAAGTGTTCTTGAGTAATATAACAGTAGACAGCACATGACAGGTAACTTTGCTTTTTTAGGTCATAAGCTATGATTCAAATATGACTAGAAAGAGCCATGAAAAAAAGAGTAATGGAAAATTCTTACAATTATCACTGCACTTAAGAACAAAAGCATTTAAGACACATCAAAGGAAGTCTTAATGCCCTATTTATTTTATCCTTCCTTGATTAATAAAAAAGGCCTTTTCAGTTTGTCATTTTCTCTTCTTATTGATATATGTGTTGATATGATTCATTGTTGAGCAATTACCTTTATTGATTGTTTCAGTCAAAGAGAAAAAAAGGAGGACTGAGTTAAATAGGAATCCAATAAGCACGCACACACCATTGTGGTGAATTCAGAGCCTGTCCCAGGAACCCTGGGCATGAGGTGGGAATTCTATGTACATACACTTTCATAGGCCTACTCTCACCTAAGGGCAATTTACTGCAGCCAAGCCATGCTTTTGGGATGCTGGAGGAAACCCATGAGGACACGGAGAACTTGCACAGAAACTTCATACAGACAGTAACCTGATCTCAGGATCTAACAGGGGACCCTTGAGCTGTGAGCCAGCAGCGCTACACACTGTGCCACCATGCCATCTTAAACACATTTTATTTATGCTTTATCTGGGTCCCTGGAGGACTAGTGGTTAGGTTGCTCTCACTGCTGCAGCCTGGGCTCTTTTCCCAGCCAGGGAACCAACCCCAGCAGCTGGGGATGCACACGACAGTGCACTCCCAGTGCTGGTCCCAACGCCCGATAAAATTGGGGAGGGTTGCATCAGGAAGGGCATCCGGTATAAAACAGTTACAATCAGAAAGCATTGCAGCTGTCTCATAGTGAAGGCTAAACATTCATACAGATATGTGCAGTCACATGACCATGAGCAGACCTATTAATCTGCATATAACGCCTGTAATGATGAAAGAGGATTCATTTTCTGGATTTTTAGGTGTCCCACACTTGTCATGGGGTCACATTCATCCTTGTTTCCTCGGAGAAATCACTGCATATTTGCGGAGACTCCTGAACAATGAAGTTCACACAATTGACACAATATGAGAAGAATCACAGCTAGCACTAACAATGGAAGTGACCTTCGTAATACTGTGTATGGTATCCCCATAATCCTAATGAAAAACCCATAAATCTGAACCAATGTGAAAAGTTTGATGCTTATTTGATTATTTATTCTGCTTAATCTTCCCTTGTATGTTTAGTTTGAGGGCAAGTATGTTGTGTCCAGGATGGCATAGCAGGATCGTTTGTGTCCGAAAGAAAGAAATGTAACTGCTACATCCTCTGTGCAAAAGCTGGTGTTAAAGAAAACATGAAACAGTAATTGCACTAAATGGAAGGAAGTCGACTTTGCACACTCATTCTCCTGACATTTTTCCAAGAAGCACTTAAAAATATCACTGGTCACATGGTGTTGGGGTGATAGAGTATGAGTATATCCTCCGAAAGGCCATAATCTCGGTTATCTGTGGAGAGAATAGGCGAGGGATAGAGGTGTGTGTGTGTGTGTTTTAGTGGGGGAGGGTGTCCAAAATGTCCAAATGTCCCCACAAGGAATAATTTGACAGTTTTGACCTTGTTGGGGACATTTGGCTTGTCCCCACTTCTTACACTTCTTAAAAAATTAAAAAACTAAAAAAGCCAAAATTCTTTTTTTGCTGCAGAGGGTAGGTGTAAGCATAGCATTAATTAGCTGCATTAATAATGAGGACAGTGGAAGGTGTGTGTTTGCATCTTTGTGCTGACGCTCAGCTGAACCATCGTCGGGCACACACAGCCTTGATAGTCATCTCCATAGCAACACTTCCTTCTCTTCAAAGCTCACCCAGTCACACACTCCAACCTGATTCAGTTTGTTGCTGTAATATGCAAGGCAAGACACCAAATCTAACTGGAATTAAAGCAGTGACAAACAGATCTAAGAGTTGGTTGAAGATCAGTGTACAGAACGTTTTATTTACAAAACCAAAACAGATTCCAAAACTCAGTGTCTTAACGGTAGCTATGGTCAAACACAGAAAGGCACAGTTTATTCCAGTGGGGGTGGGGCGGTTTGGGGGAGACACCTCTGCTGATGGGGAGGTATAATGTCCCAGGATGGTGACACATAAGGAATGATTTATACCGATTTATTCTGTGAGCACATCAGGACGGATGGACTCGCTCTCGCACAAGGTGAAGTCTGTGTACTCGCGCGTATGGTGAGCGTGTCCTCTAGGGGGCAGTGTCGCATGATCCATACCAGAATTGACCAAATTAATGAGCGAAGAAGAGCCAAAACAATGATGAGTTTTGTGTTTCACTGTAGGAATACTAAATGGAAGATAACGCAGGCATAACTTTGTTTTGAAACGTGCTGGGGGAAAAAGAAACTTTGCGTGATCAATTACAAAGCGAGTCAATTCTCAGCGACGAACTTTCTGCAAAGTTTTCATTCATCTATATTCAACAGTATGAGCAGCTTCAATTTTAACTAGTGTTTAAATCCACAAAGTGTGATCCTGCAGGACTAAACTGGCCATTATTAATGAACTACAGCCGTTATAAAGCCTCACACTTTATATAAGATGGAAAGTACTGGATGTGATCAGGGAAAATTTTATTGTTTACACTTTATTGCGTTTTTTTGCAACACTGTTACACTTTAGATGTATTTTGAACCATATTACTCTGAATTAAATGATATTATTCTGAATTTTATTGAACCTGCAGAAGAAATGTCATAATGTCTCACCAAAATGTTTCTGGGTACTCACCTCTCCACACACCACTCCACCAGCCAATCAAGGTTCTCCTGATGCATTGCACTACAGACACACACAACACATAGTTAGCTTGTGGGAGGATTGTGTGCTGCATGCCATGATCCCCTCTCTTCATCTCGATGCAAAGGTCCAAAAACGTATTAACACAGAAATATCAACTGGACTTAATCCCACACCAGCATCGGACACCTGCTCCTGAACAGATTGAAACACAGTTTTGAGTATTGACACATAAAAGGCTGGAGCAATTCTATATGAGGGGAGTAGTTCTAAACAGTATGATACAGGGTTTACTTGTCTAATTATCTTAAAGGGACCAATGAATTTTAATTTTGTGAGGGCAGTTTCAGCCGTAAATTCCTGGTAGCCAGCCAGACCATCTGCCCTGGGTTGTTTGCCTGGATCTTTTGTTGTTTCACTGCTCTTTATATTCTAATATGCCCCTTCACAGGTTTGCTCAAATCTCCCCATCTATTGATTAATGGCAGGCACTTTGGTGAGTTCCCCTGACCATGGGAATAGTGGAGGGAGTTCACCCAAAGCATATTGAAACAGAGTGAAGCCTAGGCCTTTGGAAGTACGTAATGTATGAATGATTTATGAGTTTAGTTGGTCCAGGGCTGGTAGCAGTTCAAGTCCTGTTAATTGTTCCTACAAGAAGTTCTAAGGATCCGTCCGATTTCCTAGTTCAAACATTCTACTTGTCCATTTGATTGTGTGTGGTAGCCTGAAGAGAGGCTTATATTGATGGTTAGGTGTCTGTAGAAATCTTTCTATACTTGAGAAGTGAATTTCACTCCCCTGTCTGATACAATTTGGGAAGGCCGTGGTGTCAGAACACCTCACTAAAGATGACCCCTGCAGTTTATATAGCTTCGAGAAGCATGCGAGTGCCTGGATGTTTAGAACTGGGCATATAGGTAGCAAGGTTTACATGTCATGTAACATCATCAGACAGAGAAGGCCACCCAAAATTTTTTTACTCACAGCCTTTATGGTTCTTTGCATTCTTGGGTGCCAGTATCTGAGTGAAGAAATCAGATCAAGTGTTCTCTCATTACTTGAGGAGATCTTTTCTGAAACTTTTGGAGGTGTTAGTTCACTTTGAGCACTTAAAATGTGATCCATGATCTCCCAGTGAATGGGGGCTATTATGGACGATTGTGGATTGTTTGTTCTGGTTGGTATTCATGGAGCCCTGCCTGGAGTCTCAATAAAGCATTGGATTTGATATTCTTGGACCGTGGCCCTTAAGTGAGAGAAAACATGGGTGAAGAAGAGTGCCCAGCGGGTTTGGCAGGGATTCAGTCTCTTAGCAGAATTGATAGATTCAAGATTTCTATGATCAATGAGGATTAATAATGGATATTATGCCTCCTCTAACCAATGCCTCCATTCTTCCATTGGATGTTTCTCTGTCTCTAGGGCTGTAGGTTTCCTGTATCATAATTTCTTTTCACTGAACTTTCCTGTGTTTCCTAGAGTAAAAGGCAGAAAGCGGTGTTTCAAAGAGTTTCCATGGCATTGGGGAAGTACTGCCCCTATGCCATTCTCAGGGTTTTACCCTTGACAAGTGAAGGGGTTTTCTTTTTGGATTTACCCTTGACAGGTGAATTTAGGGGAGCTGCCACAGAGCTGAACCCTTGTAGGAACCACCAGTAGAAGTTACCAAACTGCAGAAACCTCTGTAATTTCTTGATTGTTCAGGGGTTGTTGCCATGATGTTACTGCTTCTACCTTATCTTTCCTCTCTAATAATCTAGGATGTGTCTGATGAACTTGGGGGAGCTCACATTTTCCCAATTTGATGTGTAGGTGCTTTTGTAGTATCTTGATGAGGATTTGACAGACCTGATTTATACTGTATGTTCTTGTTCTGATGCCAAGAATATCAGAATATCATCAGTAATGCAATGACAAAAAGATTTAGAAACTTACAAATGACTTTGTTAATGAAAGCTTGGATGATAGAAAGGGCACTGATCAGACCATATGACATTAATAAATATTTGTAGTGCCCAGAAGTGGTAATAAAGGCTGTCTTCCCTCATACATATTTCCAGGTTTGTGCCTTGAATTCTGGTATGTTGTATGTTGAATGCTGTTTTGTCAAAGAAGCCTCACCTCACTTGATACTATTGTGCTCTTCCATGGCTGAGGAGATTTGTTGTAGTTGCTGGGCATGGGCATCTAGGCAACTGCCGAACTATGGTTATTGGAAGTCTTGTGTAAAAACACGACTTGGGAAGTGGTTGAGGATCCATGTGCAGGAAGTTTTATTTAGTTTTGCAGCATTGACAGCACAGAATGTACACAGATACTAAGGTTGGCAAGACTTTGCAATTAGGCAATGCATATGTTGCCTTATATACTCCATTTACCAGTAAACAAACCGGACGTAGTAACTCAGAACTCTGGAGAGGTCCTCTGTTGATGGTGAGGTGTAATGTTCTGGGCTGGTGTGACAAAAAAAATAATTCCATCTTATTAATTATTTGTACATTACTGAGCCCTCTCCTGCCCAATGTGCAACCTATAGATACTCATCCATGAGTAGTGTTACTCTGATTTCTGTTGTAATTACAGGTGAACCAACAATGGCTGCCCTTGTCCCCAATGTTTGATTGACACGGTTAAGAGCTCTGTAATGCCGGTAATGTGTGTGGTGTATGCTTATGTAATGTGTCTGGTATAAATTTGGGGTAAGGGTCAGATACTCAAATACCTTTTTTAAAAAACATGAAAAATCATGAACACTACTCCACCAAGTTTTTTTAGTCAGTATATTTATTTTTGCTTTCTCATATAAATTGCATAGGTTCAAAATAGTCTAAACTGGAATTAATGATCTGTGATATGCAGTTGGCTCCCAAAATTCACAAACTGTATTGTGACTGTTATGAAAAGTTCTTCATTTTTTCTTTATGCAAGTTTGGCTAGTGTTTCAACAGTCACATACACTGAAAATGGTGTCCCTCTATTCCAGACTATCTGAGAGAATTGTATACAATTGTATGCATATGAAATGGACATTATTATTAGACTCAAAAACAAATTCAAAGGAAAAAATATGTTTTGGTAGTCTTTTTGGAGTGCTCTGCCTTAAGGCATCATTGTACAGTAATGGAAAGAGGTTATACAGGATATCATAGGAAAAAGAATTAAGCAATTTTTAGAAAAGTCATAAATTTACTTCTGAAATATTCACTGGGAGACGCAGCATGGTGGCACAGTTTCATATGTTTTCCCTGTGTTTGTTTGGGTTTCCTCCAGGTTCCCTGGATTCCTCACACTGTTCAAAAACATGCAAGTAGTTGAATTGGCTATGCTAAATTGCCCATAGGTGTGAATGAGTATGTGAATATGTGTGTATTGTGCCATGTGACAGACTGGCATTCCACCCAGTGTGAATTCTCCTGCCTGTTGTCCAGTGTACCTGAGAAAACATCCGAATCCACCATGACTCAGACCTGGATAAATGAATGAAAGGATTATTATTGAGAAGGGGCTACAGGATTTCTCTCTATGACTGTACAATAAAGTGAAAAAAATTACTAAATCAGTGTAGATATGAGGTAGCTATACCTAATAATCTGGCAATTAAGTATATGTTCCATCCATTAATGCTTCTATGCGACATGCACAAGGATGTGTGTAGAAGTATTGCCTTTCTGGAGCAAAAATGTGTGACCTCCACAAACTGCACAAATATGCAACTAAGCATACTTAAGTCTTTTTTTAAAAATCGATTTATATAATTTCCTCATAAATACACCAATCAGCCATAACATTAAAACCACCTGCCTAATATTGTGTAAGACCCCCTTGTGCCAAAACAGCTCTCACCCATGGACAGTTCTGATGCTCACGAGCCCATTATAGGCTTTTTTCGGTGGTGGACAGGGGTCAGCATGGGCACTCTGACCGGTCTGCGGCAACGCAGCCCCTTACGCAGCAAGCTGCGATGCACTGTGTGTTTCTATCATAGCCAGCATTAACCTTTCAAGCAATTTGTGCTACAGTAGCTCTTCTGTGGGATCAGACCAGACTGGCTAGTCTTCACTCCCCACGTGCATCATTGATCCTTGTGCGCTCATGACCCTGTCGCTGGTTCACCATTTGTCCTTCTTTGGACCACTTTTGGTAGGTACTAACCACTGCATACCGGGAACACCTCACAAGACCTGCCATTTTGTAGATGACCAGCCAGTCGTCTAGCTGTCACAATTTGGCCCTTGTCAAAGTCGCTCAGATCCTTAAGCTTGCCCATTTTTCCTGCTTCCAACACATCAACTTCAAGACCTGACTGTTTACTTGCTGCCTAATATATCCCACCCCTTGACAGGTGCCATTCTAACAAGATAATCAATGTTATTCACTTCACCAGTCAGTGGTTTTAATGCTACAGCTGATTGGTGTAAACTCATCCTTATTCATTTCTGACACTTAATATGTGTTGTGTGCAGGGATAAAAATGGGTTTGTTACATATGTTTGTAATTAATTCGTAATTAATTAACTAATTAACCAATTAACATATGCTTGCTTGCTTGCTTGAGTGATTGAGTGATTGATTGATTGATTGATTAGTTGGGGAAATGGTGGGATATGGGGACTGTGCATCGGTCATAGCATACACATGATTTTAAACCTGAAACTTACTGTACACCTGCTCACTCATGGATTTATCCAATCATGTGGCAGTGGCATAAAACCATGCAGCTACAGGTCAAGTGCTTCAGTTATTGTTCACAACAACTATCAGAATGGGGGGGAACATATGATCTCAGTGACTTTTGCATGGTTGTTGGTGCCAGATGGGCTGGTCTAAGTATCTCAGAAACTGCTAATTTCAGATTTTCAACAGTTTCTAGAGTTTACACAAAATGATGAGGAAAAACAAAAAAACAGCCAGTGAGCAGCAGTTCTGTGGATCAGAAACACCTTGTTATGAGAGAGATCAGAAGAGAATGGCCAGGCTGGTTCAAGCTGACAGGGAGGATATAGTAACTAAGATAACCACTATTTACAGCTGTGGTGAGCAGAAAGCATCTCAGAATGCACAACATCTCAAACCTTGAGGTGGATGGGCTACAACAGCAGAAGACCACATTGGGTTCCACTCCTGTCAGCCAAGAACAGGAATCTGAGGCTATCATGGGCACCGGCTCACAGAAACTGAACAGATGATGAAGGAAAACATCTCCGATGTTTCATGACGAATCTCGATTTCTGCTGTGATACACAGATAGTAGAATAGAGTAGAGAATTTGGCATCAACAGCATGAATCCATGGACCCAACCTGCCATGTGTCAATAATTCAGGCTGGTAGTGGTGGTGGTATAATGGTGTGGGGAGGGTGTCTTGGGTGTCCTGGGTGTCCTACCTAGTATTAGTATGGTGTTCTTAATAAAGTGTCTGGGGAGTGTATGTTGGAATTATTCTTGCCTCAGACCTAGGTGTTTGTGGTATAGGCTACTTACATCCATAACAAAATTCAAAATCTAAATCTTCGTTAAAATATAATATAATTAAATTACAGTAGGACAGTATTCTTCCTGTGAGTTTCTAGGAAAAGCACAGGCATAGTTATATGGTGAATTCTTAATCACATTTTATAAGTCATTTAGTTGCATTTTTCAGTTTAAATATCACACCCATAACACTGAAATCTCTCTACTACTTATGCCCTGCATACATCACGCCTATGGCCATGAAGACTCCCTACAGATGACCTTTATTTGCGCAGTGTAACAAGGACAGAGGAGTTCACAGCTCAGTTTTTTTTTTCACGTTTCACAGGCAGTTGACTGTGAATGAAGGAGGATCCATGAGCATCTGACTGCTGAACAGACTCATTACATTCACTCCCAGTGATCTTGAATTATAGTGTGTCTATTCATCAAACAAGAAGAAAGCCTTTATTAGTCACACATACATTACAATACTGTGAAATTCAAGTCTCATATTCCAGCTTGTTAGGAAGTTGGTGTCAGACTGCAGGGTCAGCTGTTGCCCCTGGAACAGAGAGGGTCATGGGCCTTGCTCAAGGGCCCAACAGTGGCTGCTTGGCAATGCTGGGCCTTGAACCCTTGACCTTCTGATGTGTAACCCAGAGCCTTAACCACTGCCACGTGTGAATGGATTTGAAAATTGGAAGGAAACAATGGGAATGGGGTTTGTATGTTTATTGTATTGTAATCGTCTATAGTTTTCATTTACTCTTATATTGGAGATGGGAGTAAGTAACAATTTAAAATGTTGAAATTAAACAATATCAAGGTCAATTGAATATGGAATGGAGAACATTCCCTTAAAACAGCACGGTTTTTGTTTTTTATTATAAACAAATACTGCTGCACGTATTAGTGTATGAGGGGCATTTCTAAGTATTTATTTTTAAGTATTCATATTAGATATAGTGTAGAAACATTTCACTTCTGAGGATTTGTATGTGTGGAATTTCAGAATTCCCAGTACATAGCTCTTTACGGCTCCTATTTTCCTTGACCTGTTATCATGATAGATGGCTTTGCCTTTGTGAAAACAATTGGAAAAAGGGATGCTGTGAGCGAGTTAACACCTCTCTGCCACTCATTTATACTGCCACAATATACTTGAGGCTTAGTGGTTAGCATGTTTACCTTGTACCTCCAGGGTTGGGGGTTCGAGTCCTACCTCAGCCCTGCATGTGCAGAGTTTGCATGGTCTCCCCGTGCTTCGGGGGTTTCCTCCCCGAGTCCAAAGACATGTATTGTAGGCTGACTGGCATTTCCAAATTGCCCGTAGTGTGTGAATGTGTGTGCGGTTGTGTCCTGTGATGGGCTGGCACCCCATCCAGGGTGTCCCCGACCTTGTGCCCTGAGTTCCCTGGGATAGGCTCCAGGCTCCCCTGTGACTCTGTGTAGGATAAGCAGGAGAGAAAATGAATGGATGGACGATATACTTGACCAGTGCAACCTCAGCTCAATCTGGAAATTCAAAAAAACATATCCAATCCATAAAAAAATATTAGGGGAATTCCCAAGGCAAAAGACCTGTCACTAAATCACCCGTAGATGAAAAAAAAAAAATCATATCCAGGATGATTTTACAGTGTTAAATCTGAGTTCAAGGCATTTCTACTGTACATTTCGACTGCAGGATCATTTCTGTATGCAGTGTTTGCTTAGGGTCAATGAAGCTTTATGCCACTTTTTGGGTGTTTTAAAGAGTACAGTTCTTTTTTGAAATACAGGGTTTTCAGATTCTATTGGTGCTGTGAAATAAAAGTCTAACTAAGGATAAAGAAAAAAACCTCTGGCAGCACACAAGTAAATGTTATGAGTGTAACCCAAATTGTAGACTTGTAGGGTAATGCAAGTTTAAAAACTTTGTCTGGAACTGACATTACACAAGAAGTGTAGTGACAAGCTTTAAAAAAATAATGAGCACATGCAGTACTATTTAAAGCCTTGTGTGGGCACAACAAATGGAGACTAGATAGTTCAGTGGAGCAGTAGAGCAGAAAATAATATCTCCCATCATATATTCCAGTGAAAGCAAATTTCAAATAGCTATTTCGTACTGAAAACCTTTTCCTCCTTTGACTTGTATCTTCATTATCAATCCCAACTCAGAGTGTCACATTAGCCTTTTCCATGGTATGAGGTAAGTGTGCTAGAGTGCTTGAAGGCCTGTTTAGTATAATGACTAATGTACATCTAAATGTCAGTTGTCACAGCAAAAGAGCACCTCTGTGGGTTACGTGAGAATGAAAGAGAGCTGCTCAGGACAACTGCAGCTCCATATTCAAGGTGTGTATAATTGTTTAAGATGGTAGTGTTCAAATCTTCTTGCACAATACTAGCAAACAGACAACACAAAAGGTCATTTTTATGTTGGATACACTGTACCTTTAAGCCCAAAGGTTTGTGGTTATCACATGAAAGAGACTCTGAAAAACTCGAAAGAAAGAATACACACTGAGTGACATGGACACATGGCAATAGCACTGTTCAGTGCTTTCACTCACAGCCTGGGAAAAGTTTGGCAATCCTGAATGATCTTGGCTCTGGTTTTACACTACGCTGGTGTCTATGACGATAAAGTAATAATATGTGGTACTGCACAAGACTGTCTATCATAGATTTGATCAGCAAACTGCAGCCTTTGAAGGAAACGCCCTCTGGTGTCATTTTCTTTGGTTTGCTTTGGTGTTCATGGCCAGAGAGTTGTAAGCATGCCAGCAAGGTAGTGAGATGGAGAATGGTAATGGTGTTGCCACCTGCCCTGGAGAGAGATCAGTGGTATAATTGAATGACCTCCATTACCAATACGACTGGGCTGCAAGGATGACATTTTATGATGACATCTGTGATGAAGGTCTTCATTAGCATCTGGCCTTTTTCCTCCTGAGATGAACAAAAAGTCAATGAGGTGGAAGCTTTACATGATGTAGTCTAACTTCATTTTATAATTTCATTTTCAGTCATATAAAATTTAAACAGCACTCACAACCAGGTTCTTTTAGTCATCAATTTAGGCGTGCTGGATGCAAGTTAGAAACCCAAAGGGAAGAGACAGATAGAGAGAAAGTAGGAATATAAAAACTTGATATTGTTACTTGATAGTGAACGTCACATTTCACTTTACAATTGCTTTGATTTCCATTCCATGGTACCAACCATTACAATCAACAGTATGCATTTTTGAATAACTACTGAATAACTATGGTAGTGTTCATGCTTTATGTTTTCATTCAGGTCCTTTGGATCAATGCACACTCTCGGATCTCCACTCTTTTTCTTCGCGCACCCTTGAGTTTACCTAGTCTGTTGGTTCCTGAACCTTTTTAATCACACCAAGTTGAACTAGTCTTCGGACTGGGATGTACTGTCGGTTCCTTCTGTAGCTGGGTACAGTACGTCTTCTCCTTTGGTTGGAGTCCTTTAAACTGGTAACTTTACATGACTGTGCTTTAAACTTTAGGTCAGTCAGAAAACGATCAAAGAGTTCATGCTGCAGTTGCACTCAAGAACGAGATATCTCTCATTTGTCTCAGACTTTTTAGGTGAACAATGAGCATCAATTTTTTCAAGGGATGTGTATTTTATCTTTGTCATCAGCGTTATCAAACACAAACATATTATATACTTCAATGACTTGAGGGCCTGCTACCATTAGCAGTAATGCTAATTTCGTTGGGACCAGATAAAAAACCCGACACACAGTCATGATGTACAGTTGCTTGAAAGAGTGCCAATTGCTGTCCACATTCCCCATTAGTTTCAAATTCTCCGGTGGCTTATGCACATCAAGCAGTTGATTTTATTCCTGGTACTATGTTTTGTTTGTTGTTTTCACAATGATGACCCTCTTAAACTAACTCATGACCTTTATTAACAGACCACACTCACTTGTAATGTGTGTTACAGTGCCATTATTTCTTGTTCTACACCCTTTGTTTTGCTACACACGATACTGTGTCTGTGACATGAATTATTAGTGGACAGACTGCATATGCACTGAAGGATTACTGCTTATGGTTACAACTAGGGATTCCTGAGCCCACTGTATAATCTCTCCAGTGGGTCCTGGGTCTGCTACAAGGTTTCTGTCTGTTGGGACATAACTGATGCAGCGCTAGAGGGAACCGAAAAGGTTGAAAAGCTTGGATAGCATATGAGATGAGGCAAGATATCCACACTCCTAATATTTTGAGCCAGAATTAAGCTCAAAATAAATAATTCTCCAGTTCATTTGGACTATGTTTGGCCAAAACTGAGAAGATTTAAGATTTCAGTTAAAAAAAAAAAAAGAAGCAAGGCAACCATTTTGTCAACCATCACCACATAAATAAATACATTTGTATGATTTGGAAATATGCTACAATTAATACTGAATAACTTTAATAGAGAATATACATGTCTGTGTGTATATTCAGTGTGTCACAATAATGTTTATAAAGCATATTTGTTCATTACATGGTGAAAGAAATGCACCATTTATGATTTAATTATATTTGCTCTATGTGTGTACTGTGTATGAACAATGATTTTTTTTTACATTATAGTTTAGGGAAAAGCTAAATCCTGACTGATGTGTACATACATAAAGTAAATTTATTCATATCTACCATGATCTGTGCAGACATTTCTGTTGAGTACGCGGATGTCCTATCACATCATTAGAATGTATAGACTTCGGAGCTCATCCACTCCAGTACCATTTCCAAAGGTGGACTTTGTGGAAACATTTACCTTTTCATGTGAACCTGAGGCTATAAGAAAGCAGTGTGGGTCTAATGTCAGATGGGTCACAAGCCTCCTCAATTAACCTCCATTGGCTTTGTCACAATTTGCAGTGTCATGTAGCAGGAGTAAATATCTACCATATAAAGAACATAAAAGGCTTATGGTAGGTCCCTTGGTCCAGAATATAGTTTTAAAGTGTTAATAATTTTCCACAAAATGTGCGGTGATGTGGGTTTATGCAAAAGATATAGTAAGTTTTCAGGCCCCATCACATTTGACTTGACTTGAGCCTGCCAGGAAGGCTCAGGCACTAGAATATTCCAGTATAGTCCACTATAAGTCACTATACAGCATTGTCAGTTAATATCAGTTTGAGCTGAACTTTCAGTTGTGGAATGGCAGGCTATAACGACCACAAATCAGCTCATCATCAAGCTTTTGATGAATCCAATTTGACATGCCAGCGTCTGGCCAAAACAAAGAAGAGTGAACAAAACCAGGGCATGCTAAGTGGGTATGAGGGATGTACTATTTATTCATATCGCTCTGAAGGGATCTGAAACCTAAATGCATGCTTGAGAAAATTTCATGGTAGTTAGGCATGGACCAGCATGCACTTCAGCTGGTTACCATGGGAATACTGACATGCATTTGAGTAAGTTATAGTGGCAGGAGGCAATCCCCAAGCTTCACTTTTAATTTCACCAACCCGGTGCTACTGCATGAATTCTGGCATTCCCAGTCTTCTTCCTTTATCTCATCTTTCAATTCTGCACTGTAGTCCTTGGCCCCTCTTTCTTTCCCTGCATGATCATAAAGAAGAAATACATCAAGTGCCCATCTAGAATGGTGCTGTTAATGGGTTAGGCACTGTCTCCAGTTCCCTGCCTGCTTAATGGATGCTGTTGTAGCTGTTTGTTTACTTCTGGCCTCCTCAATTAACTGATGCAGTCAGGCCAGTCCACACAGCCCTCTATGGTGAAGAGCATATCTATGGCTTTTAAACAGTATATTTATTAGAGAGAGTGACTATGGCCAACCAGACTGCACACAGCAATATCAGCAAGCATGGTCATAAAAATGGGTGCAAGATATAGTGAATTGTGTACACATATGCAAGAACTTTTCAGTTCTGTGAGTACTGAGCACTGAGCACACTTGTGTCCTTGTGCACTTGTTTGCAGGGTCTACACTTTGCTCTGGAGTCAAGATTATTATTTTTGAGACTTTGGGGCAGGGATAAGACATACATATGTTCCCACAGCTATGATTGGTCACTCTTAACCAGTTTCCCTTTCTTCTGGAAACAGACTTTGATTTGGGATTTAAAAATTCCCAAAAAACACAGAGATGTGATCACAACAAACTTGCAATAAAGCTGAAATACGTACGTAGCTAACATATGTCAAATAAATGTTATACAATTTATTAGGTAGCTGACATGAACGAGTAAGGCCACCATTTTTATTTGCAGTGTATGGAAAAAGTCGACACAGCCATGTTAGAATTGTAAGTTTTCGTTAAGTAAAAAAATGAAACCAAGATAAATCACATCAGATCCTTTTCCACCTTTAGTGTGATATAGCAACGGACAAAATTCAAGTGAAAAGCAAATACAAACATTTTAGGAAAACTTACAATAACCTGGTTGCATAAAGCTGGGTTTACACTGTACAATATTCGGCCTGATTTTGCTGCCGCCGACACAATTGCACGTTGTAAAGGATAATCTTTTGTTAGACGATTGGTGGTCTTAGAACGAATATTGTGACAAGCTCACCGGCAGCTGATTTAGTGCCACTGTGACCAAAGACAGCCGATGACAACGTTCTGACAGCGTCAGAAAATTTTGCTTACGATCTCAGCGTGTGAGCACTGCTACGACACTCATCTGAAATCTACCAATACAAGGACGGCATATGATCACACAAAACTCACGGGACAGCTACAAACACGGTAGTGGCATTGCTGAAACTTAAACAGAAGATAGAGCAGTTTGTTGAATTGTAGCAGCAGACAAAATGTCTCATCACAGGTATATCATGACAAAGGGAACAAGGGATGTGACATGGAAAGAAACAGAGGATGAATTAGAGCTTCCAGGGGTGTAGCTAGCTAATTAGCACACAAATGCTCTGTTCATAGAGTTTATTTACTATTGACAAACTGAAACTGTTTTTATGCTCTCCAGTTAAAGAGCTACAAATCCGTGGTGTGCCGCTGCGCACACCCAGTACAGCAAAACATAGCAGCTATCTTCGTCATTTAATCTGACATGAAGAACATGTTATCGCACAGACTGTTAAAGAATTTTTTATTGGGATCATCTTGTACAGCGTGACAAGTAATAATCGTAAAAGACCACTGGAATCGGACAGTGCAAAACCAACATCACTGGGCACACCCTTTTATAGTGAGACATGTGACAGTGCTCAGAATGAACCAATTCCATTGAAAATCTTGTATAAAAGTAATTATCACACACCTGTCATCAATGAGGTGATTCTGATTAACCCCAAATAAAGATCAGCTGTTTCTGTAGGATTTTCTTGACATCTTGGTTTCATCAGAAGCCATTGTGTGCAAAGAGCTTACAATGCATGTACAGGATCTCACTGGCGTAACGTATCGATCAGGAGAGGGAAGAATTTCCAAAACAACAGATGTATAAATAACTGAAAGAACAAATTCCACACAAATTTAGCCATTCAGTCTTTTACTTCAACAGGAATAATGACACGAATGTTTTGGTTTTAAGCCTTTATCAGCGTGTAGTCTTTGTATATCACACTTTCATTTCTTTATAAAGGATATATTGCACCATGTAACATACTTAATGAGACATTACCTTGATTACTTAATGAGACAACCTTGATTGCTTAATGAGACATTACCTTGATTACTTAACAAGGTTGCAGAACATCACATGGCAGCATACAACAATAGTAATCCTCAAACAACACCTGGACTGTCGGTGAAAAGAGGTACATGAGGAAGTGTCATGGTTTAAAGTGTCATCAGTTGACAGCATGTGCCAGTGGTTATGTATAATTGATTTGCAGTTATCATTAAATGTCAATGTACACTTAGCAGAAAATGTTCTTTTTTTCTGGATATCCTTTGAGTAAAAGTTTTTTTGGTCATCATTTTAAAAACATTTTTACAAGCTTTAAAAATTTCTTTAACCATATATTATGATATTATTATGCTTTAATCTGGCTTTTTTAAAGGGGAGAGGGATGGTAGCTAACTACTGCTAATAATATAGTATTATCTGTTGGTTTATGATAAATAGTGGTAGATATAGACCCACTGTCTTTTATTAAAAAGACAAAAAATGTTAAAAAATGTTATTAGGAAAAAATACACTCACAGAGCACTTTATTAGGAACACCTTTACACCTGCTCATTCATGCAATTATCTAATCAGCCAGTCATGTGGCAGCAGTGCAATGCATAAAATCATGCAGATACGGGCCTGCAGCTTCGGGTAATGTTCACGTCAGCCATCAGAATGGGGGAAAAAATGTGATCTCAGTGATTTTGACTGTGGCATGATTGTTGGTGCCAGATGGGCTGGTTTGAGTATTTCTATAACTGCTGATCTCCTGGGATTTTCTCACACACCACTTTTTCTAGAAAATTCCTAGAGTTTACTCGGAGTGGTGCAATAAAAAAAACATCCAGTGAGTGGCAGTTCTGTGGATGGAAACTCCTTGTTGATGAGAGAGAGGATGGAGAATGGCCAGACTAATTTGAGCTGACAGAAAGGCTACAGTAACTCAGATAACCACTCTGTACACTTGTGGTAAGCAGAAAAGCATCTCAGAATGCACTACACATTTAACCTTGAGGCGGATATGCTATAACAGCAGAAGACCATGTCAAGTTCCACTTCTGTCAGCCAAGAACTGAAAGCTGAGGCTGCAGTGGGCACAGTCTCACTAAAACTGGACAGTTGAAGACTGGAAAAACATAGCTTGGTCTGACGAATCTCGATTTCTGCTGATGCACACAGATGTTAAGGTCAGAATTTGGTGCCAACCATGAATCCATGGACCCAACCTGCCTTGTGTCAACATTCCAGGCTGGTGGAGGTGGTGTAATGGTGTGGGGAATGTTTTCTTGGCACACTTTGGGCCCATTAATACCAATCAATCATCACTTGAATGCCACAGCCTATTTGGGTATTGTTGCTGACCATGTGCATCCCTTCATGGCCACAACTTACCTGTCTTCTAATGGGTAACTAATGGAATTCTTGCATTATTACTAAGGTGTTTGAATTCCTGTTTGGTTAACCATTTATGAGCCAGGCCTAATTTTAACAATTAAAAAACACCCATCATTTTTAATGTTACTGATCTCAGCCAAAAAAGACCTGTAACATTAAAAGGCATAAATGATAAGCCTTATCAATGTGGTGCTCCATGAAACACTGTTAATGGAGCACCACATTGACATTACCAAGAACAGGACGTCCCTCCTGAATTTACAAAAGGACAAGATGAAAATATATCAGGGATATGTCGAGAGACCTATGACAACATTCAAAAAGCTGCAGGAATATCTGGTATGTACTAGTAACACCCTGCATGGAACAATAATCTCTCGTATTATCCATATGTCTAGGTTGTGGGGTAGGATGGCTAGATGCTAGCCCTTTCTAAAGAAAAAAGGGCTGAGACCAAGATTGAATTTTGGGACATAATTCTAAAAGATATGCAGTGGGGTCCAAAAGTCTGAGACCTCAATGACCTCTGGGATTTTCTTTCACTTTAAAATTGAAACTTAAACAGAAGGTTTTAGAATTTTGAAATATTTAAAACAAAGAAAATAAATGTTTAATAAATTTAATAATAAATATTTAATATTCAAGATTCTACACTATTTCTAGGTCCCTATTTAAATGTAAGTAATTTTGGGGTATTGACCATGTTAAGTGCTTTGTACAAAAGGTCAGATTTTCCTAATGCCTAATCTCTTCTATCAAAGCACATGTTTAGACGTGTTTTGACTCAAGTTGTTGTTAATAATATAATTTGCAATGAATGTTATTGGATTCAATTTGAAACTAATGCAAAATAGATGCATTTTCACTAGTGGTCTCAGACTTTTGGACCCCACTGTATTTGGCACAAAAACAAGACCCCATGGTGGTGGCAGCATCATGCTATGGCACTGCTTCTCTTCAGCTGGGACTGGGGCTCTAGTCATGATAGAGGCAATCATGGATAGCTCCAAATTCCAATCTATTTTGGTGCAAAACCTGCAGGCCTATTTCAGACAGCTGAAAGCGAAGAAAAATGTCACCTTCCAAGCATGACAATGACCCAAAGCACAAATCCAAGTCAAAAAAAACAATAGCTTCAGAAGAAAAGATAAATGTTTTCCAATGGCCCAGTCGGAGCCCAGATCTAAATCCTATCAAAAACGTGTGTACTGACTTGACGATGGCTGTGCACAGGAAATTCCCTCGCAATCTGATAAATCTGGAGCATTTTCGCAAGAAAGAGTGGAATAAAATTTTCAAATCTAAGTGCTAAGTTGGTAGACTCTTACCCCAAAAGACTGAGTGCTATATTACAAGCGAAAGGTGCTTTAACAAAGTATTGGTTATGGGGTGTGTATACTTAGGCAACCAGGCTATTTTAAGTTTTTCTTCTTTTTTTTTTTTCTTAAAACATTTCTATTTGTTTTGGCTTGAATTTTGTTGGTTGTTATATCACATTATTGGTAAAAAAAAAAAAAATGTAAAAGATCTGACATGATTTATTTGGATTTTTTCATCACAAAAACCTGCAATTTTAACAGTTTTCATTTGCACTGTATATGCCTATATATTTTCCCAGGTTCCCTGTGAAAAGTCAGTTGGTGAGTGTAAATGCCCTGCTGATAGGCGAAAGTCAATCAGCCACAGATATCCTCTTAATCCACTTATCTTTAAACTGAGAGAGAAGAACTATATGAATTTCATAGTGGGTTTTGGGACAGTTATTAATTGGATTCCAATGTTTTGTGATCGTTTCAAGTTAAAATCCATGTTTAATGGTGGCATATTTCAACGACTAAATATAATATACCGCTACAAAACATTCGAAATTTCACTACTTCTATCAGTAGATTTCCTTTAATGGTTACTATTTGATTTATTTACCTTTGCATGAGAATGCAATAATTGTAATCTAATTTTGTGACTGAGTGACGAATACATTAGCCTGTCTCTTTGGGAATTTTGAATGAGATCAGTGACTTTTTCACAGAACTGAAATTCTCTTGCACGCAACAGTTTCCCTGCATGCTCGCATCACTGCTCCAATACTTTGCGATCATTTTTAATGACCATGTTTGCTGATATCGCTGTGCACATTCAGGCCAACCAACTGCTATTAAAGATCTGTTTAAACAGCATACATACGATGCTCCTGAAATGGTGCCAAGGATTAACTGAATTAACTCTTAACAGCTGCTGAGTTTGCGTGATTCGTGACTAAACTACATTGGTCTGCCACTTTGGATTCTACGTGTATGGTTCTCTCTCCCTCTTTCTATGTCATTCTCTAGCTCTGAGGACTCTTACTTGGCCATCTGACTGTCATATTGAGAAGGCAAAGATGGCTGCTTCAGTTTCAGCAGGCTCGAGCTTGAGAGTTGTTAGAGAGGTCGATGAATGTGGAGAGTAAGACAGATTTATCTCATATAGAGATGCTCTGGAATTGTTGGGCAAGGGCAGCAGGATACTTCAGCAGCCTATTCTCTCCTGATTAAGAGTTCAGTCTCACTGTAATGGTTGTTCTTCATCTGTTATCCTGTTCTATAGGTAAGTTTGGGAAGTACAGCAACATACAAAATGCATTTCATATTCAGGCAAGGATGAGATATTTGCAAGTACTCCTCATTAAAGCAAGGCAAGGGCAAGGCAAATTTGTTTACATTACATGCACTTATTAAGGCACTTCAGGAAAACTGCTTTCAAGTTCATTTGTCTGAAAAAGGAGGAAATATCCCAGTCTCCAAAAGAAAGAGAATGAGAGAGAGAGATCGCTTTCTCCTCGACTAAAAATAAATTCTGAATTATAAATGCCAACTACAGCTTTAAAATAGCTTATCTCATTGCCTCCTTGCCAGCTGCGCATTAAACGTTTATGACTGTTTTGAACTTTGTCAGCACTCTACATTTTGTCTGCTCAAAAGTGTACTTTTAGTAAACTGATTTATTGGTAAGGACCACTTTTTATGTTGCATTGTCATGATTGCCGCGCAGGCAATATTAACCAGGACATAGTAAACCAGGTGCAGAAATGCACATCCAGGGACTAATGAAATCTTGGCCTGGCCTTCAACACCAGCATTGGCCTTCGTTCTCCAACTCCAGTTCTCTTGCTGTCAACAGTTTATGTGTATCTGTGTGTGTGTGTGTGTGTGTTGGATCTGGAGAGTGAGTGAACAATGGAGCATGTTGTCCCCTGAGA
Source organism: Pangasius sanitwongsei (assembly GCA_037576675.1). NCBI lineage: Eukaryota > Metazoa > Chordata > Actinopteri > Siluriformes > Pangasiidae > Pangasius > Pangasius sanitwongsei. The sequence goes on along the minus strand of CM075009.1, from coordinate 12,922,237 downwards.
GAAGGGGACTGAAGCCCAACTTGTGTGGAATTTTGTTTGTCATGCCAGGAGCCATTTGGGATTTACTGAATGATATCTGTTGGTTTTGGAAAGTCTTTGTGCAGTAACCACATGTGATGTCCTCACTCAGAGAAACTCTTTGACCTTCAATTCCCCTCAGGTCACCCTGCCAAGGATAAGAGGTTTTGCTGAGACTTTTTCACCTACTGCTCCTCACGCATTCCAACCTGCCCTCCCTTGCTCCAGTTCGGACACGACGAACCTGCTGCCACGTCAATCACGTCTTCACAGCTGGGTAATTAATGACAAAGTCCTCATCCTCACGTACAAAAGCTTGTTTACAGCTGAGAGAGAGAGCAAAAGCGAGTGAAAAACGATTCTTCCAGCCTTTACTTTCATGTTTGCTTATCGACCATCCTGCCTTCTGACACATTGTGTTCAGAGAGAACCTCCTTCTTAAGACATAGAGCTGACTCTGAATCTCTTGGGAGGAGATAAATGTTTTTTATACATTTTAAAGCCAGTCAAAAGTAGCACTTGGTTTGCAAGTGTTGGCTTGGTTGTATATCAAACTCACCTGTGAGATCCCAAAGCTTGTACTTTAGGAGAAAAGCGCAGACCCTTGTGAATAAACCAACAGCTGAGCAAAAAAGGCAGCTTTTACAGTTTCACACTGTAGGGAGACCCAGAGCTCTTAAGCAGACCCTGGCCAGAAGAGATGCTCTGCTACAGCGTGCTAAATCACACAGCTCTGGTAGCTTACCTCCTGCTAGAGTCTACCTACTTGATGGGGAGTCTTCTCTGAGATTGTCTTTGACAAGGATAATAATGAATAAAGCAGAATCTAAATTTGATGTTTTATTAAAATATCTCTCTCACCTGTGGAACCTGCTGCTATTTCATCCTCAATGCCTCTGCATTTCTTACATCCATTTCAAGCACATAGTACTCGTAATGTTTGACAGGAATAATAACGAATATAACGTTGCCGAAAGGTAATGCTTTATTTAAAAACCCGTGCCTGTGTTTCACAAGTATGTCAGTCACTTTCATAAATGTTTGAGGAGGATGACTGTCACATACAGTCTTGCATAGCATTGAATAATGAGTGAAGCCATCACATACATAAATATTTGATGTGCTGATCAGTATTTGCATGTATGTACATTGCTCTGTACTATCATACAGTAATTATTCTCATTCTGCTTCATGGTGACTATACTTTATATTCTGAATGTGTGTTTGTGCCAAAATTACAGGTGTCAGGTTCAGCACTAATAATAATATGTAGCGCATTTGGTTTGCACTGTGATTCAAATGAAAACATTTGAATGATTTAGAGCAGTTATCAGTGAGCATTAATTTACGCACTGTTGGTAACTACTTATGAGCAAGTAATCAAATATTTGCTTCAGAATGGAACATAGTAAATGATTTAGTCTAAATGGGTAAGAAACACAGAAACCACAAATAGAGGCTATGAAGGTTCTGATTTGGAGTACAAAAACGTGCCTCCAGTAAATAAATAAATATCTGATAAGGAGAGAGTGGCTACAGTTTGGATAATGCAAACTGAACTTTTTTTTTTTTTTTTTTTTACATTTGTCCTGCTGTTCTGCAAGTAGAAACCTATATACTTTATTTCATTTGCTAGTGAAAATGGTTCTCTAAAACTACCTAATGACCCACTGCTGAGATAACCATCAGATTACTAACACTACATGAAAGCAGTTGTTGGGTAACATTGTAGGCTATCAAGCATCTGGCTATTATGAGATTATATCTAAGCATTTTAATTGGAAAAGTAACCTGAGGCTTTTGTGAACAGATGGTAAAAAGGCGATATGAGTACAAGGCAGTTATTTTTTTTATTTTTTTTGCTTTCGGTTGCAGTGAATGTTGTAAACTTTTACTTTTTTCCATGTGGTAGCACAGAGTCCCTATTACTGTGAGATGAGAATCCCTATGCCTCTAACATGGAGTTTTGTAGGAGTCATGCAAATGTCTAAATGCAGTGTCCAGAGACAAAATGGAGAAGGTTATGATAATTTTTAAAAAAAAATATTATCTAATTTGTGAGCATTTTATTTTCTGGAATATTACATCTGCCTGAATGGGTATGTGAATGTGTGTGTGATTGTGCCTTGCGATGGGTTGGCACCCCATCCAGGGTGTCCCTTACTTTGTGCCCCAAGTCCCCTGGGATAGGCTCCAGGCTCCCCCGCGACCCAATGTAGGGTAAGTCATACGGAAAATAGAAATGGAATGGATTACATCTGCTCTACTTGGATACTTTGGGGCCATATCAGTAGTTATACTGAAGTTGGTAGCTTAAGGTGGAACTCAAATTTAAAAGATGCATCAGTATTTACACAGGTATGGCTGTAAAGATTCAGACTTGTGCTATATTGCTTCTGGGCATACTCTTTGATTGAAATGACTTGCTAATAGTTTAGATCTCCAAGGATGCCATCTTTTTCTTGTGTAGCACCTTGGAGCATACATTTTTTGATCACATCTAGACCGTCCCTTTGAATTCTTCTTGCCTTTAAGCGTGAAAAAATTCAGTCAATGGAAAATATGTACTTATAAAGCAGATCATGTATTACAGGGTATATAAGGTGTCAGAATGAATATGATGTAGCATAAAAGCAAGAGACCAACAAAAGTTTAGACTAATACAGTGATGATAGATATGAAGGCTAAGACGGATGCAGATGCAGTTAAGCGTTTTATTAGAGTGGCAGGTAGACAAGTCCAAAACGTGAATCAAATGCAGGAACAGGTACCAGGCAGAGGTCAGACGATCTACAAACAACAATATCTGGGTAATCCAAAGTATACAACTGAGGGAACAGAAAGATATTAAGAACCGGGGAATCAGAACACAGAACAAAAGGCTCTGTAATGACAGGCGGGTACACACTGAACAATAATCTGCATTGAACAGAGAAGCACGAGGGTAAAAATATAGAAACAAATCAAGGGGCAAACTTAAAACAGGTGCGAGTACTCAAGACAAAAGAGGGATACAACCAATGACACTACATGGATGGAGACAGGACATGAATCAAAACAAACACGTGGATATTAAACAAACACATGACAACATGGAAAAGCATGACGTAGTGCTGCGGTCTGTTATGAAATGCATAACCGTCCCCTCCCCCACGGTGGAGCTGTCATGTCCTCGCTGGAGTCAGGTGGCAGATTTGTGATGTCCTCACTGGGGTCAGGTGATGAAGCTGTGGCATTCTGCCTGGGGTGGACATGGGAGGCCGTGCTGTTGGCCTCAGGCAGGAGCTAGACGTGGGTGGCTGTGCCGCGGGCATGAGCAGGGCATGGGTGGCTGCGCCATTGGCCTCAGGCAGGAGCAGGACATGGGAGGCTGTGCCATCGGCCTCTGGTGTGAGCAGGGAATGGGAGGCCACGCCGTCAGTCTCAGGCTGGAGGTTTGGTGGAGAAGCCGCCTCGTTGGCCTCTGGAGGCTGCTCTGCTTTGGAGGCTGCCTCATTGGCCTCTGGAGCTCCCTCCCTCTGGAGCTCTGCTGGAGAGGCCACCTCATCGGCCTCTGGAGAGAGCTCTGCAGGAGAGGTAATTTCTTCTTCATCTCCAGCCTTTCTCTCCATGTAGTAGCTCATGAACGGGCCCACCCCAAAAGATTTTGTAGGTCTGGGTTATCCTCGGCTCACCGGAACACCCTTCTCAGGAGGCTCACAAACCCAGCTGTGCTTTCCAGGCCTGGGTCTCCCATGGCTACCACGATCTCTGCCCACTGGCCAGTGAGCAGAGACAACATGAACCTCAGCCACTGTTTCTCTTTGAGCTCGGGGTTCAACAGGCTCTCAAAATAAAAATTGGCACTGTAGCAGGAATCTTTCAGGAGGGCATTCAGTGATATAAAAGGAGCGGGGGTTGTCTAGGTGCATCCCCTGGGGGAAGTTTACCGAGTCGAACACCAGCATGGTCATCCCAGCGTAACGCCACCCTCGCCTTCCTGCTGCATCCATGCTGTCGGCGAAGTACTCTGTCAGGGATATGAAGGCTGAGATGGATGCAGATGCAGTTAAGTGTTTTATTAGAGTGGCTAGCAGACAAATCCAGAACGTGAATCAAAAGCATGAACAGGAAATAGGCAGAGGTCAGGCGATCTATGAACAACAATATCTGGGTAAAAGTACACAAACGAGGGAACAGAACAATATCAAGAACCAGGGAATCAGAACACGGACCAAAAGGCTTGGTAATGACAGGCAAGTATACATTGAACAATACTTCCCGTCGAACATAGAAACACAATCGTTTAACTATACAAACAAATCAAGGGGAAAACTGAAAACAGGCGCTAGTAATCAAGATACATAAGGAATAGAACCACATTCCTGTTTTTTTGTTTCAAAACTAGCATAAAATGTTGTGGCGTAAAAAACCTGCTGGTGTAACTCAAGGGGGAGTGTCTGAAGCATGGGGCACTTTCACGTTCTGCTGTTACTTGTGCTGTAAAAGTTACGCCTCTCTCAGTAGCTCAAACATCTTTTTGAATCCTGCGTTCTCCACTATACGGATCATTCTATAATTGGAAGACAATTTAGGCATCAACACTCTTTAAAAAAATCCCACCGTTTTGCAATTTTCTGTAATTTATTTTAGTAAAACAGGTAAAAAAAAAAACCATCAGAAAAACTGATTTGTCCATCTCAGGTATCAGAGACATACTTTTTATGAGATCTTTAATTTGTCATAGACTATGCTGGTCACAACCCTGTTACCAAAACTCAGGATCCCGAAAAAGTATATTTTATAACCTTATTTTTGTAAAAACTTTACTACTGAGTAAAAGCAATCATATTCATTTTGAATACCCATTTAATTTTGGATAAGTTGCCTTATATCAATTGCAACAACTTTTAAAATCTAACTTGTCCATCATGTCAATTGTTTTAACAATTTCAATATTTATTTTCACCTTTTTGACCATAGACATTATGCATATAATAAATGTGACTATTTAAATGACAATAGCTTAAATGTCCATGAGCCAAGAAAATAATTTAAGATTGTTTTTAATAAAAATGGTATGGGAACAGGGTTGAAATTAGAGTAACAGGGCTGCGTATGGCAACATGTGCAAGATGGCGTGGCACCCACCCCATCTGGGACACCCTTGCCATGACTCAACCTAAGACTTGAAGGTCAGGTCTGAAGTTTTTCAAGATGGGGCTCCCCAAGGGAACCCTGGAATTTCTTCGAGGCCAGAAATGGCAACAGTGTGCCAGATGGTGTGGGTGCCACACTAAAGAGGAGGGCGAACAGGGTTGTCAGCCAAGGAATCGATGTCCCCACAGCCAAGGCTCTGTATGAAGCTCTGAGTAAGGGACAGTCAAAGGTGCGGCTTTCATGTGTTGAAGAGTAAGCTGTGGAGGACGCTGTGAAAGGAAATGGTGTTAGCAAATGAACTGATGACATCATTTCCTGTGCATCAAGCAGCATTACAGGTTATCTCAGGTTTTGGTAACAGGGTTGCACTCATGTTGTGGGACACAACTTCAATGCATAATTACTATTATTTACAAAAAGTTAAATAAGAAGATTTATGTTGTAACAATTATAATTCACCTATATAAACAAAACATCACCAATAATTTGAGTTCAAACGTATTTTAACCCTTATGTTTGACATGCAAGTTGGTCATCAGCAAAGTGGGACAAGAGAAAAAGGCCATTTTTGGGGATATACAGAAGATTTTTGGTAATTGAATAAATATTTTAAAACACTTTTTGATAGTTTATTTCTATTTTGTTTTAAGACATATTCAACGCACACTATGAGTACACTACAAGTGTGGATGTTACACAAAATGTCCTCCAATTATAAAATCACCCATACAGAATGGTGTCATATCTGCAGCTATGAGCTTCCCAATCGCCGTGCTGACTTCTTTAAAAGCGGTTTTACACTGTGCGATTTCAGAGGTCTTTTACAATTATTACTTGTCACACTGTCCAAGATGATCCCAGTAAAAATTCTGTAACAGTCTGTGCAACAAAGTGTTCTTCGTGTCAGATTAAAAGATGTTCTGTTACACTGGGTGTGCAGAGACACAGCACAGGTTTGTAGTTCTTCTACTGGAAAGCATAAAAATAGTTTCACTTTGTCATAATCGCAAATGTTCATAGCAAAACTCTATGAACAGAGGGTTTGTGTGCTAATTAGCTAGCTATACATTTGGACGCTCTAATTCATCCTCTATTTCCTCTTTCCATGCTGCATCCCTTTTTGTCCTGTCATGATATACCTGTGATAAGACATTATAGAGACATTCAGTCTGCTGCCGCAATTCAACAAACTGCTCTTCTTTTATATCCAATATCTTTTGTTTACATTTTGCCAATTCCACTACCATGTTTTTAGCTGTGAATTTTGTGTAATGATATGCCATCCTTCTATTGGTGGATTTTAGATGAGTGTCATAGCAGTGGTCACACTCTGAGATTTTAATCCAAATTTTCTGACACTACCATAACTTCATCATCGGCTGTCTTTGGTCACAGCGGCACTAAATCAGCCACTGGTTAACATGTCACATTATGTGTTCTGAGACCGCCAATCTTCTAACAAAAGATTATCCTTAACGATGTGTGATTGTTCCTGTGACAGCAAAATCGGGCCGAATATCTTACAGTGTAAACCCGGCCTGGTGAAGCAGAGAGACTTTGCTCTGTGTGTGTGTGTGTATGTGTGTGTGTGTTACTAGCACCATCTTTTATGCTAGCATATTTGCTTGTGAAAAGCAGTGAGCTTAGAAGCACAGGCTTGTGGGCTTGATTAGGTTTAAATGTTCATTACACCTTTGAGTTACACCTCACGTAATATGACTATTATGATATTTTATGATAAATAACCTACTTTATTATGCACTGTGTTGAATGTATTGCTCAATATGCAGATTTATTGAATCAAGAAGCTACACAGACATTACATCCCTGTTATGCATACAGTTTAGTTTAATGTGGCCGTAAGATACTCAATCAAAGTAATGAAAATGTAATGTGTGCCCACAATTGTTGCAGTTGCAGGTGATGTTTATTATAAAAAACTGACAGACAATCCAAAATGTGATATAATATAAAGGTCAGAAAAACACATAAACAAGACAAAATCCAAAAATCGAGAAACAAGGAAGCAGAAAAAAAAAACAGGATAGCTAACCACATAGATAGGCTTGGTAAGTCAGGCAGGAATACGCTGACCGTTACTTCGCAATGATGGAGAGCCCAGCGTTTGTATGTAGAGGGTGTGATGGTGATTGAAACCAGGTGTGTATGATTAGTAATCCGGTTACTGTGAATGTGACAATGGCTACATTTACATGCACATCAAATTCTGTTTAAGGTCTATATTCAGGTTGCAGCCATATTCTGAATATGATGTTTATATGCGTACAGGCATTGAAATATTCCTGTATACATGGTTGTTGTAAGTATGCCTGACTTGCATTCTAAAATAACTAGCCTACAGCTAAGCATCTGTTAGAATCCACAATTCCTTGCGGACTGAGCGTGTGCATATATCCTTTCAATGGATTTTCTGAATAAGGTGTTGACATGCAACAAATTTCCGATTAAAATGGGCATATTCCAGCGGTGGGAATCGGAATTTGGTTAACCAGTGACTACGTATACATGCACATCAATATTGTGATACTAATCAGAATTTGCCAATATTCTAATTAGTATTGAATCATGTAAACACCGCAATCCGATTGCCAAATTCAGATTAAGACAATATTCTGATTCCCCAAATTCTGTTTCCCAGCCATGGAATATGCCTGTTTTAATCGGAAATTTGTTGCATGTAAACACCTTATTCAGAAAATCCACTGAAAGGAGATATATGCTCATAATCAGTCCACAAGGAATTGTGGGTGCTAACAGATACTTAGCTTAACAGATGCTTACCTGACACTTTCCATGTTGAGGTGGTGTTGTCGGGCAATTTGATGGTGAGAAGTGTTAGGGTCCTAATTAAACTAGTGAGAAAAAGTAATAAAACTAATAACTGAGTAAATGAGCATACTCTATAACCAACGGCAGCATCTTGAATCTCCCGAGAAATAACAGCGGGAAAGGAAAAGCACATGTCTAGATTGGCATACTTACAACAACCATGTATACAGGAATATTCCGATGCCTGTACGCATATAAACATTGTATTTGGAATATGGCTGCAACCCGAATATAGACCTTAAACGGAATTTGATGTGCATGTAAACGTAGTCAATGAGGGTGGGAAGGCCACAGGGTGTTCTGGGAAATGGAGTTCTGACATAAGGGAAACATGCCTATGGTTTAATAGTGAAGCTGGCGAACCAATCTGCTATGGTTAAAGCCCAATTTAAGTAAATATAGTTTTATCGTAAGAATTAATTGATTGTCACTGTACCTACCTACTAACTACACTGGAATTGTCAGCTTATTATCATATACAGTCAGGTCCATAAATATTGGGACATCGACACAATTCTAACATTTTTGGCTCTATACACCACCACAA
>CM075009.1:12889132-12913583 GCA_037576675.1 Pangasius sanitwongsei | reverse complement strand
TCCATTGTGGTGGTGTATAGAGCCAAAAATGTTAGAATTGTGTCGATGTCCCAATATTTATGGATCTGACTGTACATGTATATAGAAATTGCACTTTAAAATAAATGGGCTGTTCCTGTGGAGTAAATATATGTAGGTACTGTCATATTCCAAAGAGCATGGCTCAGCACATTACAAAACAAATATTACACAGAAATTATATTTTTACTTTTAAATAATCAATCATATAGCATCATATAAGTTTGTCAGTCTTCAAATAAATACACCTGTGTGTATATAAGATAAAACGTATGTTTTCCATGTTTGCCAAGACTGTTTTTTTCTTTTGGCAAACTGCAAATGAGATTTTTAATAATGGCCATAAAGCCCAGCTCTGTGCAATATCTGGTGGACAGCTTCTGTGCTCCATTTGAGCTGTGGATTTCTACAACTCTTTCAGAGTTACCCTTGGCCTTTCGGTTGCTTGACTGATTAATGTCCTCTACACCCAATCGCTGACTTGTGGTGGACAGCCCCCTCTAGACAGAGTCACAGGTGCACTGTATTCTTTCCAATTTGTGCTCTACAGGATAGTCAATTATTTTTGAAATTAAAAAAAAAAAAAAAAAACCCTGATTCATACTCTTCCAGAATGTTGTCCTAGGCTTTTGAGAGCTTCTTGGTCTTCATGATGCTGTTTGTTTACAAGGTTTCGAATTCTGGGTCCATTCAACTAATTTTGTGATTTTTGACCTGACTTGGTTGCACCAGACCTAATGGGCTATTTTGGGCTATGTATATAAAGGGCTATTTTCTGTAGATTCATGACATATAATCCCAGTTATGTCCATTTCATTTCCAGGTGTGACACTACAAAATGTAGAAATGTTCAAGGCAGTGAATCCTTATGCACGGCACTGTATATGTGATACGCTGCGGTAATCCGTCTGTAACAGCGCACACATCCTCTGTAGCTACATATAGTTACATATAGTATATACTTAACTACTTAGCTACATAGGGATTAGAGACACTTAGTATAAAGTGGAACCAAGTACTTCCTTTAATAAATTGTTTACTTGGGCTGGCTTTGTGTCAAATACTGAAAGCATATCTGCCTACCTCAGATTTCCTTGCTTGTACAAGTCTGCTTTTAAAATAGAGAGCTTTTGCCTGCTTAGCATCCTGGACCAATTTGCATTGGAGGTCAGGACCAGAGGAAAAACAGAATATGATTTAAGCAGGGTAGGTTGAATAATGTGTTTATAATGTTTATAATAATAATAATGTGTGTGTATGTGTGTGTGTGTGCTGTAAGTTTCTGGGTACTGGGAGCCTAATCCAACTGCAAGGAACAGAATAGGCATGAGCAGAGCTGTGTTTGGCATATTCATGCTGGGTGGCCGGCTGGCTGGGTTGTCTGTGTGTGTGTGTGTGTGCGTGGGTGGGTTGTGTAAGGCATTAGGAGAAGGAGGGGGAATATTCGGCTTCCGTGCTAATGCTGAGGCAACAGAGGGACCAGGGGTGGTGATGCAGTTTCAGTCAGCTGCATACTGTAGCATAGTTGGTCAGCGTGCACCCATCGAAACTGTAAACATCTCTCGTTGACTTGGGATTATGTGTTCTCTTTCTTGTCCATTTGACTCTCATTAGGTTTTTTTTCTTTCTCTTTTCTGTCAGTTCTATAGCTACGCACTAAAGATGTAGGGCTTAGGTTCAGCTCCTCTATATAGATTTCTGTTGAACAGCTAAAGCTATAATGTGTGAAAAATGTCCCCTTATAATTAAAATGAACAGACACAGCAGGTTATGCAAGATGTGTATGTGTGTGTAGATACTGAAATCTGTGGTGAACATATGTTGCTTTTAGGACCCAATGCAGCACCCCCTGCTTTACAATGTATAAACGCTCAGCTATGCTCTCCAATAAAGCACATGTTGCGATTACTTATGGATGCAAACATGCTGTGTGTTTGTGCGTATGAGTATGAGGGGAGGTGACTGAGAGGTTGTGAATGCTTGCATCAGAAATGTTGTCTTCATATCACATTTAAAGCGCCACCAAGAGGACACCCCTTCACTTTCTATTGTCCTAGAGCATGTGAGGGTTTGATCCAGTTTCCTTCTCTGCCTTCTATGTTTAGTTAGATTTATTTGCATATCCTCCATCACGCAGATTGCTTCTCCACTCTGTGAGTCTCAATGTTAATCTTCCCTGCTCATAATCTGATCTATTCCAAGAGTTGCCATATGGCCTTTAATCTGGATTTAATTATGATTTTGTAATAAAGAGATGAATTCAGTCCTTATCTTGCTGATTGCCTAGATGATATCAACACAAACTTTCTTTCAGCTCCCTCCCATTTGAATATAAGCCTCACAGCAGCATCACAGCTTCATAGATAATAAATAGGCTTGTAATATTTACAGTTTGGAAGTATGCTGTTTTCTGTCACTGGCTTTGAAGGACACCTTCCCGCGAAGGACTGAACTGAAATAACTTGTTTAATCATCTTAATTAGCTGCAGTCAGCCCTGCTGATGGTCATTATCCAGAAAGTTGTTATAGCAGGAGAGAAGAAAATAATTTATCAGATGTCCAGAATGCGATGATTATAGTATAAAATGAATCTCAGAGCTGTAAATAAGACTGCTGTTTCCCTGGAGCTACATTGACAGGCCATGGAGATCATTTACAGAGAACCACATAATGGGCTATATCTGTTTATGATGAGGTCTTTTCATTGGACTTGGTCTATTGGCCAACTGGGAGTGTACTCTCAGTGCCAGTCCGAACCCCGGATAAAATGGGAGGCTTGCATCAGGAAGGCATAATACCTGTGGCAATTCAAACATGCAGACCAATGATCTGCTGTGGTGACCCCTAATGGGAGCAGACGAAGGAACAACAACTTTTTAGTGGACTTGATACTGAGCTGTCAAATGAGAGGTGAGCACATTCCAGTGAACTCAGTAAGCACTATACATTGGGATTGTTAAGCACTTGAGCTGTAATTCTGTAAAAGCTTGGGGGACTGTAGGCAAAGTGTCACACCTCTCCAGTCAACTCGAGAGACCATCCTCAAATTGGCTTTCATTATGTTAGAATAAATTCCCCTTTAATAGGCTTAGAGTGGGCTCTACTGTCCTATGTGCAATGTGTGGTTTCTCCAGTACAGTTTCCCACAATGAAAGACCTGTGCTTTGCTTTGCCTGAACACATTGTCACTTTGTTAACTGCCTCCTAAGCATCTGCATCTGTGTTTATTAAGTGCCAGTGTACATTTCTCGGAATCAATTAATGTAATTATTTGCTCGATTGCTTGTCTTGATGATTTATTGCAAATTAGCCCTGCTGCAGTTAATTATTGAAAAGAGAGCGAAGTGATTTATATGGATCGTCAGTGATTTTTGCCTGGAAATGTGGAGCATCTGCAAGTGCTGAAGCAGTGCTGAACTGCCTCTCACCAATATATCAATGTACTAAAAGCTGGAGATAAAACTTCATGCCGTTTTCAAGTGCGCCTAATCTGAATTAAAGTCCTCACTGTGATGCTCACCTTAGCACAGTATAGTGTGTGACTACACTTTGGAAAAGTGCCCATAGGACAGCTCTGATAAATCACACCGAGTAAGCTGATAATAGATAAATAGCCCCGGCATATCCGGCTTTGCTCCATCAGCTGCAGGAAGGCAGCAGAATTTAGTGTTGGCCATGAGGGATGACATGCCACATGTGAATGGCGAAATATTAAATAGACCTGGCTGCACGTGTTCTGTGGAAAACAGATGGCCTCAGTGTGCTGACGGGTCGAAGGCTGCCAGGTAAAAAAAAGCTGAAAAAGCAAGTTAATACAGTTATATAGCAATGTTTTCCCTAGCAAGTCCCAGCTGAAATGTGGATCTCATCCTACGTGTGAAGAGGCATGCTCTGCCCCGGGGACTTGCATCTGCATTGGCAGCTTTCAGATAAGTGTGTTCACCCTATATTATAGATTTGGGGATTAAGTGGCAAAGCTGCCACTAACTCAGTGGCACTTTCAGCTTTGACTTTATTTTAAGCTACTGCCATCCTCCTCAGGGCCAAGAATGCCTGTCTTGGAGAAATCCTTAATGGTGCCAGGATGAGTGCTCTGTCCGTGTACAACACATTTATTCTCTTGTGTAGAGAATAGGAATGTACTGCGGCAGTCAAGTCTAACAAGTGTTACAGTGAGTGCACTGTGTATCTAAACTGGACATGACTAGTTTTTGACTGGCCCACTTTAGCACAGATGAAAGGACATTCTATATGTTCCCCTGAGAAAGCAATTTCACTCTCTACTATACTGTTTTTCTAGTAATTCCTAGAAAAGAAAGTTCAATCTCTGAGCTTCTGACTAAATTCTAAGAAAATACTGCCTCGGCTTTAAATGAGGAATAATATCTAAAATTATTTGCTTGTTATCACATGCAGAGTTCATACAAATATCTCTGACCTTCTCAGTTTTTCTTACGGGGAAAACTTAATTTTATAAAGAGTTTAGTCTGGGACTACGTAATCTGCATATTAATGTGAGTTTCACATGGTTGTTTATAACTAAGGTCTCTTATTGTCCTTATGATGAATGAGGAAAGAGGGAATGGGGAAGAAAGAGAGAAATGTGTTTCAAGGGAGTTTTCATGGGTTAGAGAGAGCAAGAAGCTAGCTAGATGGGTGGATGGATGGATGGATTAATGGATGGTTGCATAGATAGATAGATAGATAGATAGATAGATAGATTTATCTTCTCCTTTGCTGTAGCCTGGTATATCTGACATAATGAAAGCCCCAACATTCTGCTCTGGAAATGTAGCCCACTAGCTCCCTTCACAAGCAGAAAGCACTGAAATATATATATTTTTTTATCTCCTTCACCTCTTTCTCTCCCTCTGCTCTACTCCTCACTCCCAATTTCTACTGTCTTTTTATTTAGTGTCTGCATGACACTGTCGAAAAGGTTGCAAGGAGTAATTGCAAGGAGTTCTGCTGCTGCAATCAGACTCAGTGTATGTGTTGGTGTGTGTGTGTGTGTGTGTGTGTGGTGGGTTCTGCTTCTGCTAAACATTCCTTCTCTCTCTCTCTCTCTCTCTCTCTCTCAAATCACTTATAAGCTGAGTGCAGACAGGCATTTTTAACCCCTACTCCCACCCTTGTGAATGCTAGAAGAATCCTTTATCTGTCGCATATATTACAGTACAGTGAAATTCTTTACTTTGCATATCCCAGGAATTTGGGGTCAGAGTGCAGGGTCAGCCATGATATGGCACCCCTGGAGCAGATATGGTTAAGGGCCTTGTTCAAGGGCCCAACAGTGGCAGCTTGGCGGTGCAGGGGCAGAGCCTTAACCGTTGAGCCACCACTGCCCACCACTGAGTCACCATTGCCCACTGTTGAGCCACTACTGCTATTTATCCATGGAACATAAAAACTGGTGACTTTCTTCTATGCTGTCTTACTTCTGTGGAAGTATAATAAAAGTAGAAATCAAAAAAACAAAAGTCTGGCTTTTTGGACATTTTAAATGTCCTGTTCTTTGCATACTTTACTTTACTTTGTAAGCTTTTGGTTTGATTCAATTTCTTGATTTTCCATTCATAAAAATAAGAATCCCATATGGGGAAGCCAAGAATTCTAAAAGATCGAAGATTTTGTAGTCATATATTTTTAGGGGGGATTATGAGGAGGATCAAGCTGTATTAGAATTAATTCCAAATGTACATTCTTTTGAGAGTAGACATGAATTTCAAGTGAATGTCTAATAGCTGACATTCAGGTCTGTGCACACATCACAACCCAAACGTGTCTCATTAAATCAGTCTGCTCTGGGAGCAATGTACTAAAAAAATCCAGAAAAAATAGTAGAATTGTACATTACTGTTGTGTACTACATGAGCTACATAAACAGACAGGTAACAAATTAGAGGAAAAACTGGTGGCTCTGTTATGCTGAATGGTAATTTTGCTGGCATGGTTTGGCTTCACTTGTTCGCTTAGAGGAAGGTGCGTTGCAAATCAGTTAAAAGTTATTCTGACTGAACCCCTTTATCCTGATGATGAAACATTTCTCTCCTGATGGGAGTGGTTTCTTCCATCATGTCCTCATGTGTAGGGCATGAGGCGTCACTGAACGATTTGATTAAAATGATGTAAATCATATGCTATGGTCTTCACAGTTGCCAGATCTCAACCCAGTTGAACACCTACCTTTTAGACAGTGCTCTCCACCACCATCATGAAAACACCCACTGAGGGAATATGTTGTGGAATAATGGTGTTTCATCCTCCAGCACAGCTCCAGAGACTTGTGGAATCTGTGCCAAGATGAATTGAAGCTGTTCTGGTGGTGCAACACCTTACTAATACACTTTAGGTTCCTTTTTCTAATTTTGCAGCATTTTGCAGCTATTGCACAGGAACATACAGAAGTATTATCCTGTTTTACACTACGCCAAGGGTCTGCAATAAATTGAGCAAAAGGAAATCTATTTTTTTAGATAGAGCCCATATGTTTCCACAATGAGAATGTACAGTGTATGCAGAGTATTGCATAATGTGCTACCAGTGTTTGACATTTGACTCTCTGTAGATCTGAGGTGAAAGAATCTATTTTTAAGCTGCATTCAGAACTACAGAACAGTGTTTGTGTGTTAATGCATGCGAGAGCGAGTATATTTTGTTACAAAAAGATGTGTAGCAAGAATAAGTGTCTGTAAGAAGTACTGTGATTTTCATTCAGTCGCTACTGCATATGCAACTAATGCACAATTAACAATAATGAAATCCTTCTTAATTTTGTTATTACGGTTGGCTGAAACATAATATTCATTCTTTCTCCTACTCAGGCACTTCAGATTGATTTAGTAGTCAACACTCATTTAATTAACATCTCAAAAGGCTCTGCTAAGACATTTTAGGTTTGAAATATTGCTACCGTATCATGCATCCTTCTTATCATCATGCGCCACTGTCAGTGTAAACATCAGTGGAGAATAACTCCAACAGAGATCTTCCGTCTGTGTTCAAAATGCTGCTATTGTCAACCTGACAGTTAGTGGGTAATAGGGCATTTTGTCAGTGCTCCAGGACAGGCTGTGAATTAACTTTCTCTGCTGAAATGTCAGCTGTGGCTCTGTCTCGTTTTTACACGTCACATTCTCTAACCAAAAGGGCATTCTTACTGATATAAGAAGCTGATGCACTCCTCAACTTGTGCAGTGACGGTGGTGCGTCACTCTATGCAACCCAGTACGACAAACATTTTCACATGTATCTTTATTTGCAACCTTCATGATGCATATCAACGTTCTTTCAGAAGCATAAGTTGCACAGCAACGTATCAAACATTCACTCAAATGCTCTCTCAAATGCCACATTCTGCACCAACTTAATTTAACCACGCCCACCTCTACCACTACGCTGTTTTTAAGTAAGATCCATATGTAATAAATAATTTTACCTCTTATTTAACCATATCATAGATCATATAAAAAAATAAAAATCCTATTAAATTTAACTAAGCATATTTAAAGGATTATTCTCCTAAAAATATAAGTAAATTTAACTAGCAGTTGACTAGCAATCTTGTTTTATAAGTACATGTTACTCAAATTTGAGTTAAATGAACTACATAAATCTCAACACTGTAACAAGCACACATCAGATGTGTTCATTGCTACTTAATGGTCACTACCACCTTCAGTGGTTCCATCCAGAAGTAGCATGCTAATAAGTAATCGCAGTCACGCACAAACAGCCTTCATAAAAAACTGTGTCAGTGTCAGAACCCAAGAGGATTAATTAACTAATTTATGTGCATGCACACCATACACCTGACTGAGAGAGGGTGAACCAAGAAAACTTTACAGAAACACTTGAAATCAATATAATGAAATGTTTTGAAATCTTTCAAAACATTTCATTATAGCCTTAGGCTAAGTCCACATTAATCCGGATAGATCTGAAAACTGCATTTTCATTTTAAAATGCATTTTGTTTTTGAAACGCTCCATTTTCACTGGACAAAAACGGTGTCTCAGTGTGGACAGAAGGCCAAAACGTAGAAGAAGAATTTATCCAGATTTATCCAGATTTATCCAGATTAATGTGGAGTCTATATTTCGGACGTAGCCTTAGTCCTTAAAGCTGGTACAAAACAAGAAATATTGAAAACAGCCCATTCAGAATACTCAAAATTAAATCAGTTTAAAGTTCTTTGAATGCATATGCAAATTGAGTTTGAAAACCACACCCCCAATTTATTACACAATTGGTTCAAGTAAACATTACTTCCTTTTTCTATTTTTAGGAGCACTTGTAATCGAAAGCATAGATCAAGTTGCTCAAAGTCGCAAAAAGCAGTTTCATATGTGATCCTCTGCCACCTCGTTTGATCATCTGGTCAGTCCCAATCACAATAAACTGTTCTCTTCTTGGTAAAAATAAGTTTAAATGGTTAGAGAAAACATTCCATCAGCCCATTTTGCATAGGTCAGTGGACTGTACAAATGTTTCTGCAGGAGGATTAATAATTTATGACTGGACCAGAGCCATCTCTCAAACCTCTCACTGGCTTGTTTAGCAAACAGGAAGTGACAGGGCTGACAAGGTGGCCCTGGAGAACAGGGTGGCAGAGAGAGCCATGTCATAATCCAGCCTGTCAGAAATATTTTTTTTCACTTTTAATGAGATTCCTACCTTTTGAGTGAGGCCAGGTCATAATCTGCTCCACTACAATTGTCCCCATTATTTCTGGTAACAACTGTGAAATGCCATGAGCATGTGCATGGATATGCGGCTTGTGGGTTGGTAATGGTACAATATGTTTCTGCCATGCCATGAACAGCTTTACTCTGAGCTTTACTTTGCACTCTAGACATGTCTAGACTTGTCTCAGTACAATAGAGCCTTCATTAGCTGCAGATCCAAATAGTGGCTGGTAAATTAGCTATTTGCTGGACCAAGTGTTTATGCATTAGAGATCATTAGCAACCAGGGCAAGGGCTTTTTTAATCAAAACACTTTCCACAGAGCAGCTGTGTAGGAGTGCCCTGAGTGACCATGTATAAATCCCTTCTCAGTGAACTTTAACATGTGCTTGCTTTTGATGAAATTAGTGAGAAAGAGAGGAATGGAGATGTCTACCTAAATCAGGGGTGTCCAATCTTATCCAGAAAGGGCCAGTGAGGGTGCAGGTTTTCATTCCAACCAAGCAGGAGCCACATCTGCCACAAAACCAAGATCAACAGATTAAACAGGTGGAATCAGTTGTGGCTCCTGCTTGATTGGAATGAAAACCTGCACCCACACTGGCCCTTTATGGATAAGAGTGGACACCTCTGACCTAAATAGAGTGCAGGATTATCTGAGAGAATGGGAACGTCTTTCAGATAAATGTAAACGATACACTGTATATACATGGAAGCACCAGTCAAATGTAAATGAGATGATTTAATGAAAAGCTTAACCTGTAGACAGTGAAAGTATGTAGACAAATTACCGCATATACTATAATTAATAAACTACAGTAAAGGTTAAAGTTAGGGCTAGGAATGATAACTGTACAGACGGTGTTACTGTTTACAAGTATCATTTAACCATAGAAAATTATAGTGTCAGTTATAAAGGTCAAAACAATGAGGTTGTATTAATATACGGTATATTTAGTACACATAGAACCATGTGTACATTGCAAAGGCACTCCCATCTCTGTCGTTCATACATAGATCGCTTATCCTGTGCAAAAGGATCGTAATTACTACAGACATCCTCTGGCAGCATTACTTAACAAACTAATGTCCAGACATCTTTTCCCATCTGGAAAGTACTTATGCCAGAGTATCACTGAATGGTGATCCCTATTTAACCTGGATTAGTTTGACATCAGGAGGATTTAGTAAACTGGATGTTTTTTTAATGTAAACTGTAAATGCATACATACATGATATGGCCAAAAGTATGTGAAAACCCCTCCTAATTATTGATTTCAGGTGTTTCAGCCACACTCATTGCTAACAGGGGCATCACAGACAAACATTGGCAGTCAAATGAGTGGTATTGAGGAGTTCAGCTCAGTTTGTGAAACATATGCCCTGCTGGGTCTGCCCCAGTCAATTGCAAGTGCTATTGTTGTGAAATGGAAGAGTCTAGGAGCAAACACAGCTCAGCCACCAAGCAGTAGACCACTCAAACTCACAGAGCGGGGTTGCCAAGTGCTGAAGTGCATAGCATGTAAAAATTGCCTATCATCTGTTGGATCACTCGCTACAGAGTTTCAGACTGCCTCTGGAAGCACCATCAGCAGAAGAACTGTGTGTTAGCTTCATGAAATGCGTTTCCATGCTGAGCAGCTGCACACAAGCCTAAGATTACTATGCTCAACGCCAAGTGTCAGCTGGAGTGGTGTAAAGCACGCTGTCACTGGACTCCGGAGCAGTGGAAACATGCTCTCCGGTGTGATGAATCACGCTTCATTATCTGACAGTCTGTTGGACGAATCTGAGTTTGGTGGATGCCAGGTGTACGCCAACAGTAATGTTTGGTGCAGGAGGGATAATGGTCTAGGGCTGTATTTCAGGGTTTAAGATAGGCTCTTTAAAGTTCCAGTGAAGGGTAATGTTAATGCATACAAAAGACATTTCACCTTGCCTTTTCACCTTGATTAGCAATAATAAAGGGGCAGTTTGAATTATGTGATGTTATGTGCAGTTGAGTTTAAGTCTAAACTTTTCTCATCAAGTGGGTGTCAGAAGCCATTAACCATTTACTGGCTAATGTTTGCTTTTTAAGTGGCATTGTGTACTCCAGATTATTCCAACTTTTTATTTGTTACATTTCCATCGCATTAAAAACTCTTTAGTTCAGATGTGCATTTGATGTGATTAGATATTACACCGAATCTTTTGCAGCCAAAAGGTTAAACTTGATAATTACCTTTGCTTAGGCTCAACTGATATATTTCACACACAGAGAATGTTGTACAGAAGTGGGAGCTGGTTCTTTTGAAAGGCTGGGAAAGCTGTTTGAGCTGTTGTGCGTTAACTGATACAGATTTCATCAGAATTCTGTAGAATTGAAGTACTGCCACTGCATCATAGTAGCTGCTACAAATCAGGCCATGAGAAGGTTATGCTGCATGTTCATTAGCCAGATCTGCATATGGCGAGAGAATACGAAAACTGCCTGCAATCCTGTTTCATCTCTCTTATCTTTGTTGATATTTCAACTACAAGCAAAAGACCAGGACACTAACAAATCATAAATATGGCCATTGTAATTCTTTCAAGGTATAATGGACAGTTATGTTTTTGTTCTGTTTATTTACACAATATCTTTATTGATAATGAAATAACTGATTCTTAATTTGATATTGCTTGTTTTATTCAACATGTGTCGAGTTTTATAGAAACTGCAGCACTTGACTTTTATATTCAGGTACTAGTGGTGGCTTGATGATCTGGACCAGGTGTATTAAATTGGGAGAAATTCTTGTAAGGCACAGTTATAAACAAAGACTGTGAATACTTAATAGATTTTGAATTAATGGGAATTATGTTGTTTGTTGACAAATATAATTATACAGTATTTGACAATTATATAATTGACATAATTTGGAAATATTGAAGTGTATATAATTTATGGATACAAATAAAAGGCCCCTAAATGCATGACTTCCAGGGCTAGACTTCTTCAGTTTGTTCTAATGTTGAGTTATTGGTGCCAACAGCATATTCATGACTTATGCATTGCTAGTCAAATGTATTTGAACACCAAGAACTTCTTATGATTTATTTCAGGAATAACACACAACAGATCATGCGGTTATACGAAAACAATATATGCCTACTATTGGCATATGAACTACTGTCTGACCCGTACTGTTGTACAAAAATAATGCACCTTTCGACCAATCAGATTTGAGAATTTTAATGGCTATAATAGGCACAGACCAAACAAATTTATATAGGATAGCAATTGAATAACGGAACCTAAATCTTTATGGAACTTATTAACTGCTATAAGCAAGAAATTAATATTGAGTAACATTTCAGTGGCCAAATTCTTTGTTTACGCTTGCTCTGTTAACAAAAATCGTTCCCAAACAAGCCACAGCTGGATAGAGCATTGCGTGTTGCAATGCAATGCACAGACTGAGCGAGAGCCTGTAGTGAGTGTAGTAATGGTTTTAGTGTACAGAGCTTTTGCTAGAACTGGAATTTTATGAAGCAAATGCAGACAAGCAGACTGATATGAACAGTGAAATGTCTCAGTGCTGTTATACTACATATAAGCACCCTTGGATTGCAGCTGATCTAATCAAATTAGTGGACTATAACTAACTGTTGTAGAAAACACTAACAGAAAGTACTAGTATTACCAAAAATAAATATATGGTATGCTAAATTAGAGTGCCTAATTAGAGTGATAAAGATTTTGGCCTTTTAGATTAAATTAGATTATAATTTAGAATAAAATAATTTCTAACATTTCTCATAGCGCAAAAATATACTGGCAGTGTGTATATGAATAATGCTTACTTGTTGCATGAGATGGTGGCAACAATGGGGCAAGTACTGGAACAATGGCCCTTCGTTACACTGAGGTAAACAGAGTCAGAGACATTCAGTGCTACAACTAACTGAATCTAATTTCAGATGCTGCTCTTGAGGGAGCAAAACAAGGGCAGTGCCTCCCTAAATAAGCGTATGTATAGCATGCTTGACTACAGAAAATTATCTGTCATTGAATAGCTAATAGCATGTCTGTGGAGGGCAAACTGTTTGTGTGCTCCATTGAATTAATCACAACAAAGTCTCAGGCCTGTTTTCTGTAGCCATCCTGCTCTTGCTTGCTCTGCTGATAGTGTTTTGGCATCTACTGATGCAGCGAATGCACTGCTTTGGATAATTTGGGGCAATATGGACAAGACCTGGTAAGCGGTGTTTTGGACAAAGCCCTGTGAGCTTCGGTTAGGCTGACAGAACAATTGCTGTGTTCTGTATTTTGACCTATATTGTGACATATCAGTGAAGTTCAGCCTCTAGAGCTTGCTGTTTGTGGAACCTCATGATGACTTGCCCTGGCCTACCTGGTTCATCTTGATACATTTGAGGCCAAACGTTTACATACACCTAGATTAAAAATATTCACTCTCTGTTTTTCACACCTCCACACATTTCATATTACCATTTATTTCTTTTGGCCAGTCAATCTACCCTGTTGACATCAGGGGAAATTTTAAAACAATCGATTAGGGATGGATTTATTTCAACTTTAATTCACTATTTCAGAATTCTAATGAGTCAGAAGTTTACATACACCAAGTACAACAGTCCCAAAGATTCCAAAAATTGATATTTTTGATTGATTTGTAAAAGCTTCTGATTGACCAGTTTTCATAATTAGGAGTTAATTGGGAGTTCACCTGTGGCTGTAAAAGGGCCTACTTTTAGACACAGTACCTTTTTGCCCCTTGATACCATATTGATAGATATTGAAATCCAAGCAACCCAGCCAAGACCTCAAATTATGGACCTCCATAAGTGCAGTTCCTCCTTAGGAGCAATTTCCAAACAACTGAAGCTACCACAAGCATCTGTACAAACATTTGTATACCAATATAAAAATCTTGGGACCACAAAGACACTGCATCAATCTTAAGCATTCCTCAAATATTGTATCAAAGTGAAAGTATTGGGAACTGGCCATGTATACACACACAGTATATTTATACTGTATGTACGATACTTTCACAATACTTTGACTTTGTTGTCTTTAAGCCATTTTGTTACACCTAAAGATACCCAAAAGATTACACTTCCCCAAAACAGGTCACTTCAGTGAATAATCTCACCTGGATACTGTAAGTGTACATAAAGATGCTGTCATTATAAATAGTATGATGCTCATACTGAATATCCTTTCAACTCACTTCATACTGTTTGACTTTATAGTATACAGTTGTAGATGAGTAATGAGTTATGATCCCACTATCCAGTGTCACTCAGAAGAGAATGGGTTCCCTTTTGAGTCTGGTTCCTCTCAAGGTTTCTTCCTCGTGTCATCAGTGAGGAACCATTGAGTGGTTCTTCACCACTGTTGCTTCTGGCTTGATCTAATTCCATATCTTTTTCCGGATTTCTGTAAAGTCACTTTGTGACAATGTCTATTGTTAAAAGCACTGTCCAAATATAATGGAATTGAATTCAGTTTAACTTCTCTGATTTGGGCTGTTGTTGCCTTGTAATTCACTTCTAGCTCACTTCTTTGCTATAGCCAATAGGTATTTTATTTTGGGGGAAACCATGAAAGCCTGTGGTAGAATTTGCCCCTAACAGCAAGTTGTTGTGTACTCCTACTAAAGGTGGGTACGGCCCTGCTGAGGTCTTTGCAGTTTGGCATGGGGCAGGCTGGTGGCCAGTGCCTGCCTACTGGGTTGTGTGCTCTGCATTTCTGGCCTGGTGGGTGTGCTGGCAAGAGTGGCACGATGCAGAATGCAAAGGACAGTGGCGTTTTTGAAATGAGAGGAATTCTGTGGTATTTCAGCCATGCCTTTAGATCAGACATACACAGTCTAAATCAGGCTTAATTACCGACTCGGAGGAGATCAGGCAAGGGTATCTGTCTATATAAGAAGGCATTACAGTTTCTTGGGTGGTCTCCACATTAAGGTAAGGCCTTTACTTACTATGTTCATTTGTTGAGAGATAATTGAGGGCATTGTTCACAGGTAGTTGAGACCTGTACTCTCATTAGAAAATTATATTTAAGGTGCTTTTGGGCTAATAAAACGCCCAAATCATGCCCTTTCTCCTGTGGGTCTTTTGTCACACTATATTTTAGTATTTATGCAAAGGCAGTGGCAGCTGTTCACTGTTGTAGGTCTGTTTTGTGCAGGGCCTTTTATCTTAGCAAGGTGAAAACTCTGAGGTGAGATTCTGACAGCAAGGCTAAATACTTAAAAGCTGTCTGTTTCTTCTGGGGTTAGTGTGGAGCATTTCTCAAATAGAAGAAAGGGGAAATATGACAAACATTCTGAGTTTTTCTGGGCCTTTTTGAACCAAATACAATATGCGTTTGCTTTGTATGATATCATCCTTTACCTGGTATACTTCAATACCAATTAAATAGATATTCAAAATGATATGTTGCATTGTACCCAGGAAAATCTTTAGATATAGGTTTGGAGTCCTCTTTTCTTTACCTAATATATTCCTAGATGAATCTATTCAAAGACCAGCCATTTCTATACATCCAGACTGGGAGTATAGGTTTTAGCATCAACACATAAAGAATGTTCTCTGGAGAGGCATGGTGTCTTTTGGCCAGCGTCAGCAACCAGAGAGAGAGAGAGAGAGCAAGTGCTGGATGTGTTTATTCAGGCTGAGGTTGAGGAGCGATTATGCTGCAGTGATTGGATGACACAGTAAAAGGGGTGTAGGTCATGAGGGCGTAGCGGCTTTCAAATGAAGTAACCCTGTTGACAGGGTGATGGATTTCATAAAGGATGAAGGGATGAGCACATGGGCACTCTGACAGCAGTAGTAGTCCCCAGACATAAAGAGTGTCACGACCTGGGGAAGGCTCCCTTATCATGGGATTTGTACTGTGCTGATTGTGTCTTTCTCTATGTGCTGCGGATGTGCTCGGAATCTCTGCTGTTCTTTCAGTAATAGTAGAGGCAACCACCACTACAACAGTGTAATATGTGCATCTACAGATAGATGGTATTTGTTTCTGTTTGCTGTGTGTTCAAATTTCGTAGATATTTACATCTGAATAATCCTGTGTCTGTGTGTCTTGCAGCTGCAGGGCGGCCCTCGTGGCCGAAATGCCACTGTGTGCCCTGCAAGTCGGTGGGGGATCCTGAGGGGCAGGAGGTGCCCATCGAGTGCAGCGGGCACAACATCAAACATTCTGACCAAAACATGAACCTGTGTTGGACCGAGATCAAGCGCAAATCCCACAACATCAGGTACCATTCACACTTTTGCTTTAAAAAACACCTGCCCTCTAAACATATCCCAACATTCCCCAACTTGTGCCAAGCATATTACTATTATTATTATCATCAGGGCTTTCTATGAGTAGGCTAAAAACAGTTGTTTCCATTACATTTAGATAACTTAATTATGTTCTGGTTTGTTTATGCACTTAAGGTTCAGTTATACGCATGTAGTGAGGATTTAATACTGAAATGCTGAAACTGTGCACTGAAATGCTGAAACTGAGGTATTCAGACCTCACCTATTCAGAGAGCTGCACAAGAATTGTGCGTGTGGGGTGCAGTTTTCCAAAAACGGAGGTATGTCTCAGTTATGTGCGATTCTGACCCTGATCTTTTTTTTTTTGTGCACAATATTGACTCAAGCAAGGAGCAACAAGTCCAGTGCCACTGACTGACAGTTTGATGTAACCACAATAACACTGAAATGTATGACACTATTAATTAATTAATAATTAAATCAGTATCCTTCAAACCTTGGTCCTGTTTTCTTTACAGGAGAGCACATCAAATTTACAAAAAGCTTTGGTATTATTTTATTAATTTGGCAACATAAGAATAGCTCATTAAAAGTGTGATAAATAGCCTATATCCCATGCATATGTTGAGATTTCATGAGCGACCAGGTGTAATGGGCAAGTACAGAAGACCTTCAGGGAGTACATCAGAGCATTCACACTATTGGGCCTCATTTTTGGCTCACCAGTTATAATATCCCTGGCTACTGGACCGATTTTATCAGAATCATGTTGCCACAATGCATTTCGCTCAGTGTCTTTAGGCTCATTTGATTGTTAGCATAGGGTTATTTGGCTTTTGTTGTTGAGTGTTATCTGTGCTGAAGTGAGGATTTGAACATTTCATGTGGAATCTGAAAAGTCAAAGCTTGATCTCATAACCTTTTCTCTAGAGCATTTATCATAAATAATATGCCTTCAGATTATGTGTGCTAATATAAAAGTCAAACAAACTTTGAGGGAGGGAACAAAGAACCTCTTTGTCATAATCAACAAACAGACATTGTTGGTAACCTCTCACACCATACTAAAGTGTCCTGTGGTCTGGGTGGAATGTATTCTGGGGGTTAGACGGGAGGACAGAGGCTTGCTGGGAATTTGTTGTCGTTGGTGAAGATTTTAGTGGAGATCTTTCAGGAGATGTCAAGACCCTCCTTACTTCCCACATGGCGCAGCTGTGAGGGGGTGCTGATGACCCAGAATGTTTTCCTCTCTCTCTCACTGTGCTATTATCACTATGAGCCCACTGAGCACTGTAACCTTTTGGCTACCTTGTGAACCTCCTTTCTCCTCAGTAATGCTGTTGTAATGCTCAGTGTTTATGCTTAATGGGGCTGTAATAGCAGGATAATTACTAAGCAAACCCATCTAACCAAACACAGCATGCAGTGGTCTCTGATTAGAATGTGACCTGGTCATCCATCTTGTTAAACTCTGTGTGTGTGTGTGTGTGTGTGTGTAAGTGAGAGTGTGTGTGTATGCAAGGGAGGAAAAAACAGTACATGTATACTGATTATGTGGAAGCTGTAGGAAGCAGTTATGGGCAGCAAATGCAGTATGCAGTATGGTATCTTTAATGCAGGGGTGATTTGTCAGTACTGCTTAAAAGGGTACATGGCTGGCAGATACACTATGTAGCCAAAAGTATGTGGGCACCTAAATATCACATCCATATGTGCCCATTCCAAAACCAAGGGCATTAACACAAAGTTGGTCCTTTGCTGTTGTAACAGCTTCCACTATTCTGGGAAGGTTTTCCACTAGATTTTGGAGCATGGTTGTGGGGCTGTGAGGAGCATTAGTGAGGTTGGGCACTGATGTCATGTGAGGAGGCCCGGTGCACAGTTGGTGATCCAATTCATCCCAAAGGTGTTCAGTGGGGTTGAGTTAGGGCTCTGGCGACTTAAGTTCTTCCACACCTTAGTAAACCATGTCATTATGGACCTCACTTTGTGCATGATGAAACAGGTTTGGGCTCCTTAGTCCCATTGAAGGGAAATCTTAAAGTTAGAGCATACAAAGACATTCTAGACAATTGTATGCTTCCAACTTTGTAGCAATACATTCACATTTCTGAGAAAGCTTTTAACAGAAATGCTAAATAAGGTACAGGATTGGTGAGTTCCTGACAAATGCCGATATGAAACTCATCTCATGTTATGGGGGGTTTCCTGATTAGTCGAGAAGTTTAGAATGAAGCGATACAGATTTTTCAGCACTATGAGTTGTCTCAACCCTAAACTCATCCTTTAAAGACGTCCACATGCTGTCATTTGGTCATACTGTAGCAGGAAAGAATGTTAATTGCATCTTTGCAGGGGACTGAATATGAAGTATGATAGAGAGCTGCATCTGTGTGACTTCTGGAACACATGAATTATCAAACACTTTGTGTTTGTGTGGTTGTGTTTGTGCCAGGGCTGCTGTACATCCCAGGTTTCAGACAGAACAAATCATCAGGGACTTATAAGTGCATGAATTATTTAACAAATCTCTAGATGGAAATAGCGAAAGCAATTAAAACAGACAAGAGCACAAAGTCTATATCTATCAGCTGGTATGGTGTGGATAAAACATTTCTACTATCCAGTGGCTCTGCGTTGCTGCTACAGTTTCACTGACTTGCCTGCAGATATCAGAGACGGGACATAATCGTTGTGTAAAGCAACAGCATGCTGGTGTGTTCAGTCTGTTTTCAGATAAAAAGACCTTGCATGCTTATATAGACAGAGATATACATGCTTATATAAACAGTGTCATAGCAGAAAGGGAGGGAATACTTCACTAGGTATTACTGTATGGATGCTATAGTCTGTTCTCTTTTTGCTTAGGCATCAGTCTTACTGGACAAAAGCTACGTATAGAAGCTTCAGCCTAATGTAACCTGAGCAGCAATGTCCAACCCTAGCCATATTACCTGTCTATTGTTGCAGAGGAAATCAGAAGTTTATCTCTTCATTAATCCCCAAGGGTGGGTTTGTATATGCAAACATTTTGTTGCAAATGTCTGTTTTATAAATGAACACTTATGCACATATCTAATAGTGGGTACATGCACATTTCCATATGAATGCTTTGTGATGCATGAGCGCACACTCGTTTTTTAGGGAAACATAATAAACACAAAGTAATACCAGTAATCATGTTTTTTGCCAGTCCCTCATCACCTTCTGATATATAATGAAGTCTTGGAAATCTTGTACAAGTTTCTGTTTTCCTCTACTTCTTAGTTAATTGTTTTTGTAGTCATGAGTTCATAGTTGTTTTTTTTCTAGCCTATGGTTCCAGTGGCCTGAGAAGAACTCAGTAGACACATGCAGAAATGGCTACTTTCTGCAATATTAAACATTTACTGACAGCACATTCTAATAAAAAACAAAAAAACATCACCATTGAACATATTTTTGATCAACTGGTACTGTACTATGTAAGTTTGTGGACATCTAACCATCACACTCATATGTTTTTTTGTACATCCCATTCCAGATTTAGTCCCCTTTTACTGGGGAAGCCACAAAGTTGGAAGCACACAATTTTAGGAGGTCTTTGTATGCTGTAGCATTAAGATTTCCATTCACTGGAACTAAGGGACCCATACATGTTTCAGCATGACAATGCCTGTGGGCACAAAGCGAGGTCCATACAGGCATGGTTTGCAAAGGTTGGAGTGGAAGGACTCGAGTGTTCTGCACAGAGCCCTGACCTCAACCCCACTGAACACCATTGGGATAAAACTGCGCACCAGACCTCCTCACCCAACATCAGTACATAACCTCACTAATGCTGTTGTGGCCGGATGAGCAAATCCCCACAGCCATGCTCCAAAATCTATTTGAAAACCTTCCCAGAAGAGTGGAGCTTATTATATCAGCAAAGGGGGACTAAATCTGCAACCTTTGGCCATATAGTTTATATATACAGTACTGTACAAAATTCTTAAGCAAATGCAAAGAAATGCTTTAAACAAAGATGCCTTCAAAAATAATTAAATTAAATGTTTCTAAGTAAAAAATAACTATAAAGAGCAGTAAACAGTAATAAACTAAATTAAGTCGATATTTGGTGACAACACTTTTTTTTTTTTTTTTAAGTAGTCTCGGGTACAATTTGTACAGTTTTATAGGAAAGGAAATTAGCTGGTAAGTTTTACTGAGCATCTTGGAGAATCTGCCACAGTTCTTCTGGAGACTTTGCCGGTGGCACTTGCTTCTTATTTTCATGTAAATCCCAGCAGTCTTCATTATGTTTTTTTTTTTTTTTGTGTGAAAATGATATACAAATGTGTTTCTGTAGCATTTGAAATATAAAATGTTTTTGTACTGACTCAGTAATGCAGAAGTCATAAACTAGACATCTATAACAACATGTGTACGAAAAATATTTTGGGTGAAACAAGTTTTGCAGTATACAGCCAAGGGAAAAAGAAAGTACACCCTCCTTCTGTTCTGTTTTTATTTATCAGGGCCTAAATAACAATTGTGTGGTCCTCGCCAACTTCTATAAACAAACGAATAACCTCAGATGACAAGAAAAAACACAACAGATTTCAATATGTAGTAATTTTTTCCCCAAAAATAAACCAACACTCCGAAACCAGGTAGGAAATAATAAGTACACTCTATAATTCAGTAAAATGTAGAACCACCTTTAGCAACAATATCTTGAAGTAAATGTCTTCTGTACAAGTTTATCAGTGTCTCACATAATTTTGGAGAATCTCTGAGCATTAAATGGTCTGACTTTGGACTGAATTTGCTGGGACACCCACTAGAAGAATAATAATAATAAGAATAAGAAGAAGAATTTGTAATTAATCCTTCTCACTGTAGAATGGTGAATTTCATATTGTTTGGAGATGGCCTTATAACCCTTCCCAGATTGATGAGCAGCAACAATTGCTTCTCTAAGGTCATGGCTGATGTCCTTTGTTCTTGGCATGATGTAGACACACACCTGAGTGCTCCAGAACACTAAACTACCAAAAGTTCTACTTTTATAGAGGTAGTCACTCTTCTTGATGATTAAATAATCTTTGGAATTTCTTTAGAAACACCTGGCTGCTGATTACTCTCTTAACGATTGTGGAACTAAGAAGGGTTGTTTTTTATTTTCCCCCACCTGGTTTCTGATTGTTGGTTTACTTTTAGGGAAAAAATGATTACATGTTTGTGTCTCTGGTCGAGCATCAACTGCGGATGGAGAGGAGGCTGATTGAACCGGGATGTAATGCATGATGATTCTCACCTATGTCCTATTACCACCAGTCTACTTATTTGTGTTACTTTGTGCTTTCATTAACTGCTGTAATGAGAGAGAGAGAGAGAGAGAGAGAGAGAGAGAGTGTGACAAACCAGGCGGAACCTGCTACACACACGCCATGGAGCATGAACTTGAACTGTGAACTGGGGCAAAAGCCGTGAGCTAATGATGGCCCCTTTTTCAGTTGGTTGGTTTTACTGATTGAGTTGTTGAAGCTGTGCTGAAAAGCACGATGCAGATAAATGCCAGCCCAGAGCTGTCTCCCAAGTCTTCCTCTGCACTCTTACACACATGAGTCCTACGCTAATGAAATACATTGTGTTTTTTTGCTGTAACGTGAGGTTAATAGTTTGTTTATAGAATTTGGTGAGGACCACACAATTGTTATTTATGTGCTGATACATAAAAACAGGATTGAAGACGTGTACGTTCTTTTTCACATGACTGTAAGACTAATCTTTAATACTGCTTTTCTGACTGTTTCTTTTTGTTTTCTCATAATCTGTTTGAAATAATTTTATATTATTTATGTAACCTTCCAAAGCCTACTGAATGTTTTTGAAGGGCACTTTTGATTTCCTCAGTATTTATATTTTAGCAGTCATGGATGTAATGTATTGGGAGGGGTTTGTGCTGTCAAATATGGCATGGAGAAGCAGATATATTTACACTAGCTAAATAATCTAAATAAAATGCACCTCAAGTGGTTTAGGCAATTTGATACAACATTCAAGCGGAGTACCTAGTACCTAGGAAGTTAATTCCTTTTCTCACCTACAGTATACTGTAGCTATAGCTGTGATAGATTCTCTCTCTCTCTCTCTCACACACACACACATACACACACAGTGCAGCCTGTTATTTTACTGTGACTGAGACTAAGTATGCTTACAACTGAAACTCCTTCCATAATTGTTAAATACACTATATGTCTCCTAACAACTTCACCACATCAACGATTATAATAATTACTTTGTTAAAGAACAACAGGTTTTTAAAAATCTGTTTATTAATAGTCTTAGGTGAAGTGGAGCGTCCACCCTGTGTATGAGCTGTTACTTTAGAAACAATAATATATTAGAACATGCGCATTAATATTAACCTATCTTTCATGTTACAGCCAGAACTACCTGTGCTTGTACACGAAAATAACGCACACCTTCTGACCAATTAGATTCGAACATTCAACTGTGCTGTGGTATAATTGAATATAGCATAAACATTTTATTTATAGTACCTGGCCTGTGCAAATTAACAACCATATGTGTTTAAAAGTCTTTGGTTTTCCCCATGGTGATTGATGACAAAGTGATTTTTCTATGTGTGCAAACTCATATTTGCTCAAAGGCAACAACAGTTCCTAAAGACTGTATAATGTAATGATTTATATTCCCTATCCGTTGGCATCCCAGAAGAGGGTGGGTTGCCTATAGAGTCGAGTTCCTCTTAAGGTTTCTTCTGCATGAAAGCTCAGGGAGGTTTTTTTTTTTGCCACTGTCACCCCTGGCTTGCTCATTAGGGATCTAAATCTACATCCAGATTTTTGTAAAGCTGCTTTGTGACAATGTCTATTATTAAAAGCACTGTACAAATAAAATGGAACTGTCACCAATTGCAGGATGCTAGAGATGGTAGTGGTACCGTTCTTCTGAATGTTAACATGTTGGATGGCGTCAGCTTTTTAAATACAGAGGGGTGACGAATTAAAGGAAAAACTGGTGGCTCTGTTATGCTGTGGGGGGCATTCTGACTGATTACCTTTATCCTTTTATGAAACATGTCATGTGGTCTCATCCAGGATGATAATATCCCCATCCACAAGGCAAAAGGGCTCACTGAATTGTATGTAAATGTTGTAAATCATATGCTATAGCTTTTGCTTAAAACCTATCGGAGATTTTGGACCAAGATGTTTTGCAGCACTCTCCACTACCATCATCAAAACACCAACTGAGGGAATATCTTTTTGAACAATGGTGTTCATCCCCTGCATACAGTTCCAGAGATTTGTAGAATCTATGCCAAGCCCCATTGAAGTTGTTCGGGCGTTTGTGCTGACCTAACACTTTAAGATACTGAATGTTCTTTTTTTCCTTTAATTTATCACACTTGTAGTTGTTAACATCTTCATTTAGGGATAGCTATCAGAATCTATCAACCTTAGGGTTTATATCTTGTGTTCTCTGGAGTAGGGAGAATCTACTTTTTGATCATTATACAGACAGGACAAAGAACATGCTCTATGGATTTTTGAGCTCGGTTGATAGTTTGATAAGTGAATGAAGGTAAGGAAGATATACCAAATGTGCTTGTCTGTGGTTTAGTTGTTTAGTTTAGCAGCTGATTGCCAGCATTTTCCACAAGGAGGAATAGTTGAAAATCTAATTAAAAACATTCCCTCAAACTGCTAGTACAATTACCTCAGGGTGAACTGTGGATTAGATTAAATATAGCTGTGGCCTCTGTGAGGTTTTCTGATAAGCATTGAGAACCCAAAAGAGATACTTATCATGAAAGTAGGTTGGGGTGTCCTGATAAAATACGTGCATTAGAATTCCCCAGCATTAACCTGGGGAGCCATCATAGTTCTCAAATAGTGATGATCAACGTCTGGTCAACATGATTTCTTCCATGGCTTTAACAGTGGCATAGATAGGAGCTGTGGTTTGCTTGGTTATTGTGAGTGGAAGCTCCTTGGCACGCCCTGACCAGCACATCAATGACAGCAGATATTCTTTGAAGTTGTTCTTATAATAACTTCCCCTGATCTAAACTGTATATTGCAGCTCATACATCTCTATTGAATGTACATTGGTAGGTACATTGTGGGCCATGGTAGCTCAGTGGTTAAGACGTTGGTGTATTGATTAGAAGGTTTTGCGTTCAAATCTCTGGAATCAGGTGGTTTTAATGTTATGGCTGATCGGTGTATATACAGTTTGTGTGTGTGTGTGTGTGTGTGTGTGTGTATATATACACACAATATTGCCAAAATTTTTGGGACGTCTGCCTTTACATGCGCATGATTTTTACTGACATCCCATTCTTAATCCATAGGGTTTAATATGGAGTTGGCCCACCCTTTGCAGCTATAACACCTTCAACTCTTCTGGGAAGGCTTTCCACAAGGTTTAGGAGTGTGTTTATGGGAATTTTTGACCATTCTTCTAGAAGC
>CM075009.1:12829437-12883938 GCA_037576675.1 Pangasius sanitwongsei | reverse complement strand
CTACACTTCGATCACATCTTGATTGTTTTATTTCAAATCCATTGTGGTGGTGTATAAAGCCAAAATCACAAAAACTCTGTCATTGTCCAAATACTTCCGGACCTGACTGTATTTCTAAAGCATTTTTTCTAGGCATTAAAATTATAGTTTTATACACATTTACACAATTATACACATGCAGGAAGTGTTTCACTCCACATCAGTTGAGTCATCAATTCATTTAACTTTTGTCTTCAGTCATCTGTGGGAATACTAGCTGAATCCACACATCACCACGCTTAGAAGTCTGTGAGATCACGAATGTCATCGACCAACATACTGAGGAGAACTTGCCTGTATGACTCTGGCTGAAGCCACATTAATACAGTAGTGGAATCAGTCTATAAAACCATCTAAATCTTCAAAAATAGCTCCTGCTCTATGAACCTTGTCAGCTGTGCTCCTGTAATGGCTGTGCAGAGTTCCAGCCTGGGCATTGAGATAATCCTTCTGGGGGCAATCCAAGATTTTGCCATCACAAATGCTGTGTAAGCATATACTAACCCTGTCTGTTCTTTGTTTGCATGTATGAAACAGATCAATATCCTTGTTTATATGTGTTACACAAACTGTGAATGGATCAGATGACAATCATTTCATCCACATCTACTGGAACATAAAAAGGAGGCAGTGTAACTCTGGGCAGAAACTGTAGATTCTTTTCCCAACCTATCAATGACAAGCAAATCTCTGGGAAGGAAAGGGTTATCCCATCCTCTCTTCATCTGCTAAAACTACACTGAAACAATATCGTTGATGAATTTATTTGATATGCGGTTAAGTATGGAATCATAATGATGACTTTGTTGACCTTTTATGAATGTCATCACAGCACAGCTGAATACATACAGCTGAATAGTTTTTGTAAACCATTTTTCCTATAAATGTCATATTAAAGGCCTACTGTAATTTCAGAGCTTAGTTTATTGGTTTTAAGTGGTAAAACAGATAATACTAGTACATTAAAAATAATAGCTTTAGTTTACACCCTTCAAGGGTGTATATAAAAATGCTGATGTTGCCCAGTCAGAATTTGAGTTGACACACCTGCTTTAAAGGCACTTTTAGGCATTTTTGTCCCTAAATGCATAAATAATTCAAGCAAACATCCAAACTTGGTTGGTGTCCTGTAGCCTGTGTGTGTGTGTGTGTGTTTGTGTGTGTGTGTGTGCTCGAGCCTGTGCCTGAAATTTAGCATTTTTAACAGAGGGTACCAACATGGGCATTTCAAGCCACATGCATATAGTGCACTATATAGTGTGAATGGTTGGATTCAGCCATAGTTGGACAGATTGTTGTAAAAATAGA
Organism: Pangasius sanitwongsei; assembly: GCA_037576675.1. Taxonomy (NCBI): domain Eukaryota; kingdom Metazoa; phylum Chordata; class Actinopteri; order Siluriformes; family Pangasiidae; genus Pangasius; species Pangasius sanitwongsei. The sequence goes on along the minus strand of CM075009.1, from coordinate 12,882,591 downwards.
AAAGCAAAACCACTTCATAGGCCTCTCCGAAGCCTGTCATCTAACTGTAGTGCCATGGCTCATGGGAGCCAAAGTTGCTAATAAGTGTTTTGTCATCGACCTATATAATTGCGATCTGCTTTTCAAGCCTTGGATCATCTAATGCAATATAAATAAATGTAAAGCCATAACACTAGTTGATGTAGATGTTGCACGATCTGGGTTAGTTTGTCATTAATGTCATTAATGTGTCTTTTGGAGCCTGAAGTAGAAGCATGGTTGCCTTCCTGTGTAGTGGCAAACTATATCTACAGTGGATAAATATCTACAGTCTACACATCCCTGCAAAAATGGCAGGTTTTTGTGATGAAGCCAAGTAAATCATGTCAGAAACTTTTTTTTACCTTTATTGTGAAATTGCAACCTATAAATTAAAGTGAAAAACAATAAGTGTGCACACCCCTAAACTAATACTTAGTTGAGGCACTTTTAAATTTTATCACGGCATTCAGTCTTTTCGGGTAAGTGTCAATCAGTTTGGCACATCTTGACTTAGCACTATTTTGCCATTCTTCCTTGCAAAAGCATTCTAACTCTGTCAAATTGTCTGGGCATCTCCTGTGCACAGCCCTATTCAGGTCACCCAACAGATGTTTGATTGGATTTAGATCTGGACTCTGGCTGGGCCATTCAAAAACCCTGATCTCGTTTTGGTGAAGCCATTCCTTTGTTGATTCGGAGGTGTGCTTTGGGTCATTGTCATGCTGAAAGGTGAAATTCTTTTCCATCTTAAGTGTTTTAGCAGAAGCCTAATCACCTAGATGATTGCATGATGCTGGCTCATGATGCTGTACGTGGTGGACCATTGTGGTTGGCAGGTGTCACTGTGTACAACACTGTGGACTTAGCTGGCTGATTTTACTCGGTAGATGTTTGGAAGAGAAGGCCTGAGGTAGTGGTGTGTAAGATGCTTTATTGCTACTCTTGTATGCTAGCACTAGCTTCAATGTTTGATAGACCTTGGGATGAGAAGATGAAGGACCAGATGTCTTCTTAGAAGATGACCTATTCAGATATGAGGTCATGGACCATGCATAATTTTTTACAATAGGAAGCTCAATCATTTTATCTATAAAGTCAAACATCTTTTCTTTTTCTGATTCCTCTTCTCCTTCTGGTGGTCAAGGTGGAGGATCAGGCTATTCCTCATGTTCATTAGCACTTCCCATGTCTCCTCGAAACTCAGGGGGAAGGAAGACTGATGTTTTGAGTGCACTGTTTGTATTGTTGTTGTTGTTTTTGTTGTTAATTTTTAATAAATGCAATTTATCCTTAAGCATACAGTTCCAGAATGTGGATGTTATAATTTACAATATATTACAACATAGTCCTTTAAACAGTATGCTCATTATAAATATACCCATTATGTGAAATCACCAACATCTATCTGTACTACAGCATAAATATTACTACTCTACTCTAACCACTTTAACACAAAAAACCAAAATTCGTTTATGTTAATGTGTGTTATATAAACATGGGTCCCACCATGACATGTTAATGTCATGAAAATATAACCAACAATAAAGTAACAGTACCACAGAATGTACACAGGGATACAAATAAACAGAAGAGTTCCCAATATTGTGTGTATAGAACTATTACCTAAATATAATAGGTTTAAATGGAACAACTGACAACTGACTGACTGGAACACAGTTGATGCAAAAAACGATCTCTTCCTCTGTCTCCTCTCCAGTGGTCGGAATGGAAAGATGCGGGTACTCTCCGTCAAGATGGGAATAGTTAGCCTATGCAATGCAGACATCACGGAGAAATACAGATGTGAGTAGGAATCTCCCTCTCAAGCAAAGTTTTCCCCTTGAAATTTATGGTACTGTAATGCACTAACTCTAACCCTGACCTCAGTATCCAATGGGAATGTTTTCTTCCCAAAAAAAGTATTTCTGTATAAAAGAAACATCTTTCCTCATGGGAACATGCAAAATTTTTTCAATCAGCATGGGAACATTTTATCGCCTAATGGAGGGACCAGTTCAATAACAGAGAGTTTTTTTCTTTTTCTCAATAAAACAGAAAGGGCATTCTTAGCTTTTTGCCAGGTGCTTCCTTTCCCCTTTTTCTATTTGCACCTATAACTCAATATATACAAAGCAGGTAACAAGAGGCCAGTTTTATGATTTAAAGCAAATTTTATGAATGTGACCTAGTAAATAAGCACATGGGACAATGCACATGAATTGGAATTGGATTGGCCATTTAGAGAGTCTGGTAGTGAGAATCAGAAGGCAGGAATAGAATTTGGCTGAGCAGGTCAGTGGCAGGCATGCTTACTGTCATGGTTAGACATTAGGTGTGTCCAAATCAACTATTAGGTACATTAAAAAAAGAAAAAAGAAAAAAAAAGACATACTGGTGAGCTCAGGAACATCAAAAGGCTCAGAAGACCGCCAAAAAATGGTGAATGTCAGAAGAATTCTTTCCCTGGTGAAGAAAAACCCCTTCACAACAGTTCGCCAGATAAAGAGCACCCTCCAGGAGGTAGGTGTATCTGTCTCAAAGTCATCAGTCAAAACTTTCTATGGACAGATGAGACAAAGATCAACTTGTACCAAAATTATGGGAAGGGAAGAGAGGCATAGCATGATCTGAAGCATACCAGCTCATCTTATGGTGTGAGCATGTATGGCTGCCAATGGAACTGGTTCCCTTTGTATTTATTGATGATGTGACTGCTGACAAAAGCAGCAGGATGAATTCTGAAGTGTATCAGGCTATATTAGCTGCTCAGATCCAGCCAAATGCTTCAAAACATTTTGGTTGCTGCTTCACTTTGCAGATGGCCTGAAGCATACTTCACAAGCAGCCCAAGACTTTTTTAAGGAAAAGAGTGGAATGTTCTGCAATGCCCAAGTTAATCACCTGAAATGAATCCAGTTTTGAATCCAGCATGAATCCATTTCCACACCGTTCACACAATTGGGATGTGCCCTCAAATTAAAGCTGAAAGTCTACAGTTTAAGCTCCTATTCATTGTTCTATGCCCAAATATTTACAGTCCTTTCAAAAAGTCCCCTCTCAAATTCTTTTGTTTTTGCTATACGCTATGCTTTTGCTAAGACTTTTGGGTTTCAGATCAAAAGATGACTATGAGACGATAGATGATATCTTGATGTGTTAAACAACTTAGAATATAGCACCTTTTGTTTGAACCCACCCATTTTTCATGTGATCAAAAATATTGGAACATGTGACTGACAGGTCTTTCTTGTTGCCCAGGTGTGCTTTGTTAGATTGATAGTTTAAATAATTAATAGCGCTGCATGTCTACTCTTGGTTTGAGCCCTGAGTCTTGCCTGTGAAGACTACATTTGTTGTCAAAATTGATAAACCAACATGAAGACCATAGAACTGTCTTTGGAGAAAAAAGGAAGCCATTTTGAAGCTGAGAAAGGAGGGAAAATTCATCAGAGCAATTGCACGAGCATTGGGCATAGCCAGTACAACAATTTGGAATGTCCTAAATTTGAAGTTGCTTACATCTAGATGTAAATATCAGGAAAATAAAGTTTAAATTCTGATCTATCATCTCATATTCATCTATTGATCAATGAATACATGGCTTGCCAAAGTTGGAGTGGAAGAACTTGGAGTGGCCTGCACAGAGCACTGACTTCAACTCCAATGAAAGTCTTTGGGATGAATTGGAATGCCGACTGCACCCCAGAGGTCCTCACACAACATCAGTGCCTGACCTCACTGATGCTCTTGTGGCTGAATGAGCAAATCCCTTTCCTAGCGATGGGTAATTAAAGTTACACCAGCACTTGAAAAAGCTTTTGTCTTTAGGTTATAGGTCCTTGCAGGGCATCTGAATTTTTTTGCATCATTGCACTGTCTTCTGTCTGCACGAGTTGTCTCTAATGTGTAAGGACATCTGCTTAATGAGAGAATGTAAAAAGTAAATGATGGTTGGACAAGGCCTTGGTATCGTCTCTAAAGGCCTGTGCACTAAAACTAGTTGAGATGCTGGCCAGCTGCTGAAGCTGCTACATTGTAGGTGCTAAAGGCAGTTAGTTTGATTAGAATAGCTGATAACATATCTGCTGTCATTGGACACTGCACATATAATGACAGTGTGTTTATGCAAATGGGTGGTTTCTGGAGTTATTTATAGGAACACTGTTGAGCAAAATAGCACAATGCAGAACGTTCAGTATACAAACAACCTTGGTACACAAAACTCCCTAGCAAGCTGACATTAAACGCCTCACTAGCTTATTTGAGACTGCCTTCTGTTCATGCATGAGCTATTCCTGGGAGAGGATAAGACAACTGTTTAGAGTAGGCTGAAGTGTACTGGGAGATCTACGAAGATGATATAGAAGATTGTATGCCTATTAAAAAAAATCCTGCCGTCTGGCATCTAAGCAGACCTTGGAAAAGATGTTCATGGAAACACTAACACTTACACACAACCTCAGAGAAATGAATTAACTGTCTAATCTGGGCTCACATTAACATTTGTAATAATCTAATGTTATACAGTTATATGTTAATGTATAATATATGTTGTAAAGTTTTCAGATGTAGTATTGCACTTATTATTAATGATCCATACTTCGTTGGTATTTGTTTAGACCTGTTTAGACAGGCATGTGAGTCAAATGGCCTGATGGATCAGAAACACCTCAGCCTGCTGCTGCATGAAGCTGTCCAGATCCCTCGGCAGCTTGGTGAGGTGGCAGCCTTCGGGGGAAGTAATGTGGAGCCCAGTGTCCGTAGCTGCTTCCGCATGGTGAGTCTCAAGCATCTGCTTAAAAAGATGATACTTTACGCTCTGCCAGAATTAGAATTAGAGAATCTTCTTTACTCTATATCATTTACCTCTTTTAAGCTCTTTTTTTCTGACTCCTAGATTGTGATTCGGCTGGTTGGCAGTTGCCGTGTGGTGCAACACCACTATCTGTATTTGTATAGTGCTCCAAATGTCCATTTAGACACAGAATGTATTTATTTGTTTTTGATAAAATGTTAACCCTAGCACTATGACCCCAAAAACACTGGGGGGAAAAAAGCTCTGAGGTAGAAACAACAAAAAAAAAAAAAAAGAAAGAAAAAAATTTTAAAAAATGGTGGAAACACCAGCACTGTCAGCATTCTTGACCCTCAGCTACACTTGAACTATTTTGTGAGTTTATAATTGATCTCAACTAGAGATTATTTGGTTTTTTTTTTTTTTTACTTGCTTGTGATGTTTTCTAGCAAATTTATTTGAGTGTATTTCCTAAATCTAAATCTAAAATAATTGCCCAATTCACCACCGTGACCCTGACCAGGCAGTTATGAATGAAGGAATGCTATAAATGCATTGCACATCACCATATGTTTTTCCTCTGTGAGCTTCATATAGGACTGCTCGCTAACTAGAACACCTTATCGGTTCATTCTGAATAATGTATTCATATTCAGTTACATCCCTAGGTGACACATAATGTGGTAGAAACCTAGCTGTAGAAGAGTAAGGGAGTACTGGACATTTCTAGGAGAGACAGATAGAGGTCTAAAAAAAAAGAAAGAAAAATCAAACTGTGAGGGAAAGTTTTGAAAATACAAAAACTCCTTAATCTCCACTTTGCTTAAAGGGTTTCTGTGAAAAGTTTTTGAATAAAGTCTCCCTTTTGAGTTACTTTTAATCATTATTTTGCCTCTCTTCTCTTGCTTTTGACATTGCTAACAGTTTGGCAGGCAATGCTTTCCCAGAGGCCAGATAAATATAATAAAAGGTAGAAATTTAGTGTTATATGATGGATAAACCAAAGCTTGAGCTTTGATGAGTTTGCCAACACAGAAAAAATGTAAACTTTTTAGACAAATGCTTGGTTATTCAGTGTGTCAGAGCTAGATAAGTAAGTGTCCCTCTGTGCTTATTCTTTTACTTACAAGCCAGATTTGCAAATGTGTCCGTCATCTAGACTTTGCCAGTCCCATAAGGTGTATGCTGCACGACAGAAAATCCTCCAGACTGATATGAGTCATATAACGCCTGCAGTTGTCTTGTTCAGTGTTCAGGCACCTTAGATTTAATAAAGTATGTATTACAAAATCGGGTGTATTACAGCTACTTTATGTGGAAACTAAACTATCACATAAATAATATAAACATACATAGCTGTTTAAGTGCAATAAAAACAATATAATTGTGTATTGAGGAATCAAATATTACATGGTAACATACTATATTTTGTATTGATTGTAACTATTGCAATACAATCAATAATTAATGAATAGTCAAACCTGAATATAACTACGCATTGGCAGTTTGGCATATTTTGCCCTAACTCACTTCACTGTACCAGGAGAGCTGAAAGGACCTGGTTTTGCTCCATGACTTTTAAATTAAAATCTTGGGTGTTGGTTTCTTGTTTAATTTTCGTTATGTGACTCCGCGTGTTGTGCTAGGGATTGTAGTGCGTGGTGGACTTCTGGGAAGTGGAGTTTCTTGCTGATTACGGCGCTGACGCGACAATTTTCAGTCTCACGTCATATGTATGAACATCAAAAGGATTTCTAAAATCAGGTCAATGTTATCAGTTTCTGCCATTTTGTGCCAAAAAGCAGCTAAGCTGCTAGCTGAGGAGATTAGTGACAGCTAGCTAGATGTATAAAAAACAACTTTCCTGAATGAATGCAAATAATCAAACAAAACTTTATACTTACAATTTATGTAAATTACTTACAAATTACAACATAACATAACAAAATACTCTATACAAGTGTGTAAAACTGTTTTAGATTAGGCTACTCAACTCCAAGAGATTCCGACTGGCACTGATATGTTTGATATGTTAGTCAAGGTCATTACTGTTTCAGTGATTAGCAGTTGATTACTCCATCATTTGGAGAAGCCGTGAGTCTGGGCTAGACTAGAAATGATGTGACAAAAGCCTGTTGTCCAGTGAGCGTTAATCTTTGCTCCCATTAAAACACACACACACACACAAAATAAATAAACCTGCCATGGAAGCCCATAGAAGCACCGCTTCTCTGAGTTTCTATCAGCACTGTGTTGAGGAGGTTTTCATGCAGGCCATGCTGTACACTGAAACATTAATTGAATGAACAGTGAAATATTGCAATGATATATTTGATATTTCGTTTGCTATAATATTGAATTTCACCAAGATTGATGAGACACATTGGTAAACACTTCATGGCTGCATTTTAATGAATTTAGGGGAAGTTCGGCTTCCTGTGTAGTCTTACAGCAGTCGCCTGTGGTGCCACAGCATGTTGCTATGAAGGTGAGAGGTAATAAATTTAGCCTAGCTAGCTAATATTAAGCTTAGTTATTCACTGTACTATCAAAGGACTGTTTCACCACTACTAATTTTGCTCATCTAGCTAGTCATCTCTTCCCAGCCAAGATTTTTCTTAAAATAAATTAGTACATTTGCTGAGAGACAAAACAAAACAAAAAAAAAATTGTGGGACTCTTGCACACACAAATCAGTCCTAAATAAATGCTAATTTAACACCTATCATTACCATCATTCTCTAATCTACACAGGTAATGTGTGTGTGTGTGTGTGTGTGCGCGCGCCCCTGCTGCAGTCTGTCACCATGTGAATGGGGCTATATTTCCAGAACAGCCACAGTAAATTTTTGGAATGCCACCACGTTTAGCTATACAGATGAACTAATCATGGATTTGCTGCAGGGGCCAAAGGAATGGGTCCTTAAACCTATCATTTTTAGTCATGTTGCCAAACCTTAATTAAATCCTTCCCCATTCAAGAGCGTGACTCTGATATCAGGCACATTTAATTAAAATCTATTCATTTCCACATTTGTTCAATTTCAGTATTTTACGAGCTGATGAAATACTAATGCAGTGCCAGTCTACTTTGCAAACTGGCAGTTTATCACCCACTCTGTTAATAACGTCTGATTGTTAAAGCAGCACAGCTGAGCTTGCCTTGGGAGCAGCAGGGAAGTGTGTGTGTGTGTGTGTGTGTGTTTTGGGGAGGGGGTGGAGAGAAGGGTGTAGATGGAAAGGCTGTTACTGGGTTTGAGTGAGGTTCTATTCTGGATCATTGGAAGAGGAACTCTGTTTGCTAGAGCATGCAGATTGCGAAGATTTGTTTCAGTGTTTTTAAAGCGTTCTAAACACACACAAGTCACAAACACTGATAACACACACACACACACAGTATCAGTGCCATACTATAGTGCCAAATATGGGCTGTGGAAGAGACTTTAACTATGGTTCTTTGCTAGTCTTCAAAGGCAGCTGTGGGAAAAATAAAACTTTTAATGCATCTTTGATGCACAGTTAATGGGAATTTAACACAGTACGGGTTTTTTTTAAACATCTTACGACTCGTTCCATTATTGGATTTATTTCCTGTCATCTGTTATACTGTGACACAACATCTGCCAGGTCAAACTGTTACTATAATTCAAACTATAAACTTCATTTTAGTATTTATTTTTGAGCAAATACCTTCTCAGTATATGTGAAGGGCAGTGAATATATTTTTTTTCATTATGTGTGTCATAGCTTTAAGATATTGTCAAAGTGTTGTTTTGCCTAGACGTTTAGATGCAATATTGCACTTATTATTGATCGACTAATATGAATTTATGTATGTGATATCTTCTCGCTGTTCTGTCGCCCTCCTACAAGGCCCCAGGTAAGCCATCTATTGAAGTAACTCACTTCCTGGAGTGGGTGAGTCTGGAGCCTCAATCCATGGTGTGGCTTCCTGTACTGCACCGTGTGACCATGGCTGAATCTACCAAGCACCAAGCCAGGTGCTACATCTGTAAACAATGCCCCATTAAGGGTTTCAGGTGGGCTTGCTTCTACATATTAATGAATTTTTTTTCCATTGCTGTATGTAGTCCTCAATAAATATTGTACACCCTTTACATTTTCATGTCTTGGGGACCGTATACATATCGCCACACCATTAGATTTTTATTTTTTCTTATTTGCTAAAGGGTATGCATTGGCTTCAGTACTAAGATTACGTAAACTTAAAGTTATGCACTACTTCAGTGTATGTCAGTGTTAGTTGAAAGTGGATGCACTGACTCTAAGTTATGCACTACTTGGTGTATATCAGCATCAGATAATAGCATATGTTAGTTAGTGTATCTTAAACCTGAATTGCAGAGGGTTCTTACCTGGACTTATCATTTATTTGGACCTCCTCTTCTGTTTTTCTCTTCAGTGAATAATTATTGGTTCCAATCATGGCCAGTCTGTAACATGCACATTATGTTTTTTTTTTGTTCGAGTTTCAACCTGGTCCTTTCACAGTGATTCAGAGCAATGCATAAAATATAACCAGTGAGACAGCATGTCAACATTGAGCGCTTTGAGCCATTGGGGCTTGTTTCTGTGCTTGCATCATCCCACTGCCGCGTGCACACACACACACACACACACACACACACACACACACACACACACACATACGAGAAAACAGATGAAGGGCTTCATGTGGTCTTCGTACGACTTCACTACATGATTTACAACTAAAGGGCATGATACGAGGATCAGAGATAATGAGACTTCAATTCTATGGTTAATGAAAACACACTTGGATCTAATGTCTTCCCCCTGCCCTGTTGCTGCTGCAGATACCGGAGTCTGAAACAGTTCAACGTGGATATCTGCCAGACATGTTTCCTGACTGGGCGCACAACCAAAGGCAAAAAGCTCCACTACCCCATTATGGAGTACTACACCCTGGTATACATTCATTTTGAGCACACACATACACACACACACTGCTTTCTCAATTCCATTTGCTTAATGGTTTTCTCCCCATGGACATATATCACTATGATACTCTGTGTGTGGCCACTCGGGTCCTTGTCATAAACTGGCTGTAGCTGCCGCTTAGTTGGTGATGGAATGAGCTTGAAGGCAGATGAATAATTTGTAAATAAAGATGGAGCGGCCTTTGAGAAGACCGATGTCTCTAAATGTTCCTGAAGATGTCCTTCCCCCTTCCTTCTCTTTTTTAATCCACTTTCACGTTCTCATTTCTCTACATTTACTTCGTCCTCTCTATCTCTCGCTTTCTGTCTTTCTTTCCCTTTGTTATTGGCTTTCCATACTCACTGTTGTAGACCACCTCAGGAGAGAAGATGCGGGATTTTGCGAAGACTCTAAAGAACAAGTTCCGATCAAAGCAGTACTTCAGCAAGCACCCTCAGAGAGGCTACCTGCCCGTGCAAACGGTCCTGGAAGCAGAGAGTAGCGAGACGTGAGTACGCAAATCAAGGGTGCACGGCCATTTAAAAAAATACAGTGGGTCTGCGGGTTAGGGAGTGGCTGATGATTTGCCACTACTGGTGAAGGGAGGGTGAAGTTACTTGTGATAGAGTGAGGTGTGTTGGTTTGGCTTGAACACGCACACAGAGAAGCACTGATATTTAATTTGCTCCCTTCCTAACATAGTGTTGTGTGTATGATCTGGCAGGCCGTGTTCCTCTCCCAGGCTACCACATGCAGACACACACAGCAGGATCGAGCACTTCGCCAGCAGGTATGTGGTTTGTCATATGTTTATGGGATTTTTCCAGTGATCTATTTAATACTGAGCATAAATGCCGTACAATCCATACCTAAACCTAACCCTAACCATTTTTTTTAGCTTTTCCTGTAAAAAAAAATATATATATATTCCCCCATTGGGGAGCAGGGACACATTTCTACACTGTTACATTTTTCTTGTTTTTATTTGATAAACATAATACAACGATACAGAGCAGTATATAAAATATACACACTGAGACAGGGTGCTGAGTCTGAGACTGCAGAGGGGTTTCAGGCACAAAGTGAAATGCATCATAACTTTGGGTTTCTCGCCATTCTGTACACACAAACACACACACAGATCAGCCCTAGTGTATAAACTGTCAGCCATCACACACATGAAATATTTTAATGTTTTCCCTCTGACTCGTATGCTTCTCTCTCTCTCTCTCTCCTTCTCTCTTTCTCTGTGTTTATTTCTCCCTCCTGTCAACACACCTTATTCCTCCATTTCCATTTCAGTTTTCCCCCAACCCATCAACATTCTTTTCACTCCCTTTCTTCTCCTTCTCATCCTCACACTTTACCTCTTTTTCTCTTACTCTCTGTTTGACCTTTCTTCTGTGGGTGTGGGAATTGCCCATGATTAGAATGTACTTTTGTTTTCTTTGTTTGACTCTTATTCTAAACATTTCACTGCCTGTGAAAAACTTTCTGCTGACGGTGCGAAATGTTTTTCAGGTGTGCCAGCAGGCCTGGTATTATTAAACTGAAATGTAAAAAAAACAATGCTGATGGTTATTTTATGAAGAAGCTTATTTAAGAACTGTTTCCATGGTACTTGCAACTTACTGGATAGAGAAAGTAGTGGGCTATGACCAAAACATCAGTATCTTTGTGTAGCTAAAAATTCCTCTTATTAAGTCAACTGAAAAGTTTCCCCAAAGCAGACTAATACCATTCTTTTCTCAGTCCGAGCGAATGACAGAGTGAAACCGTATTAGCCGCTACTGAGATCTTCCACTGAAGTAATCAGCTTCTCTTATCATTCTTGCTGATATAAAATCTGAGGTGTTGCAAATCATGGGTCTGTGGCCATCAGTCTTATCACGAAATCATGCAAGAACATCCAGAATGAAGAATACTATAGCTGTTGATAGAAAATATAGAAGATATTTATAATTGCACTATCCGTTAGCACCCAGATGAGGATGGGTTCCCTTTTGAGTCTGGTTCCTCTCAAGGTTTCTTCCTCATTTTGTCTCAGGGAGTTTTTCCTTGCCACCATTGCCTCTGGCTCATTAGAGATAAATTAAATAATTTTAAAATTTATATCCTGAATATATATATTTCTGTAAAGCTGCTTTGTGACAATGTCCTTTGTTAAAAGCGCTATACAAATAAAATTGAATTGAATATTTGTAGTCCTATATAATGAATGTCACTTCAAAAGAACATTTTCAGGCATCCTTCACCTGCAGTTCGTGTGCCCAAGACACTTGGTACTTGGAGGTTTTGTGTGGATTATCAATGGCTATATGGTATGACTTTATTCAGCGCTTACACTATGAAGATGTTACATGAAATCCAGGAAACACCCCTGACAGTTGGGCTTCTGGAAGGTAGACATGGAGCTAGTGGATCAATGAGAATGTTAAAAGGAGCTGATTGCTTCAGGAGTCTTGTCTTCTTATGAGGAAGAGTATAATAGAGGCCAGGCTAGGACAGTGGTGGTGGTTCTCTCATTCTGCCTGGTGGAGAAAAGGATTTAACGTAAGTATATACTGGTGACAAAATTCTCAACAAAACTAGAATTTAGAACAACTAAATGTATTACAGTTTTGACTCTGTGTCGTTTTCCCTGGGCTTGTTTTATTAAGACCTATGCATTTTGATGCGAAATAGGCAGGCTAGGAGATTCAGTGTTCAGACAGTGGAGAAGGTTTACACCAAAAGGGAAACTGTACGCAATTGGACACAATCTGAATATAGTAACTAAAGTCCAAGAATGACTTGAAAAACAAACAAAAACAGAGAAAAGGAGATGTGTATGAAAAACTCTGTAGTAACCTTTCAGAGGCTTATGGAGAAGTTTCAGGAGAACTTACAGGAGTTGCATTGTCTACGTTGATGATATAAATGTGTTCATCAGCAAGATCTTGGAAGGATGCTTTTTTTAAAAAAAGCATTAGTCATGCATAACCTGACGAAGTCTCACACTAATTCACTCTAATTCACATTTAGATCTCTTTGAGCTTCTTCGTTTCTGCTCCAAGATAAGATTCTCTTAGCTGTCCCTGAGAAGATTAAAGCAATATGAAAGTATCCCAGACCTTCAAACCTAAAAACTTCATAGCTTTTGCCAACTTGTAGGCTGTTACCACATGTTCATCCAGTATTTAGCAGATTTTGTGGCCTCTTTGAACCATGACACAGAGAAGGATGTCCCATGGAATTATACACAGATGTGAATACATTTTAGAGTATATATATAGATACAAGTGTATGGGGGTGGGTGTTGTTTTTGCACAAGATGCCCAGAGAAGGAGCATGTCATTGCATTTGTGTTAATATTAAGTAACGTATATCCGTACTGCTCTGTCTACGAAAAGGAGTGTCATAACTGTTGGATGGATTTTTGTTGGGTATGAAAGGGTGAGTATATGTTAGGGAAGAGAGGAATATTAAGGCACCCATTGTTACTTCTGCCAGGCAAAACAGTCGAAAAGAAAGATTCATGGCATACCAAAGACTGCTCAAATAATTACATTTTCCTGAAGCTAACAAGATTTCCCTCTTGTGGGAAACGGTATTTATCCTCTTTTAACGTAACATGTTCCAAATAGTAACAGGTCAAATGTCTATAAATATAAAGCCACTGATGAGTTGACGTGAATGAGTGAAGTCTGGAAGGCAGGGGTGCAAAGTACTTGAGTAACTGTGCTTCATTACTATACTTAAATATTATTTGGAGGTATTCATACTTTACTTGATTGTTATTGATACTCAATAATTGCTGTCTTACTTAATTACATTTCCAAGAAAAACCTCTTACTTTTTACTACTCATTTTTATTTAGACCTTCAGAGCACTCGTTAAATCAACAAATCTCTTCCTCTCTCATCCTGCCAATGATTATATGACTTCTGCACATTATATTTACTTTTTTAATTTGCATTTTATTCACATTTCAATATAAAGCATCCAGTTAAATCCTTCAGTGTAGAAAAAACTCAGGAATAGTGCAAATTCATCAACTGAATCTCGTTAATTAAACACACGGGAGAGGCCAGAAATTGAATAGTGGGTGGGCCTGGGTGAAACAGGGTGGGCACGGGTTTGAAAAGGAAACTCAAATACCAGACGTTGCTCAAAAGAATGACTGCAGAAAGTGGTCAATGAGTTGAAAGGCTGTCACGCAAGAGGTTTGTTCATTTGCCAGTTGATCAAAAATGCCAATTGTTTACTGTAGCGCACACACACACAGAAAAATGTTGCCACAGCTACAGCAGGTAAAAAAACACACTTTTCAGGAATTTTTGCAATCTATAGGCTTAACATAAGCACAACAAATGGGCCGTCACAGAAGGCACTGAGTAGTGCTTAAGATATTAGAATAGAATAGATTTTTACTGTCATTGTTTTGAACAGTGAAAGACTGTTTAGCAGCTCACAAGCTTCTGGCATAATAGACAAACATAAATAGATACAAATAAAAAAATGCAATAGACAAGAAGAGAGGTATTCCAAAAGGTAATATATACAATGGTTAGTGCAAGATATTGTAGTGTACACTGGAGCAAATGAAACAAAAAACAGTGCAGAATACAGTATACATAGTGTTGTTGTATACTCTAGGAATGTATATCAGGATATATGAATAATATACATAAGTGTAACAGTATAAGATTTGTGTAAACATATGAGAGGTGTTTACAGATTAGTGCAAAAATGCAGTGTGGTGTGTGCGTGTGTACTATTGCACTTGTAGACCTGAGACATTGGTTCATTGTTCGATAATGCTTGGGAGCAGAAGGAGGGAAGGAGGAGGATTTATGCATTTGACTGCCTGTGGGAAGAAACCGTTCTTTAATCTGTTAGTCCTCGTTTTGATTGTTCTGTATCTCTTCCCAGAGGGCAGAGGGGAAAACAGGTGATGTCCAGGGTGAGTGGGGTCCATTATGCTACAACTGGCTTTCTTTCTGAGATGGCCAGTGTAGATGTCTTTGATGGGAGGTAGTGTTGTGCCAATGATGCGCCCTGCCACCCTCACCACCTGCTGCAGGTCTTTTTTATTCTCTTCTGTGCAGCTGCTGAACCACACTGTGATGCAGCAGGTCAGACGGCTCTCTATTGTTGACCGATAGAAATCAGTCAGCAGGTGATGAGGGAGGTGCGCCTGTTTCAGGTTCCTGAGGAAGTACAGTCTTTGCTGTGCCTTCCGCACTTGATGGGAGATGTGTGCGGACCAGGTGAGGTCGGCTGAGATATACACACCAAGGAACTTAAAGCTCTCTACCCTCTCGACCTCCTTACCCTGTATGCAGAGGGCAGAGTGCTCAGTACGCCTTGATCTTCTGAAGTCAATTATAAGTTCCTTGGTTTTGGAGATGTTTAAGTCCAGATTATTGAGGGAACACCATTTTGTCAGATGCTGAACCTCCTCCTTGTAGGCTGTTTCATTATTATCTGTAATCAGTCCCATTATGGTGGTGTCATCAGCAAATTAACTAAATCCAGCAGCCAAACACATCACCCCTAACAGAAAATCCTAAAATGCAAAACAACTGGCTGCAAAAAAAAATAGGCTGGTAAATTTAGAGCTGTTTATACTGCTCTGTTTTACAAGTGATTTTAACATTAAAGCTAACTAGAATTTCATTTCAATGAAACGCCAGCTACAGTTATCCAAAATGCTACAGCCACACAGCTAGCGTATGTGAAAGTAAATCACACATTTTGAGCACCTTTCTCAATCAATAAGGATGCAGGATAAAGAAGAAAAGAAGGGTGGTCCTGCCTTTGAACAAAATGTTAACATTAGCTAACATAAGCTACTACAGGAACTGAGAAAATATACAGACTCACTCCATGAAGTGTCGTAGTTACATTAGCATAGGTTTGTTGTGCTGTTAACGCTTGCAGGCCTATCAAGCAAGCGTAATATTTTTGTATTCAAACGGAAAGTTTCCTACAGGCTATGGTGTTAAATTGCAAGGGAATATCTAACCAATAATATTAGGACAAAATATTGTCTCCGAAGAAACTGACAAATCGCAGGAACTGTTTTAGCTAAGGTTTCTTTTAAATCTATTAGGACAGCCATTATAACAGTCTGTCTTTAGTTTGTGATGAAATTTAAAATAATTTTTAATAATAATAATAATAAAATAAATAATTTTACTCAAGTGAGGATATTAACGGAAGACCTAGCCAGAATTGCCCACTGTCTTTTTCAGATTTAAATCATTTTATTCACACAAAAAAACTACTACAGCAAAAGCCTTACGTGTACAGTGTACAGTAACATGTACAGGACACAGCCATAATTTTGTTGTGTATTTATTACACAAAAAAATTGACTTTATTTTAACATTGCACCATGCATTCCTCAATGAGCTGCAGTTATGCTCTTCATCTCTTGGATGAGTCTGATCTCCACTCTGACAGTGCTCTATAGTGTTAGCAGAAACTGAAATACATTTCATGCTATTATCTCTTCTGACTACAGTGTACAGGTGGCAAGGGGAAAAGGTATGGCATGGTGTCCATTTCAGAGAAAGTACACTCTTTACTGAACTAGCCTGCTACATGCTCACACATCACGCGCAGATAAGTTTACACCAGTCGCTAAGCAATGGTCACTCACTGTGACTCATTAAATTGGCAGTTCCTAACAAGCAAGAACTAGGTTTTGTGAATAATGTTAACAAGTACGTGGTGTAACCCTTAGCTACAAGAGCGCTTTTTTGGGTAGGCCAGGCCTCCAAGTGGGTGGGCCCAGGACTACCCAGCCCGCCCGTAGCTAAACCCATGGTTAAAAACATTAGCTTTTTAATAATTGAGTATATTTAAAAGTAGCAAATTTTTGACTTGAGTACATTTTTGGCTGGACACTTAAGATTATGACACATTATGTGTACTTTCACTTACAGAATTTTTCCACCCTTGGTGAAAGGTAAACTATTTATATCCACCTTAGCATGTCTCTACTCTTTAAATTTAGTAGACCCTAATCTATTTTTAAGAACATTTAACATTCTTAACAGTTTCCACTAAAATTGATGGGGGGGAAAAGTATTTGTCTTTGACTGCCCTGGGCTTTGTAATCAGCAAAATGTTTAATTAGCGCCAGTTGTATTAGCCAGTTTTGCATGTGCATGAGCAGCCCATTGAAGGATAGGTTATAATGACCAGGAAGTACAACGCTAGCTTGATGGAGTAAGAGAGTCAGACTCCTTGAAGTAGGAGAAACTGATTGAACTGGAATCAGGTGTGTAAGTGCTTGGGGAGAAAAAAGCCTTGTAGCCTCACAGGCACTTTCTGGATCCTGATGCTATACTGTACGCAGTGGGAATGTATGTTTTCAGGGGGTGGGGCTGTGGAGAGAGGCTTGGCAAAAGACAATTGACATTATTACAAAGCAGCTTTACAGAAATCTGACATCCATGACATATAACAAGATTGTAGGGCTGGACTCCTGTGGCTTGCATTGATTACGACTGCTTACAGTTTTTTGTAGCATGTGACATAGTGTACTATTAGCTGTTTAACTGTGTGTGAGTCTCACCACTTTGTTTACTACCCCAATTCTTACATGAATGAAAATGCAGATTTTTCTGAAGGAGGAATATTTATTTTCTTATTTTATGCATATTTTCCACTAATTTCAGCATGATCTGAGTGCTGGCTAAATGGAGAAGACAAGCTTTTTATTACCTGGATCAGGAGTGAAGGATCGTTTTCCATTTTACAGCTGAATGTAAAACTCCTTTATCTGAGTTTTTATCTCAAGGCTTCTTGTTCTCATAAAGTGAGACAGAGAATGTGCTTTCAATGAGGTATTACATTACTTTATTTATTCTCTTAATAGTTGTCAAAGTTTCCCTTATGCTTTAATATGAAAGAAATGTCATGACTGCAGCTCAGCTTTTTGAACCTTGGCATGGGGGAAAGGGTCATTCCGCTGCAGAATGATAGAAGTTTTTTTAAACACTGGAATAGGAAAACAGCTGGCTGTATGTATTAAATGGTTGCAGTGTAGGAGGCACTGCTGAGACTGGGGACTGACACGCGATGTTTGAAGCCTACGCGAAAGGCGAGGATTTGGTGTAGTGTCATAGATAAGAAATGGTCTGTGTGGAGAGGAACCTTTTCATCATCAAAACTGATAAAACAAGAAAGAGGGGGAGCACACTTCTGATTGATATGAGAGATAATGTAGGTTAAGCATATTCACTCAGTGAGGAGTCTTCATAAAGGGAAAGCATTTTATTATAGTTGGATCAGCTTGTATGTTACACAAGTGCTGATGTGCTCCGTAGTCCATTTAGACTTCCTACTTACTCGCGTACTTATAATGTCTGACTGGTAGATTAGTAGGCCATTTATCAATACACACACATATACACAAAGCCTCTCATGTCTCCAGGTATATATATTCCTACATTCAGTTCCAGTACATCACTGATTCAACCACAATCTTCTCTAAATACAAGATCAGTCAAGAGCTGTTTCACCGAGCCCATAGATGCTGTAGCTGATTGAATCAGGAGCTGTCAGAACTGTGTCAAAGATTGACCAAGAGAGTAAGCACCTCTGTGAGAAACTGGCTTAGAACGGCAGCATGGATGATATAATCCTGACTTTTGACAGGCCTTAGAAGCAAGGGTTAGAGCCCTCTGTATATCTGAAGCTAGGTTTAAAGAAAGCTCTGAAAGATCTTTCCCAAGCTACAGGCATGGCAAAGCACTTTTTATTCATTTCTCTTCAGGGGTCCCCACTGCTGCTAATTCACACTGTCTTAGAAGCTAGGAAGCCCTGTCTGTTTCCCTCCTAAGGGTGACTTCAGGCAGACAAAGTACAAAGAGTTCCTAAAGCCATCTGCTAATGTCCATTATGTGTTCTTTGTAATGCTGAATCAGAGTATCTGTTCTCATTAGAGACTTCTTTTGATTTCTTGTCAATGAGTCAAATGATTCTGAGTCATGCACCTGACAGGTTGTCAGGTCTACTTATGGAAAGCCACCATCTTGCCAGATCCAGTTAATCAGGACCTGAGTATTTAGACATCTGTATATGTAACACTGTTCATTTTTGTCTTTTGACTAAAAATAGTTTATAGTTATAGATATATTTTAGTCATTGGACTATTGTTGGTTTTAGTCTAGATTTAGTTGATGCAAAAATACAGCAATTTCAGTCAACTAAACCTAGTTTTAATCAACAAAAACAAATAATTTCAGTCTTTCCCACATCAGATTTCCCTAATATATTCTTTTTCAGTTTCTAAAACACAAATTCAATCATTTCATTCTTAAATGAAATGCCAGACTGCTTTACAAATACACATTATCATTACAGACTTTCTGCTTCTCCTTTTCTGTGCATTGGCTATAAATGTCATATGGCTACAACAGACTTTCTATCATGCAGCAGCTCAATTCATAATGAATAGAATGCACTTAATAATGTTGCTCCGATGAGCTTATTTGCTGCCACGAAGTTGGAAGCAAACAATTGTGTAGGATGTCTTTGAATGCTGTAGCATTAAGATTTCCCTTCACTGGAGCTAAGAGGCCCAAACCTGTTCTGTCATGACAAGGCCCCTGTGCACAAAGCGAGGTCCATGAAGACATTGCCTAATGCTCTTGTGCCTCAGTGATCAAATCCCCACAACCACATTCCAAAATCTAGTGGAGAGACTTCCTGGGAAAATTCAAGTAAAAAGCTACTACATTTCATCATATATTCTGAGCAGAATTATTGTTTTGTTGTCATTTAGTTTTTCAGAGTGAGAGTAGTCATTGCCGACTTTTAAATATCTAGCCCTTTCTCTATAAAGATAGGAGGAGTAGATTATAATTTCCATATTCTAGATTTGCTAATAATTACTTTATAAACATTAAACATACAGATTGTTTTCGTCTCTTTATTTAGTATGGCTATTGTATATGGCTCATGTTTTGGGACTGACCAGTATGATCCCATAATTTCCATCCCTTTGTGTGTCTCTCTGTCATTCTCATTGCCTTTTTCCCTTCCTCTCACTATCAGGCTGGCAGAAATGGAAAGCCAGAGCTGCTCCTTCTTCACTGACAGCCTCTCTCCGGATGAAAGTCTGTGAGTATGCTACCTGCCACCCCCACACACTGAAACCTTTCATTGCCTTTTATGAGTTTGTGTTTGTGTGTGTGTGTGTGTGTGTGTGTGTGTGTGCGTGCACACATGTATGCACCCTTTATGTTTGGAAGTGACTGGGCAGTCACAAAATTTTAGAAAGATAATGAAAATGACCCATGGCAATGTGCACAATCTGCTCTGCTCTATAAAATTCTTTGTGATTAAGGCATGGGCTTGTGGAAATAAATAGAGCCAACAGAATAAGGTCGGGCCAAAGAAATGCACTGAAATATTATGTTTGGATGCTGCACGATGGCTGAAAGTGAGGTATGCAGTATGTGCGAATACAGGCATTCCTCTCCAAAAGTATTGGAACGCAAGGCCAATTCTTTTGTTGGGCTTGAGATCGAAAGCTGAGTATGAGATCTGCTGATATTTACATCTCGATGGGATCAAAAATATTGGAAAATGTGACTGCCCAATCTATGCTATTTTGGTCTTAATAGCAGCTGTCTTTGGCTCTTCTGTATAACAGCCTATGCTGTCTGTCTCATGTCTTAGTTTTCGGTCAGCATGTGTTTAAATGTGAGGTGACGGATTGCTGTAGAAGTGGAATTAGCAGCTCACTGAAGCACTATGAGCAACAACTTTGCTAGAACTTATAGATGAAGGCCAATACAATATATCTGTCTAGATTTTTACTAGTGTGATAGAAATGGGATTTGATGAGCACAATTTTCTTTTTTTTAACAGTAAATGTCTCACCAATACCAGGCCTCTAAACTTCTCTCACTAGTGTGGGATTGATGAGCATGAGGCTCGAATAATTGCAAAAATATGTTGTAATGATTTTTTTTTTTATTGCCACAACTGTAATTATCTGAGTGTGTGTTGTTCTTGGTGAGTCAATATTTTTGGTTGTCCTGCTTTTTTCTTCCACTTACGGTACAGGTTGTTGAGTTTGTATGTACATTTGTGTTGCAGTGGTGCACTGATATTTAGCCTAAATTGCACACTTACAGTTATGTCTCTGTGAATATATGAATAATGTTTTCTGTTATTATTATTATTATTAGTAGTAGTAGTAGTAGGGGTAGTAGTAGTGGTAGTAGTAGTAGTAGTAGTAGTAGTAGGGGTAGTAGTAGTAGTTGTTGTTGTTGTTGCTGTTGAGTAAGCTTTACTTCCTTCATGTAGGATACATATACATGCACCATGTACCCGTGCGCCATGTGCTTTTGTTGGGTGTAAATTCACTATGCTGTTTGGTTCATGTTGCCACATGTAAAAAAAAAAAAAAAAAAAAAAGTCTTTGGCATTTCTAGATAAAAGCTGATATCGGTATGTTTTGATCTGGCTCAGAATTTAATTCAATCTCTTGAATCAAAGTTGCAGGTGAGCTCACTGCTGCAGTGTACAGATCATTAGGCAGAGCATTGCTGAGTTGACATGCCGATCATTTAATATTGTAGCATCTAGATCAAAGGATTGCGTCAGTGCTTCGGTGTGGTCCGTCAGCACGTTCGTTCCGTTCGTCGTGTGTTTATCTATGTCTTGGTGGAAGTGCACATGAGTGTGTACAAGTAAGTATGAATAATGAGTATGTGTACAAGTTCTGTCACTTGCTAAATGCTTCTCTGCTGTGCACACTGTGTGTATCCAGTAGTGATGCCTTTGTAAATGTTGCTTTTAGTCTCTGGGTTCATTGTCGATGTGCTGCCGTGTATCAGATCCTGTACATGCCTAGCTCATGTGTAAGTGCATGTATGTGTGCATGGCAGTGTTGTCGCTGAGCCAGTGGTGTCACTTATGTCTCATGGTGCCCTCTGCAGATATATGCATGCTTTGCCGTGTATGTGTTTATTTGCTGTGGCTTTGTTTCCTCTTGTGTGCGTACCTCAACAATGTGGGTGTGTGAGAGAAAAAAAAATTGTGATATTCTTCCAGAAAATTCTAAATTTTGTTGAAAAGGAGCATGACAGAATGCTTGATGGTATCTTTAATGTTAGTGTGAAAGGCTTTTTTGTTAATAGAACAAGGTCTTTCAGTTTAGTGTGTGTGTGTGTGTGTGTGTTATCTCTTGTGCATGGTGACTCAGGGATGAAGATCAGTACCTCCTGCGTCATTCCAGCCCTGCTCTGGAACATGACTGTCCGCCTGGGCCGCACTTCCTCACCCACCTTGACTGCCACAACAAAGAGGAACTGCAGCGAACACTGACCCGTCTGGAAAATGAGAACAGGTAAGGATGCCTACATGCATACATACACACACACACACGCGCACACACACACACACACACACACACACACTGCATACTATACATAGCACAGTCAGTGATTTATTTATTTAGTGTATTCAGCTGCTTTGTTTTATAGAGAAAAATGGTTTCTCTTCTTCTGTGACTGATGAGCTTTGTTAACTAGCCAGAGGAGCTAAATGAGAGCGTGGAATTTTCTTGCAATTTGTTTTGATAACTGTCGATGTTAAGGCCTAAAAGCACATCTACTGAAACTGCTCTGAGCTATTTCAAGCCAGAATATGAATGAAATCCACTGTGCCCACTGAAATGATGACTAATCATTTGGATCAACTACTAGTGCTCTCTTAGCTTCTTTTGCATAGAAGGTCTCATATCCTGCAGCACATCTCAGACCTAGAAGCAACAGCAGAAAGATGAATAACTTCCATAATCACATATTTAAGTACCATAAGCAATGACACATTATTATATGAATAATTTCCTTTTTTTTTTTTTTTTAATTAAATAACCTCTGCTCTTTGGGTCCTGTGTCAGTTTCTGGCCTGTATCCAAATAATCGGTCAGTAAAGCAGGCCTAATTACAAAGGTCTGCACGGCATCTGCCACCTTTAGAACTCTGTATTTCCTGCTGTTGTCAGTGGCTTCAAGGCCCATGTGATGGCTGCCTCTATTAAAAGCCTATTAGTATTGTAATAAGAATTTGAAGCATTGCTCCAGCTGCTAATATGCAGGCTGTTTCTGTAAATGGAAGATGTCAGAACATGTCATTCTTTGCGCATATTTTTTTTAATTGCAGTGCTATTTTTCAGATGACAGTTATAGTCCCTCTAATCACTGCTGACATTCTTTATTCCAGACATAGCCACTGGAGTCCACCGTATTTCCCACAGCTCTATCTAAGCCTTCCCCCCAAATCATCTCCCACTATACACGTACATGCAAACAGTTCAGTGATACCATGATGTAGCTTCATGATCCAAGAAGTGATGAGTTTTCTGGATTTTTTTTTTTTTTTGGAAACCTAGGCTTTTCTGTAGATTTAGCTGGGCATGCAACTGCTTTTTTTGCAACAAGTCTGCACCCAATCAAAAGTCTCGGCACTGCGACTGTGATTCCAAGCGAGGATAATTGTGTCTGCGCTCTGGATGGGAAGGGTGGCACTCCTCTTTCCACTGCTGATTAGAGTGACACTAACAAATTGCAGACATGTGACAGGAGGAGGAGGGCAGTTGCATGATGTTGCATTAGCATTTTGAAAAGATACGGTGGTGGGAGGCAGTGACACACATGACTCAGAGGAAGCACATGTTAGTCCTCATCCTCCCTGGCTGTTAGCTGGGGAGAACTAGCTTTGGGGATTTGCTATTTCTCTTTCTATTGTTTTTATATAATTTTAGAATAGAGCAACTTTTTCTACAAATTGGATGGTGAGAACAAATCCCTCAAAGGGATCAGGAACCTATGAATTGCACAGGTAACTGTACACTTAGAGGAGACAAAGCGTCATATGTGTTCCTCTCAGCATTTACACCTCAGACCCAGGAAGCTTGATGAATACAAAACTGTCAGCAAAAGAGAATTAAATGTTGAAAGAAAAGAGAATTTAATTAAAGCCTCAAGAATATCCAGCTTAGTAACCACAGACATTTACAATGCTGTGAAAAAGGAAGAAAAAAACCCACCCTGAAACATTAGTTTCTTGTTCACTGATTCAAAGAAAATGTCTTTGGACTCACTGATGATGCTTCATTAAACAGCACAACTATACACAACCACAGAGTTCACCAGGAAATGAAAGTACAAAATGTAAGGGTGGTTTCAGCCAATGCCAAAGCCAATCTGTGGATTTAAAACAATATAAATGTAGCAGCTGATGGAAAGCAGATGGAAATGATGAGCATAATGATGATAATGAGGATGCTGATAGTGATGCACTTACAGTATGCTCACTTTCATGCTGCTTCAACGCTCAAAAAAATACATCTGAAAAAATTCAGCATGTCATCTCAGCATGGCTGATCTGTCTGCAACTTTGTAGATATTGTTAAATAAATATTAAAACGCTTTCATGTATTTGTCACATCCTGAAATTGTGTCAGGGCTGTGTTAGGGCTGAACCATGTTCTCACTGCAATCAAGCTACAATAGGGTTCTACTGGAAGTGGGCTGAGACCATCTCTCACAAGCACTCAAGGCTGTTTTCATATCAAGTTTGCTTGCTAAAGTCCCTACCACAAATTACTTTTCTGTGCCATTGTATACGTTTCATTTGGTTTAGTTGAATTCACACTGAAATGATTTTCAGGCACACCGATTTGGTTGCATGCATGGGTGTTCTTTGATTGATCAAGAACTTGGCCTTGTATATTGGTTCCCATTGGTTTCCTCTGTATGTCATGCCAGTGCATTTTATGAGTGAGAAATAGCATAGTCTAGTTGTTATTTACTAGAGATATTACCCATATTTCTACATGCACTTATAGAGTTACTTCATGGGCATTTATAATATGCCAAAACATGGCAGTAACAGTTTCTGATGTTTTCACATGCACTATTTAGTGCTATTTTACATACATTCCTATTGTATTTATTGTATTCATTGTATTTAAACAATTCAAAGGAAAACAAAATCATATGCATTAAATTACATGTCTACAAATGAAGAAATGCTCGTCAGGTGAGATGGTCTTTATTTTTTGGTATTAACACAGTCATATGGTGAATTTTACGAAGATTGCAAAACTGCTCAAATAAACTGCACTAGTGGGTTAAACACACCAATGTTGAAGTTTGAGAGCATAACAAATGTTAGTTAGGATATATTCTTGCACCAAAAGTTGACAAGTAAACTAATAATCTTACATTGCAATTATCTTACAATGGCACTGCAATAAAAATATTTGCAAGAAGGAACAAAGAAATTTGGATTTTCCATTTAAATCACAATCTACATATAAGCACTCATAGAACTGTTACTACGTCTAATGATAAAATGAGAAAGCTGGCCAGTTAGTGATGGATAAGTATGTGCAGGATGCTGCAGGGTGAGTACCGGCGGCTGAAATGGAAACATGAAGAGGCTGCAGCAGCAACGCCACAGCTGGTGGAGGGCATCTCAGGCTTGGGCTTGCCACTTGGACAGCAGGATGAGGAGCTCTTGGCTGAGGCTCGAGTACTGAGGCAACACAAGAGTCGCCTGGAGACACGCATGCAGATACTGGAGGATCACAACAAGCAGTTGGAGTCACAGCTCCACAGACTCCGAGAGCTACTGCTGCAGGTGGGGAAACGTATACATTTGAGAGGAATGAGAATCTGATTACTGATTTTGCTTTACATCAACGTGTAAGGAAATGTTTTCTGAAAAAGGCAGTGAATGAGAAGGAAAGGAAGAGAAAGAGATCACTTTGAGAGTGGGAGAGTGACAATAGGGACTTGTCTGGGGTAAAATGTCTGAGGTAAAATGGGGGGGGGGGGAGAAGAGAGCTGATTAAAAAAGAGCTAATGAGAAAGATGGTCTACAGAGAGAAGAAAAAGAAGGGGATCTACAGAGTCTGAGAGAGGAGAATAGTTGTTGAAATTAGCATCGCAAAGACAGAAGGTATAATTGCGAAGATTGAAGGTAAATCATTTCCAGAGGTGAGGACGCGGGCAGCTGGAAAGTAAGGACAGTTTAAGGGTTCATTTGTGCCAGATGAAAGAAAGCAGTGAAAACCAGGACAGTGAAAGGCAGAGAACCTCAGTGCAGCTTTGCCAGGGTACGATGAAGGATGACACGGATAAAAGTGAATATTAGTGAGGGTATTAGAGACAGAGAGAGATGTTTGAAGTTAAAGTAGGATGATTGGCAGCATAATTGTGACAAAATGAAGGAAAGAAAGGAAAAGAAGCTATAGCTGGTGGGGAAAGGCTGATTAGAGTGAAAATGTATAGAGACATGCTAGCTAATAATAAGAGAAATGTGAATCAGAAATGACATAATGAACTGTGATTGTGTGCCTGGATGACTAGAATAGAATACCTCAGTGAAAGTAAGCATTCTCTATTGAAGTCACTTTTTCTCTCCATGTGTGGTATTATCTGTGAGGATATTTTGACACTGATGCTCAAAATGAGGATCCTTTTAAAACACTCAGTACTGTCTGACTTTCCAGTATAGAGTTGTAGAGAGTAATGCGGCATCATCACCTTATCCGGTGTCACCCAGAAGAGGATATGTTCCCTTTTTGAGTCTGGTTCCCCTCAATGTTTCTTCCTCACGTCACCTCAGGGAGTTTTTCCTTGACACTGTCGCTTCTGGCTTGCTCATTGGGGATCTAAATATAAATGCATATCCAGGTTTCTGTTAAGTTGCTTTGTGACGATGCCCATTGTTAAAAGCATCATATAAATCAAATGAAATTGAATTGAAATACATTGACAGCATACTTAATTTAAATACGTTGAAAGACTGGAGCCACATTTTCTGTGATAAAACATACTGAAGGAAACCGTAGCTGTTTTTTCAAGCAACACTACCAACGACAGCGACGATGGTTACCTCTCCACATCAGTGATAAATCCAGTTTGAGCTTCATTCACACAGCTGTTGCCTAAATGTTCAAAATGGCATGTACTATAAAAAAGGATCTAGTTCACGTTTGAGTAGACCGTACCAATGTAATTCATATAGTGCACAGATATTACAATTTCCCTATGATTTTAAAAATGATTTGGTTTCCTTCATTTATCCATCTCCTTTTTTTCATGGATTCTAGCCCAAAGATGACTCGGAGGCCAACGGGTCGGCTCCCTCTTCTCTGTCGTCGCCTGTGTCAGTGGTGCACCAGGGGGAGCCACTAAGCAAAGAGACCACAGACACTGAGGCTACAGGTTAGAACTCGAACAGGAAACAGGCAACATATTCCCTTTCTTATTGAGTTAGACTTTGGTATAACAAGAGATATAAAAATCGTCAAGTTTGTGTTTAGCTGCAGACTGAAAGTAACTGCCTTTACAGGTGAAGATTTGGAGCCGGAGCAGGATACGGTGCTACAGCTGCAGCAGGTGATCGAGCAGCTGAGGAATGTCTTCCCATCTGAACCAGGCCAATGAGGAGGCACACATGTTAGGTTACAACATTTATTTGTATGATATACGTTCTGTTCGCTATTTAGCAATTTGAAATTATGGCAAAATAGTGATACGGTATGAACAGCAATAAAACAAACAAGTTACCATGCGTAACGTGAATTGCACATATGAACAACATAAGATAAATACTTACATAAATAAATGTTGTAAAATGAATCTCATATAAGCTCTCATGTCAGGCAAAAGTCAAAGTGTCCCAGTGTTCCATCATGCCTGTTGAATAAATAGCACTCAGATTTCATTCTTACGGTTGTCATCATGGAACGTAAAAGTGGAAGCGTCAGTTGCTTGGACATAAAGCACAAAAGGCAACCTCAAGATCTAACCAACAACCGATTGCCTAGTTTTGTGCTGTAATATTCATCCACGTGCACAACCTATTGACAGTGACATTGTACAAGAAGTTCTTTGTTAAAGAACAACAGATTTTCTTAATCAGTTTATTACTAGGCTCAGATTATATTGAGCATCTGCCGTACAATTCCCTGTGAGTTGCTACTTTAGAAACAATAATAATATCGAGCGCATTAATACAAACCTATTAACCGGTCCTGCTGTTATACAAAATTAATCCGAATCTTCAGATTTGAGATTTCAACAGTGCTGTGGTAAATAAATACATCTTGGTAAGAATAATGAGCAAACAATGACCAATTTAGAATACCCATTCAAACACTTATTCAAACAAAATGATCAAACGTTAAAGTGTGTTTATCGAAATGGAAACAGGTATTAAACGGTTTAAAGAGGTTGTTGGGTATGTATGAGCTGTATTAACCTTCATAGTTTTTAAATCTCTTTCTTTCTTCCATACCTTCCAGATTCCACACTGCTCGACTAAACCTGGATTGGGTCCAGAATATGCAAGGAGGAAAAACATCAAATTGGTTCAGCAGATTCGGAGGACATTCTTTTCTGATCTCCAGCTGCAGCTCAGCAGAGAGAGCTGGACCATTTCTGAGTGATTCACTAATGTCTCGTGGTGCCAAAGGCCAACGCTTGATCGGTACACTGTGTTAACCAGCTACCTGTAGTAGCAGCAGGTGTGTGTGGCTTCTCTAGTACAGCACAATGACCTCACCACCAACCAGGCACAGAGAAAAGCGAACTTACCTTCCTGTGCCAACTACTTGGTGTTTCCTTTTTTTTTTTAATTGGTTACTATTTTTTCTGTTTATTTTTTCTTGTTCATGCAACACTGAAATTGACTCACACATATGCAAGCTGTCCAGGTGTTGTATGGCCTCTGCTTTCTGGAGCAAGTGAGAGCTATGGCTTTTTTTTTTTCTCATATGTAGGGTTGGTACATCATCAGCAGAATATAGAATAGTATCTGGAAGCACAGCACTTGTGTTCTGACAAATCCAGTTTAGACCTCCTCTCTCTCTCTCTCTCTCTCTCTCTCTCTCTCTCATATTCTCACTCTTACCTCTTCCTTTTTCTCATATGGGTTTTACCTCTGTTATTATTTTCCCCAGTCTCTGTCCCTACACCCCCCCCACCCCCTTCTCACGCTCTCTCTCTCTCTCTCTCTCTCTCTCACACACACACACACACACACACACGCACACATATCAGTGAGGGTATAAACAGTCAATCGGGGAGGGCAATTTGTACCACTGCAGTGTGTGCTTCTCTGTGAAAGCTTTTGCTTGAAAAATGACAGCTCTCTGCTGTGCCCTGTAGATGGAGGGTGGCCTAGAACAGTGGTTCCCAACCTGGGGTGGGGCAAAGATCAGAGCAAAGCTGGAGTCTCTTTCAAAAATAGGAAGAAGGGGTGCACTTTTGCACGATGTTGTCAAAATGTCAACATTGTGCGAAAGGTGAAAGAGGAAGGTGAAGCTCTACATCGTTAGGCACTGGCCACTAAAAACCTGTCTGGAGATATTAGTGACACGCTTTTTCTTGTAGTCAAGACCATATACTTCATGAAGAGTTGCTCGACCAACAAAAGACTCTTTGCCCTGCGGTGTGAAGATTAGGAGCATCAGAGCTTATTGTTCCACACAGAGATGCACAGGTTGTCACTTAGCCAAGTTCTTGTACTCTGCAAAAAATGAGATCTTAACAAGTGGAACTACCTTGAATATAGGCAAATTTAACTAGTATTTCCAATTATAAGATTACAATAAACGAAATATAACATTATAAAGCCTATTTCTAGCCATTTTTACTCATTTCAAGCTTGAACTACTCTTGTTTGATTGGTGGTTATTTTGCTAATTTTTAGCATTTATTTATATAAAGAAGCAAAATTATCTGCCAATAGAATAAGACAATTTAAAGCTTGAAATTAGTAAAAAAAATGGCTAGAAATAATCTTATATTCGGTTTATTGCAAACTATTTAGTAGATAAATTTGACTATATTCAAAATGATTTCACTTGCTATGATGGCATTTTTTTTTGCAGTGTGTGTTTCTTGGAACTGAAAGATAACAGTTCCTATTGTTATCCTATAATTATATCCTATAATGCGAGGCCAAAACAGTGAACTGGCAGAAAAGCCTCACAATAGGATTAAATGGCATCATGGTGTCCACTCATATATACAGTCACTGGTTATTACAAACATGACTTGGCTTCAGTAGGAATTTACGTCCCATTTTGCTAATGTTGAGGACTACATTTCCAAGGAATGGAAAGTGGGTCATTTATCCTTTCGCTTGAGAATGTGGAATTCCTCGACAGTGTGGATGAGCTTGCTGGCCTTCAAGCAGATTCTACATTAAAGAAATATGTCCAGGACAATGGATACAAGAAACTTTAGATAGTCAGGGGACATGCTGTGGCACCCAGATTGCTCAAACATGCAACTTCATGCAAATTCACCACAACATACCTTTCTAGAACCATCTTCAGTGAACTTGTTACAAAGAAACAAAAGCCTGCAACAGGCTCGATATGCCCTAGGACTTCAGACTGGCTGTCAACGAAATCACACCTGATATTCCATCTCTGATCAGGGGCATGCAGGCACAAGGGGGCCATTAAGTGCACATAATGAGACAGACTTACAGTTTTCCAACAGGCACAGTTTTCCCCAGTGACCCAATGGAGGAAAAACAGACCCTGTGTTTTTGATGTTACTTGTAAGCCCCTATCAGTTTATTGCACACCTGACTTGCATATTTTATATTATTAAGAATCTAAAAGAATATATGAATATATTCGTGGATATATGAATCCTAATACGTTTGTTTCTGTGGTTGTGGGTTTTTTGGGGGGTGGTGGATGGCACCATGTATAAAAAAAAAAAGGTTGGGAACCACTTGGCTAGAAGGTACCTCCTAATCCTTAACTCCCACAGTCTGATTTTTGTAAACGGAGCTAACATTAGATCATCGTTTTCAACTTCTCAGCACAATCAGAGGTGTAGAATTGGGGGGGTCATGTTATACGTCACACTCTCCAGGCTGCACATCATCCAACAGTTCATACAGTTTCCTTCAGATGCTTACTAGCTATAAAGCTGTCTTGACACTAGGGTATAATCTGTTAATTAAGACAGCTGTGAAAAATGATACTCCAGTTAAATGTGAATTTAATTAAACACTACCCTCTAATTAATTCACAACATAAACTCTTACAAGCTGTAAAATGATTTGAACGTGTATTTGACAAGAAGTTCACTTTTAGTTGTTTTTTTTTTTTTAAATATTGATATGGAAAAGCAAATTATGGTTTTGTGAGTGTACTGCACAGACCACCACTGCCATGGTTCTGAAAATGGGGTTCAGGTACGCCCAATGACGTGTGAAGCATAGCTAGGTGGTATAATGACTTCAGTCCGGCATAGAGCTCCAAATTCTTTTAGCTAACTGCAAATCAACATTGTAACAGTGTAACTGGGTTGGGCTCAACAAGTAAGAGGATCAACCTTGTTGTTATGCTTAGCTTAAGAATTTAATAATTGGTAAATATTCCCCTCAGCAGTTTTGTGAATTGGTTTTAAGAAAAATCTCAGATAAAGACTTGTAGCACCACTTAAAATATCTCCTAATGTTTTTTTTTTTTTTATCATTATGCATAAGGACATGGGTTGATCCCATTCCTTGTAAGTGGCTTTCTTGTTGAATGATTAATTGTGGTGGTCAGAGTTCTATGAGAGGGAATGATGCTGAAAAGTTGCCATGGTGGAATACTATGATAAGAGAGACAGATAAAGAAAGAGATGGCAGTTGGAAGGAACAGATTGTCTGTGTCTTTTTTCATAGCAGCCCTGTAGAGTTTACTGCTGAGAGACAGACAGAAGAACAGAGAGAGGACGATCTCTATGAAGTCATTATGTCATGTGACAAGACGCAGTGCCTATTTCTTTACCTTTCCTTGGACAAAAATTCCTCTGAAGCCTGGTTTTCAGAGAATGTATATAACGTTGAATCCCATTCCACATTGCACAAGCCCCTTCATAAACAGGAATGGTTGCATTTGACGTGGATGTACGTTACTATTTGTGTTGATGAGGTTGCTAGGGAACTGTCCTATAAGACCTTGCACTGCTGGTTGCTCTCTGGAAAGGCAGATTGCCAGTCATAATATAGGAGTTGTATATGGTTTGGAGGAAAGAAGGAGAGGACAACTGAGAGAGTTCTAGATTGCACACCTCCCTGCGCAAACCACTGTTCACTGCTTAGCTGGAATGGCTCTTATATTAAAAGCAACATCTGCTGCATCCATCTGGGATACCTGTTTATCACATTAAGAACACTTAAAAAAAAAAAAAAAAGCATAACAAACTCAATTTCTTATGTGTTTATTCATATGTCATGTGGCATATGCAGGAAAAGCATATGTATGAAAGTTTTAAATCCATAAATCATTTCATATCCTGAAGCATACTGGCACAGGGAACAGCATGCACTCACAGATGGAGAAATTGTCAGACCTGGCATAGTAGCAAATCCTTTACATCATAATCTTTCTATGCATTGTTGCATATACCGTAGATATTTGTTTTTGTCTAACATATTCACTATGATTTTTGCTTAAGGTCATATTTCTTCAAAGTACACTCATTTAATTTGATTTGCTATATGAAACCTCTGGAATCTGTAGTGTGAGAGAAGGTGTGGTTTCAGGTTGATGTGTAGTACTACATGCCATTGCTAAGGACTGCCCTTGCTATTTTTAGCTCCACTAATGAAAATGCTTTTTGTTGGGAAGAAGCAGACCTGCACGTCTGCAGAACAAGTTTTTGGTTTTGTTTTGCTTTGAAAATGCAGGACATTTGCTTTATCTGTGAACCTGTGGCATTAATTACATCAGTCCAATGATTTCTCATGCAGATATGTTAACTTGATAACTCCAAACTTTCCACTGTCAGTTTTTCCCCTAGTCTATGTCTGTGTTTATCACTATTACTTTTTTAATTATTACATAATATATTCTCTATCCATTTTCCCTCACATTAATTTATACAGTACTGTTTGCGAAAAGCTTTTAAAAAGTGAATGGATTACTGGCTGCTTTCTACTCATTGTATACAGAGAAATAAATTTGTATTTCTTATACATCGTGCCTTTTGTGTCTTCTTACATGACTGAGCATACTATGTCTATGAATTATTTAGTGAATGAATTAATCTGTGTGGCACCTGTGCTTTTAACAGCTGGTGTAGTTGCATGAGAGTCTTCCTTGAGCTGACTAATTGTATCCAGCCTTGTTGTTCTGTCTGTATTTTCTTTCACCACCTTTGCTGTGGCTGAATATCCCTCTTTATCTCCAGGCTCAATATTCCCCTCTTTTAGAGGCAGAGAGCTTGTGTGCTCTTTATTCAAGGTGTTTGTCTTTATATCCTTTACTTCTTCATTCCCTGCCTGGCTGAGTGAGTCCTCCTCTCCTTTACTAGATATGTCTATCTTAATTTCTTGTCCTTCATCATAGCTCTCTTTGATGGCTTTTCTCTTGTCAGACAATTTCAACTCCTTCTTGTTGCCTCTCTTGGCCTGGGCCTTCTGCTCCCACTTCTCGTGGCTACTGGCCCAGTAGTTTTTGTTCTCGCTTACATGCTTGGCCCGGAGATTCTCACCTAGCTTCTTTAGTTCCTGTCTGACAATGGGTTTGAGCTTGGGGTCAAGGCGCTCTGCTCTGAAGAAATCCTGTCGGGCTTTGTCCTCATTGTACAGGGCTGAATAGGCGCAAGCACGCTGATAGATGGCTTTTAGGTTGTCTTTAGGAGGAACACAGAGAGTGAGACATAGAGGGCGTGAAAGAGGAAGGAAGAATGGTTGAAGACCAGCCAAGCTTCATTCACCTTATATAAATAATTATATAAATAATTCAGGCAAAAATTTTCTACTCATTACGTAGGGCCCCTGGTAAAATGTTCAATATAACTGCTTTAAACTTCCTAGGATGGAAAGCAACTGAAGAATGAAACAAGGTAAGATGACAAAAAAGAAATGTACCCAATATTCCTACAGACACATAACTTTAGGTTAACGACTATAACCCCGGTTCTCTGATAACATGAGTGAGGTATCTTACTATGGGACACAACACTTCACGCTGTCCCTCAGAAGCACTATTGCATTATGCCAGCTAGGATTGGCTAGCAGAGGTGACGTGTGCATTGCAGAGGTGGGACTTACATCTGCCTTATAATCCTCAGTGCTATGTCACCCAGACAGTCTACACAAACGCGCCTCTTCCCCATTCTACACAAGGAGGGTGGTCTGTTGAGATACCTGACTCATGCTATCAGAGAACCAGGGTTATTGTCATAAAGTAAAGCATTTGTTTCGGTATCTCACTATGGGATATGACTCCCGAATTGCCAGACAAGCTTATCTTAAGGACGGAATGCACCAATGCGGGTTTAATCACATCAAACCTATACTGCCTCATGAAGGTGTGCGGCGATGACTGACTTGCTGGGGTGCAAGTATCCTTAATTGATCTTCCCCAAAACCAGGCCCAGAACATGGCCATTCCCTATGTGGAATGAGCACGCAAGCAAGGAGGCTGCAGTCCCTTCTGGGAATAAGCTGAGACTATGGCTTCCATGATGTGGGAGGCGTTGTTTCATGATCAGCCTACCCCAGTGAGGAGCCCATGACACAAACAGCTGGTCAGATTTCCTTATCCTGCTGTCCTGTCAACATAGATGCACATAACGCACACTGGACAGAGAGCACTGCTCCTGCCGTTCGGAAACAAAGAGAGGAGGAGCAGTGTAAGCCGATAACATAATTAACTGGCACGTCAGTAGTGAGTCGATAACTTTGGGGATGAAAGGAGGATTAGGCTTCAGCAAAACCCGAGCCTTGCCCCATAGAAATTGCATACTTCAAGGGTTTACCGACAAAGCATGGGTTTCACTGACATGCTGTTCTGAAACCAGTGCCAGCAGCATTTTCGAATTTTTAAAGAGAGCACTTTGAGATCTAGCTGATCCAGAGACTCGAATGGAAGTTCTGAAAATACCTCCTGTATCGTAGCCAAGTCCCATGGAGTGATCAAAGGCTTAAATATGGAGCAGAGTCATGGAACCCCTTTCATGATCTAGCAAATGAGGGGGTGTCAGCCTGCTGTCATGTTCCCAATGCTTACATGGCAAACCAAAATGGCAGCCAGGTATACCTTAATGATAGAGAAGACTTTGCCTTTGTAGAGCAGTTCCTGTAGGAACAATAAGATCAAAGGAACCGAACACTGGAAAGCAAATGAGCCAGAGGCTCACACCACTCCTCAAACAGGGGCCATTTGCAGTCATAGAGGGACCTCGTAGATGATGCTCTTGTATTCTGAATGGTCATGACAACGCTATAAGGTAGCCCAGCCGTGGTCAGGTTTAGCCTTTAATGGGCCAGGCCCAGACAGCCAGGCACTCTGAGTGGGCATGAAATATTTCCCTGTAAGCCTGAGACAGAAGATCTCTGCATATCAGCAGGGACCACAGGCAGCCACAAAGTAGTTGAATTATGCCAGCCAGCCAGTGTTTTCCTGGCCAGAAAGGGGCAAAATGAGGGTAAGCCCCCGCTCTCGCATCCTGGTTAGAGTTGGGGCAATCGGGTCCAATGGTGGAAATGCATACAGAAAATGCATACATCTGTGGCCACTCGTGTGCTAGTGTATCCACTCCATCAGGGCATCCTGATCGTTCAGGGAATAGAACAGAGGGCCCTGAGTTCTCTTTTGATGCAAAGAGATCTATTCTTCATTCCTGTTGATCGCCCATATGCGAGCTTGTGAGGAGGAGGCGAATGGCTGTATGTCCTGATCAGAAGTGAGGCCGACAGATTCTTCCGCTGAGTCAGACTAGTCTTCTACAGCGACACGGTGAGCAGCCCTGAGGCTGTCGTAATCTCACTCAGTTATAAGGAAATTGCGTCAAGCTGGTCGCCCCAACTAGCTTTCTCCGGAACAGCGAGATCCTGGGAGTAGCCCACTAGGTCTTGTGGCAGGAGCATTGTTGCGCTAGCCTGCGCCGGAGACTCTTGGGCGAGCACAGCGATCACATGTAGCCAGGGATGCTAGCACAACCTGGGCATGTTGCAACTTGAGGCAGGAGCCACACATCAGATGAGTGTCCATAGTCGAAATCTTGTTCCCAGAGACACGTCTTCGCCACACTTGTCATCTGAGAGATGTTTCTGAGAGCGAGAAGAGATTTTAGACCGTCTAGGTGACACAGGGCCAAGGATTATAAGGCAGATAAGTAAGCTCTGCCTCAGTGACACACACATCACGTCTGCCAGCCAATCCTGGCTGGCGTAATTCAATACTGCTTCTGAGGGACAGCACAAAGGGGCCCCTTAGTGAGATACCAAAATGAATACTTGAAAGAAAACTGAAAGTGTTGTATTTCCCTAAAGAGTGGAACCCCACCCAAGCTTGCAACAGGACCACAGAGGGACAAGTCTATGTGCGTTATTGCCTTCTTCTTCATTTGCTCTCTCTGAGTTAGTGTGAAAGTGTGTACATCTGAGGGGTTCTTCTGTCCACTTTGGCAGTGAGTGTGAACTCACCTCTGTGATTTTTTAGTAGTTGGCTATTCAGTTTGACCACCTCTTGGTATTCCCCAAGCTCAAACTTGCACTGGCTCAGGTTGAGGGTGAGTGGCAGGCGTATTTTCTCCAGTGACTCCCAGTCCTCTCCTTTATAGTCTGTCTCCTACACACAAACAATCAGGCTGGATGTGCATGCATTTCACTCCAGAGAGCTCTTTATATTTGTTGCCATATACTTATATTTTGCTATATAACAGCTCCAATAAATTGAGTGTGGATAGAAGTGAGTCATATCTATTTTATGGGATCTTACCCATTAGCATGCTTACCTTGGTTTGAAGATAGTCTACATACTCCAGGGCATTTTTAAATTTCACCATGGCCTCAGCGAAGTGCTGCTCTTTAATATAGAAACTCCCTTCGTTCTGGAACAGCATAATCAGCCGTAACATCTGCTGCCTATCCATGCCCTCAGGAGGAGCAGCAATTTGTTGAT
The DNA here is from genome assembly GCA_037576675.1 of Pangasius sanitwongsei. Lineage (NCBI taxonomy): Eukaryota > Metazoa > Chordata > Actinopteri > Siluriformes > Pangasiidae > Pangasius > Pangasius sanitwongsei. The sequence continues at coordinate 12,845,852 of CM075009.1, read as the reverse complement.
CAGCTTCTGACTTTGGCTCTTCCAATTGCCTAGTTTGTGTGTTTGCCTCTGTACTTTCATACTCCTGCTCCTCTTTGACCTTTGGCTGAGAACACTGCAAGTTCTCATTCAGATTCATTTTTTCATCTTGCTTTGCTGCACATCCTTCCTCTTTTTTCTCCTCAGTCTTCTTCTCATCCTCATTCCTCTTTTTCTTCTCAAATATGTTCCAGTATTTCTCTTTGTCCTCCCAGTATTTCTCCTTCATTGTTTCTGAAAGGAGCTTCAGTTCTTTCTGAACCAGCCTAGCCAGAGTCATGTCCAGGTTGGCCACCATCAGGAAGTCCCGTTTGGCCTCCTTCTCACTCCAGACAGCAGCATAAGCTTTGGCTCGCTTATAATAAGCCTTCACACAGTCTGGTGAGCAGAATGAAAAAAAAAGAGTGCATATACAATAGATTCTAAACCAGTTATAATCTTGCCCTATCCTTCTTGATGTTTTCACTAAGGAATGTATGCTCCAGTTTTTATATTGTTATTATACTGCACTGCTCTGTTAGCCAGGGTTGTGTGTGCAACATGGTTCCACGAATCATAACTTTTGTTGGAGTTAAGCATTGTTATTGTGAAGACAAATCTCTCAAAGCATAAAAGAATTACACCACAGGGCCTAATCCTATATATGTCACTTGCATAGTGGGCTCGAGAGCCTAGTAAAGATCCTCCCACAGAATGCTCTGTTACTCCTGTTTCATTTGATCTTGTTTGTCTCTATGTCTTTCATATTGCCTACATTTGAATAGACATTTTTCTTATGTAGTCTCTGGTAATAAATGCTGCACCTGCTGTGTAGAAAGCAAAATTTTGAAGGATATGACTCTGCTGGTGATTCATGAAGGAAATGTTGAAGTGGGATGGAATAATTAAGCTGACGGAGAAAGGAGGTACAGATGACTCATGAGAATGAGACTGGATGGAAGGAGAGAGAATCTATGGAAATTGCAAGGAAAGGATGTTTTCACAAAACTAGTGTGACACTAATTTATGGCCTGCGGTGCTGAAGGCTTATCACGAGAGCTGGGTATCTGTCCACTACGGCTACTATGGTATAGGCAGCATCCTTTCATTTGCTGCATTCAGCAAAGCTTGTAGATGTTAGTTTAATCATGATTAATTAATCACTCAACAACTGGAATAAAAGTTCAAATTCTTAAATGTTCACATGGAGTGTACAAGAAATGCATTCCTAGCGCAAGGTCCATTTTAACACAAAGATGTTACTGAAGCTAACAGTAAATAAAGGCCATTGGAAATAATTTACTTCGCTCTTATTTGCAAAATAATAGCCCAACTACATATTAAGTATTCCTTTAATCATCAATGGCTGATGATGGCAGTGTTTTTGGTAAAGTCACAATGCTTTTATGCATCCTTCAGTTTGAAGTCTTACCTTTATGCCTCTCGATCAGTTCTGTAGTGTGCTCTATTACTTCATAGTATTCTTCTAGCTCTAGCATGCACTGGCAGTAGTTGAGGACCAGAGGGATAATAAGCTTGCTCAGCTTAATATAGTCCTCATCTCCTGGCATCTCCTGCAAAGAGCCCCTAATAACTTCAAACATCAGCAGACACTGGGATGAGTCACATCTTGGAGGAGAGTTATCTGAAGTTATATGACCTCCACATTTCTCTCAAATCTTCTCTCAAAAATTTCTGTAAAGCTGCTTTATGACAGTGTCCTTTGTTTAAAGCGCTATACAAATAAAATTGAATTGAATTGAATTATGGTTAGCTGTATAAAGGGCACTTCAGGTAGTCTTTGTGGATTAGACAAGCACACTTTTTCTAAGAGAGATTAATGTAGGTCCCAATGATTTACACCTTTGTCAGTCAGAGGCAACTAAAAGTAATATTTAGAAAAGTTAATCAGTGACAATCCAGACCTGGGGCCAGGCACCAGACTTTTTCTAAGCAGATGGACTGCAACTTAATTAACATAAAATTAGATCACAATTTATATTCCTAGCACCTTTTGTATGAAGGTATGACTGATAAATATATCTAAAGTAGTAACTGTAAACGAAACTATCACTGATCAGGATTTATTATGGTTTGATTAGGCTACGTTCTTAGCCTTAAAGGCTAGATGTCCTGGATACATCTACAGTATAGATATGCATTGTCCTTGTCTAATTAGCCAAAGGGGGAGGCATCAAAACTATTTATAAGAATACATTCACAGATCACTTTATTAGGAACACATGTACATCTACTCGTTCATGCAATTACCTAATCAGCTAATCGTGTGGCAGCAGTGCAATGCATAAAAGAGTGAAGATATGGGACAGCAGCTTCAGGTAATGCTCACACCAACCATCATAATGGGGGAAAAATGTGATCTCAGTGATTTTGACCATGACATGATTGCTGGTGCCAGACAGGCTGGTTTGAGTATTTCTATAACTGCTGATCTCCTGAGATTTTCATGCACAACAGTCTCTAGAGTTTTCTCAGAATGGTGCAATAAAGCTAAAACATCCAGTAAGCGGCAGTTCTGCTGATGGAAATGCCTTGTTGATGAGACAGGTCAACGGAGAATGGCCAGACTGGTTCGAGCTGACAGAAAGGCTTCAGTAACTCAGATAACCACTCTGTACAATTGTGGTGAGCAGAAATGCATCTCAGAATGCACAACACATCAAACCTTGAGGCGGATAGGCTATAACAGCAGAAGACCATTTTAGGTTTCACTTCTGTCAGCCAAGAACAGAAAGCTGAGATTGCAGTACGGAAAAGGTCACCAAAACTGGACAGTTAAAGACTGGAAAAACACAGCTTTGTCTGATGAATCTCAATTTCTGCTGATGCACACAGATAGGTAGGGTCAGAATTTGGCACCAGGAGCATGAATACGTGGAACCAACCTGCCTTGTGTCAACAGTCAAGGCTGGTGGAGGTGGCGTGATGGTGTGGGGAATGGTTTCTTGGCACAGTTTGGGCCCATTAATACCAATCATCGCTTGAATGCCACAGCCAGTTTAAGTATTGTTGCTGATCATGTGCATCCCTTCATGGCCATGACTTACCCATCTTCTAATGGCATGATAATGAACCATGTCACAAAGCAAAAGTCATCTCGATCTGGTTTCATGAACATGACAATGAGTTCAGTGTTCTTCAGTGGCCTTCCCAGTCACCGGATCTGAATCCAATAAACACTTTGGGACGTGGTCGAACTGGAGATTCACAGCATGAAAGTACACCTGAAAACTCTGCAGGAATTGCATGATGCAATCATGTCAACATGGAACAGAGTCTCAAAGGAATGTTTGCAACATTTTGTGGAATCGATGCCACGAAGAATTGAGGCTTTTTAGAGAATGAAGGGAGGCCCTACCCAGTATCAGATTAGTGTTCTAATAAAGTGTTAGGTGAATGTACTCAGAAACATGGGTAGGAATTAAACTCCTCTGAAGTGCTTTTTATTAACATAACTGATGCAGCTTCCAAAAAGAAGCCTACACATTCAATCTTACTTACTAGTATTTACAAGCCACCAGGGCCTTCTCTGAATTTCTACAGGAATCTGCAGGCTTTCTGTTTAATCTAGTTGTTTAATTAGACGAAGCAATAATTGTCAGAGACTTTAATGTTCATTCTGATAGACTGTAAGAGTATTTGATAGACTGTAACAGCATTTCTGTCTACACTTTGTGTGGGAGTCACTAAAAATCTAATTTCAATACAGCCAGTATTAGTATGGCTGAAATTGTTTCATGAATCTTAATCATCTAATTAACAAAATAACATTACTTTGTATTGCCTTTTAAAAAAAATTCATTATAATTTAAATAATAGTTAAATTAGCCCCAGACTGAAATGATCTCCGATCACCTCCTAATTTAATTTGAAATGTGTCTTAGTCATAATATAGGCTATGCTTTTCTCATTCACTACTCTGTTAAGCGTACAATCATGCTGGCTGTTGCATCTGGCTTTATTGAAAATTGATGTGAATTGATGAAAATTAACTGTACTCCCGCAGTGAAAGACCCTGTTGTGATTATTGACTCCAGTCTCTCTTTTAAAGCTCATGTAGATAAGACAGACATCTCAGAAACATTTCTAAGATAAGAAATATAATGTTATCACATGAAGCAAAACTACTTTTGTTACCTCTAGATTGGACTTTGGATTTTAACACCTTGCTGTCTGAATGTTCCAGCAGGTACATAAACCACCTCCAGTTAGTCCAGAATGCTAGTCATTACTAGAACCAAAAGGTTGGAGCATATCTCCCCTATCTTATCCACACTTATCCGCCCAGAAAAAATTCTTCATTGATTATACTACTAATAATATCTAAAGCACTGATTGTTCTTGCCCCATGATACCTAAGCAAAATTTTGTCTATTATGGTCCACCTGCCAGCTTCAATCAAAAGATACAGATTCTTTGTCTACAGCTGGGGAATAGCCTTCCAATTAATGTTTGGAGCTCACTCAACACTAGTGACCTAGGGTACTTGTGCTACCTTTTGGCTTATTTAGTTATGTTATCAAAGCTTAGACCCTGCTTGAAGAGTTTTACAATACATTTCTCATGGGATCCCGTATTAGAAGTATTCCCCCTGTGAGCCTAGAAGTAACAATGTAGGAGGAGTTAGCTAAATGCATGTGGCATTCATATTCACACAAGTCCCCTATGCTAAGACCGTCTAGCATCTCATGATCACATTACCCTTGACTGGACAGTGCGTAACAGCAGCACGGCCTCCTTGTATTTCTCAGATGCTTCACGGTAACATTTTTCCTGGACAAGTGTGTTGCCTTGGCGGTGAAGGATGGGCACAAGCTGCATCTTCTCATCCTTCTCCATGAGCCAAGACTCACGAAGGTAGGAGAATGGCTCACCTACCTGAGCAAGAACAGACAGAGCAGGGGCAACAGAGAGTGGGGGAAAAGAGGGAGCAGGAGCGTAAGCAAGCCTGTTGTGCTTGGCTGAAGATTGGAAACAGCTTTTCTCCCCAGTGTTTTTCGCACGATTGCCTAACATTCTGCTGTGCTTGGTCTTGAGAGGTTTGTGCAGCGGCACAAGAAATCTGTTGTATATGGAGTAACAGGATTGCACTGCTGGGTTGTAAATGCGGTGTGTGTGTGCATGTGTGCATGTTTGTTTGTAATCCTACCGAGATTAGCTCCATGATGAAGATTAGAGGCTGTGGCTCCCTCATCAGCTCATCAAGCTCAGGAAAGCCTGTGGAATGGTAGGTGAACACATTGCCCATACCACACATGTGCTGCTGGCCTTCCAGTGGGTCTTTGCCCTGTGCAGCCAAACGCATCCCTTTAGCAACCAGGGGATAGAGACCTGTGTGCTGTGCAAGATATAAAATTATATTGCCATTTTAACAGGACAATCAGTGTTCTTTTAATCCACATTTATGTCTCATTTCTGTCTTTGTTTTACCATATGGACAGAAATAGTTAGAAAACAGAAACTAATTTAGAAAGTGAAGGGGACTTCAGGAATGCATAACTTAATAAGTAATTCAAATTTACAATCATGACATGTAGGAAGGACAGGGAGATGAAGCTGGCTTTCTCTGAGAGCCTGCACTTACAATAGCATCGCACCAGAACTCTGCCACCTCACCAACCCTCATGGAGGTTAACAGCACTTCCCACACCTCCATCTTGAACATTTTCCCCACAAAAATCTCTGTTGGCTGCTTGTTTTTGCGACTGTCGTCGATCACTGTCCTCTCAAAATTATCCAGTAGTGTCTGGAAATGGAAGACCAACTTTGTGCAAAGGGAGAAAGACAGAAAGGGAAAATGGAGTTGATCAGGAGAGAAGAGGGAGCATGTTGTTTTCCAGCCCTGTATTCTCCTCACACTCTGTATCGCTAAACTGAATGCATGAATGCATATTTCTGGTTCAGCAAAGCCCCTTCTGCGATGACTCATTTTAATGTGTTGTCCGTTTCAACTCTGTAGAGATGGAGGCACTTTGACAGAATGAGAGCACACACATACAGCAAAGGCTTACAGCTGATAGAAGGAGATTGATGTTAGCATTGTCATGAAAAATCCTTGGCACCATTTCCAAGCACAGAGGCCAGATGGCTGGACAAAGCAAAAAAAAGAAGAAAACCTTCAAAAAGTCACAGATAACAACTAAGATAACAACGAAGAACTGAGGCGGTGGCTAAAGGTCTTCTTTTTAGCGATTTTATGAGCCAAATGTTTTGTGCCACTAAATAAAACCTAAGCAGCATTTTAATCATCCAGTAAAAAGCATCTACAAGAGGCTAATCGATGTTAGCTGTAAGACATCAAGCCATCCAGAACAAAGGTCTCATAAAAAGTATTTATTGCTAGAGTTTTTCTTTAATCAAGATGGTATGTGTCCTACCTTAGTACCGTTTGGAAAGTGAGGTAGAGGGCCCCGGCCACCATAAAGAATACTCTTTTTCACTCCAGGATGGTTAAATAGATATGCTTCCTCCATTTTTAGATACTTTTAAACACAATAGACCCTGGAAAGCACTCGATGTGAAAGTCTGAATAAGTAAGTGTGCTGTATGTGTCTGTTAAGTCCCCCTGCACTCTGTTAATTAACATTCAGGGGAGAAGAACAGGCTAGAAACAGCAGGCTGCTTTCTGACAGATGGCTGGATTAGCAGGTCGAGGATGGCCACTTTAATCTGTCTCAGCTAATCCCCTAAGACTCAAGTGTAATCTCTAGGAACAAGTAGAGGCCTGGGTGACCAAAGGCTGGAACTCAGAATGCAGGAGGTTAATTTCCTTCTAGAAGTCAACAATTTTTTCCAAAGACTGTAAAACGTGAATGTGGGCGTGCTTTTCATGAGGTTTCAAACTAGCACTGAATGATCTATGAAAAAAAATAGCTAACTCTTGGGTCAGCTGGACCTAATTGATGGTTGTGGACAGAGTTGCCATTCAGTTATTGATATAGAATCATAAGTGTTATTAATGTAGTATTTTCTCAGGCAGAATTTCAGGCGTAATCACAATATATGAAAATATAAAATAAAACATAGAAGATACAGTCTGTAGATTTTTTTTTTTTCGTGACCCAATTATTGTGTCAGGGGAGGAAATAAATATACTTAATATATGTTAATATTATATAAGCAAAAGTCTATGCAAAGTAGCCCATAATATTAATATGGGAGGTGGTGGTGGTGGAGGGTAGTCTCTGAATAATGCCTAATGCCTTCCTTACCTGCTCACTTACTGCTGGTGGACAGCCTCCTCAAGTTGCAGTGTGCCATATTCTTTCTTATTTCTTTTTAAATAATGGATTTAAAGGCACAGTGGGACATTCAAATTAGATTTTTAATAACCAAATGCTTTTCCAGAACTTTGTCCCAGACTTATTTTGATAGCCCCTTGGTTCAAAATCTGGGGCCTTCCAGGAACAGGTGTCTTTTTTTACTGAGATTATGTGACACTAATTGCTCATGGGTGGACTCCACTCAGCTCATTATGTGACTTCTGATGGGAACTGGTTGCTCCAGAACTAATTTAGGGGTTTCACCCCAACAGGATGAATACATATACAATCAAAACTTTTTTATACTGATTTCCCCCCCTGCTTCAATATTGTAGGCTATTTTGTGGAGATTCAAGACATATACTCCCTAGCAAATCCATTTCAGTTTCAGAAAAGTTCCAGAAGCATGAATACTTAGGCAGGGTACTGTATTGTGTGAGTTTTAGATAGTGTGCTAACTAACTAGTATTGCTGCAGTGAAACATAAAACTCTCGATGTTGGGTTTTTTTTCCTGCGCTTTCCATTCCTGTCAATTCTAGGAGCGACACAGAGCTAGTGGCCGTAGCGAGACTTAATGCCAGATTGTCTGAATGTGCAAATGCTATATTTGGACACATTTACACATTTCAGCAAATGTTCAAATAAGTCATTTCACTATGGGGGATAAAAACCAACTGTCATGTTTGTAATGTTTTAAAATAATAGCATATAATTTGATACAGTTTTATATGAATTCATTTCGATGAATTATAAATTATTTTATATTTTCAGTCTATAATAATTACAGTGACTAATGAATAAATTGACTGTTATTTGTAATTAAGGTTTTCCAACCAAGTTCAGTGTTATAAAATCCTTTGTGAAATACTCAAAAGGAGATTTAAGATTTAAGACTGTTAACCAACAACTGCAAAAAAAAAAAAAAAAAAAGAATAATTATTTACAACTTAAAATGTTCTTATTCTATTGGAAGATAATATGGCATACACAAAGAAGTAATTTTTCTATAATAAAAGGTTACTGGCTGTATTTGATAAAATTATAATTCTACTGTATAATGGAAAGATAACAATATTTATCATCTTTAATGATAGAAATAATCATTAAGGATGACCAACCTTTCTAAGGTTAACCTTTTACCCCATCAGCATGTGTAGTTTTAACTTTATTAAATGCTTCGCAAACATTTTGAAGAAGTAGTGTGGAAAAAAATGAGGCTCAGTACTGAGGTAGATGTCATCGGTATAAAAATGTAATTATCGACCATGGCAGCGAAAATTAGAATGAGCATGTAAATAATGGAAGAGGATTCAGGATGGAACTCTGTGAGTAACCTTTATAAACAGGCTTAGTGTGTGACTTGTGCCTGCCAATAAAATGCTGTCTGTCAGTAAGGTAGGTCCCGAACCCAGTTAATGTAGCACCATAAAGACTGAATGCACAAAGATATTTTGATTGATGGAATCAGAAGCAGTTGTGGGCTTGATAAGGTGTAGGACATTAACAAGACTAGAATAGGAAAACAGGGTGGTTTCGATACACTGGAGGCCTGAATACCAGATTGAAAAGATTGACAGGTTATTACAGGACATGTATTCATTTATCTGTGATGGCATTGGCTTACGAGCTGTACGAGATTTTCGTAGTTTACTTTTTTTAAAAAATAATAATACTTTCAAAACATTTATTTAATCAAAGCAGAGACCTTAACAACAAAAATCCTTAAAAACAATCATTACATTACATCCCACCTTTCATGCTCTCCAAGCAAAAACAGTCCATCAGGCCAAGTTAGGTCTAAATTAACATTTAATAGCATTGGACTAAATGAATTCGGTAACAGAACTCTTGTTTCCAGCACTGGTCGTTCAGCAGTGAGTTGAGATCGCATTGCCCTCTGTTGGTCATTTCTCCATCAGCGAGTCCAGCTGCTCTTGCAGGGAAGCCAGCTGTTGGAGTGGAAACGAGAGATGATTGATGGCTAGCTGTGCTGCTGTAATTGTGGGCTAAGTAGATCAAGATTAATGAGACTTCCAAAATTATGAGATTTATTTGTCAACATATCCGTTCAAGCATAAACAAACCCCAGTGGCCAGTGTTATGGCCGCGAGAGTTGAAACATGAAATACACTTGTTCGGCTCACTGACTGATTAAGTGCATCTATGATGCATTAGCACGAAATTGACTATATTGTACATTATGTGGGTTTCCGGCTATGTTTGCGTTGTACCTTTTCCATTTCGCGCTCTTCTTGATGGATAAAGTCGTTCAGCAGAGCCTGAAAGCGGGTCTGCAACAGAGAGCGAGAAGAAAGAGTGAGAACAAACAGTAAACCATGTGACAAATATATCGAGTGAAAAGGAATGAAAAGTAGTGTGTGTGTATGTGTGTTTGACAGAGAGAGAGAGAGAGAGAGAGAGAGAGTGAGAGAGAGAGATTGTATAAAGACATATTTCTTTAGATTGCTTTTAACAGAAGAAGGGCATAGAGTTTTGTAGGTATTGAGATGGAGCGATCCTAAGAGGTAAAGATACACTATATGGCCAAAAGCGTGTGGACACTTGAACCTCACACCCATATGTGCTTTTTGAAAATCCCATTCCAGATTTAGCCCCTCCCCCCCACCCCTTTTTTTCCTGTTATAATAACCTATAACGGTTATGGGGATTTGCTCATTCAGCTACAAGAGCATTAGTGAGGTCAGGGAATGACGTAAGGCGAGGAGGCCTGGGGGGCAGTCTGTGTTCCAGTTCATCTTGAAAGCGTTCAGTGGGGTTGAGGTCAGGGCTCGGTGCAGGACACTCGACTTCTTCCACTCCATCCTTGGCCAACCGTGTCTTCATGGAGCTCACTTTCTACACAGAGGCATTGTCATGCTGGGCCTCTGACGGGAAACTGTAATGCTACAGCATATGAAGACGTTCTATACAACTGTGTCCACAAACTTTTGGCCACATAGTGTACAGTGAGGGGGAAACAAGTATTTGGGCACTTTTTTTTTTGTTGTTGTTTAATATATTTCCTGCCCAAATATCCACTTCAAAATTACACACAATGGGTGTGGATATGAACTGATACACAAGATATTTGGTATTCATGAAAATCTTCTAAATTCAGAAAAAAAAAACTTTTGTATCCTACTCATGCTCCTGAGTGTGTGTACATTTATGCATAAGAAGACTAACCAACTTCAAAATCATATAATTTACAGTGGATATAAAAAGTCTACACACCCTGTTAGCATAGCAGGTTTTTGTAAAACAAACAAACAAACAAAAAAATGAAACCAGGATAAATCATGTCAGAACATTTTCTACCCTCAGTGTGAAATTACAACATATAGAAATTAAGTGAAAAACAATCAGAAACATTTTAGGGAAAAATAAAAAAAAAAGTTACAATAACCTGGTTGCAGAAGTGTGCACACCCTTTTATAACTGGGGATGTGGCTGTCTTCAGAATGAACCAATCACATTCAAGCTCATGTTCAAAACTAATCTCTCACATTCTGTGAAAACCAGTTGCTTTATATTACTGGCATTAATTAAAGAATATGAAAAATAAAGAACACAAGCCAATGCAAACCCACAGATTAAGACAAATTAAAAGTAATCAGTGTCGACAAAAGAAATAGCACCTTATAAAAGGACGATGGGCCGTTGTGGCAGTTTTCAGGTGCTGCTACACTGCCAAATATTTTTATTTGCATTGAAGTGAATCAAAATAACTTCCACTTCTGCCTTTTCTTTCACCGTAGTACTCATTTTGTGTTTCTAGCCTTCTGTGCTCAACATATATCCACGATTACAGAGAAAACTAGCGGTTCCAAAACTTTAGTAAATCTGGCTTACGCAAACATTTACACACAGCTTTACTAAAAATCTGATAAATGACATCCAATGTCTTTTGACTTTGTAGTTATAAATGTGTACAAAAATGTATGCATTCAAAACTGATAGTATTTGTACACCACAAACTGACATTAGTACTTTGTTGCAAAGATGTTATTGGGAATTACAGCTTCAAGATGTCTACAGTAAACTGTAATTAGGTTTTAAAAGAACTGTGGTTCAATTTTGGCCCATATATTTTCAATGGGATTGAGATTGGCGAGACTTAGAAAGAGAGAGACAGAGAGACAGAGAAAGGGAGAGAGAATACTGTGCATGGTTGATGTGGCAGCCTCACCTTCAGGGCCTGATTCTCCACTTTCATGATCAAATCCTCCTGCTGCTTTTTGCGTGCTCGTGTCTCCTGCAGTTTGGCCTTGAGATTGTTGATCTGCATCTGGTACTCCATCACTGCAGATTAATGCCAATGATTTGAGCCCTCTCTCCAAATAAGTCAAGTCATATTAATTAAAGGCAGCTGGACTTCATCTGTCATTTTATGGGCATCAATGTTTATATCATATTGCAGGTATAAAACAGAAATAGCTGCAGGTCAGATCAGAGCAGAATTGGGACCGGAGTAACTCCGTATATAACTCAGGGTATTTGTGATGGCGTTTAATGTGTGCCATCAGTAGAATAGCAAGCAGTCACAGATTTCAGAGTGCTGTCAGGTGCCCAGCTGGACAGACCAGGCCTGCCTGTCAATCACCGCCTGTAGCGCACACGACACATATGAAGCTGCTCATTTGTTACCCAAATCACTGATCCTGGTCAGCTGGGTTCTGTCTGCCTTCTGATAATCTGCCATTAATGGAACTCTGATCTTACTCAGCCTCTGGCCCCTACTGCTGAGAATGCACAACCATCATACCTATTTGGTTGTTCCTGTTGTTCTCATCTCTTCCCCCATCAGACTCGTTAAGCTTCTCGTTGAGACGGCCCACCATGTCATCCTCGGTGTCTATGATGTTCAGGTCTTCGTCTTCATGCCGGTCACCATCGTCATCCTCATCTTCACTGCTGCTGCTGATGTCATTAAATATCTCCCGCAACTCATCTCGTGGCACTGGACAAGTACAGTACAAAACGAAACCTCTCAGACAAGTACAGTGTTGAAACAGGAGCACTAAAGCTTGGGTGCACTGAATTCCCAGGACTGAGCCTGAGAACGCTTGATGGAAGCAAGTTCATATTCAAATCTGTAATTGTACACTGTAATCCACAATGGAAAAACAGAAGCATGTGTATATGTATATGATTCATCCTTTATAAGTAGAGATTACCTGAAGAGTCATGGCCCTTGTGCCCGGAGGTTCCAGGTGAGGAGTCCAAATTGGACAGTGATAAATTATTATCAGTTTCTTTTGTCTCATCCTCGGCAATCACCTCCCATCCTAATAGCCAAGTCAAGGTAACATGTCAGTACTCCCATTTCCGCTGTTCTTAATGACGCAGCTACCATGCACAATGCACTCTGAAGGTGACATCAGCATTACAGATGGGCAATGAGGTAAATGATGTCGTGCATTTGCCAAATTTACTCACCCACTCACACCTCCCTGCAATTCTATTCTATCACGAGGATTTTCTTCCACCAGCGTGTTTCATGAACTGTTGTATACAAGACTATATCTGCAACCAAACATGCTCTCCTGTACTTAATTCTAGTACTTAAAGGACTACATAATAATAATAATAATATTTGACCTGGCATATAGAATGTTCCTTCTGCTGTCACTGCTATAGTCTACAGCTCAACTCTGGCAGCTGATGTTAAAACTGTGCATCACGTTCTATTCATCCGAAACGAACGCAAAAGGTGTAATGAGGCTAAATGCTAAGTGTAAAGTTATAACAAGTACAGCTCATTTGGTGGTGTCATGAGTGCTTTGAACATAAAGGAAAGTCTTTCACAGGGAAAATCATAAAAAAAAAAAAAAAAACAGCAAGGGGGACACAAAGGGATACGGACACTGACGGCTTCAGCGTCTGTGCTTAGGAGCCTCTTCACTTCTTTTTCCACGTCTGGAGATTCAATGTACTGCATTGGAGATTAGAGGGTTAGAGTTGAGCTGTGAAGAATCGAAAAAACAGCATGCATGTGCACGCACACATACACTTAAGCCCAAGAGAAACAACATAACGGTACCTTCTTCTTTGCCGTCTTCCTAAATCGCCTTTTCCTTGTGTTCTTCAGTGGGCAGGTAACTGGAAAGAGAGACATAATGTAATATTAAATAAGCTCAAGCCATCCATGGTATGTGAAGTTTTTGCCACATCAGATGTGTCAGCGACATCTAGTTCAATACAGGGAGCGGAAACTTACTGCCATGGTTCCAGATGAACTTCTTGTCTTTGTCCTTGTCCTTTTTCTTGGTTTTGGAGTCTACAGTCCCAGTGGGCTCCTCTAGAGGAGGGTAAAGGTCTCCGTCCAGAGTGCACACCAACATCTGCAGATACAAGAAACAAAGAAAACTGCTCGGACTATTAAGGACTACTGGATTTCAACTTCCAAATCTCTCTAGTGGTGCTGATCAGCTGTGACCCAGGCTGCCATACTGCTCTCTGCATACGGATGCGATGACTTAAAATCAACTTGAGTTGACTAGGTACGTCTTAGGTTACACAAGAACGCATAGAAGAGTAAGACTGACATGTTGGCTGGACCACTAATGAAGGAACATTTTCCTTTAAAAAGGTGGCTGGTGTTACCTGACAGACATCAGCAGTCTTATAAAAGGTCTTCTTGTCAACTGTTTTTAAGGACTCCAGGATGCAGGGCAAATCGACTAATTTACAGGCTAAAGGGACGCGGTCCACTCTAACAATTCCGTGCCGGCCATCAGCTAGGAAGCAGAACAAATAGGGTTAGTGTTCCTGTTACAAAGTAATTAATGTTATTTGTTTTGAGTTTTCCCATTGCTTTGTCAGAAATGCTTCAATTGCTACAATAAATACATTTTCAAGTTAAAAATGTCAAAAAAGATTAATAAAAAGGTGATGAAAAGTTACAGATCACCCACATCAGAGCTGAATTACATTTACTGCATCTTATCCGTCTTTCTCCGAGCCATTTTAGTGAGCATACCATGCAGCTCTATGGTGAGTCTGTCCTTAAGATTCATGCTGCCAGATTGGGCAATCTGTCTCACTGTGGAGGCATACTCCTAAAATCGAAAACATTCAGCATTAGCGCAACAGATTAAACAGACAGTTAGAAGTTTTATTGATCCTGAGGGAAATTACATGTTTTCTGAAGTCATTAAAAAAAAAAAATTCGTTGTGTCAGCGATGTCCTGGCATAGTTTAATGCAAACATGTTCATCCAGTGTGAGTCAACAGCTCACGTGTACTTCCTGTGAAGTACACCTTCTAGCTAGTAAACAGACAGAAATAGTGCCAAGATCAATTTGTTCATGCCAAGAGGGCCTGTGATTTCCAAGACTGCCATCCAATTTAGCTGAGAGTCTGCACTTTGCGCTCATATACACTCACTTTAATAGGAACACCTGTACACCAGCTCATTTATGCAGTGATCTAATCAGCCAATAATGCAGCAGCAGCAGCAGCACAGTGCATCAAATCATGCAGATACAGGCCAAGAGCTTCAGTTAATGTTCACATCAAACATCAGAATGGGGGGGAAAAAGTGTGATCTCTGTGACTTTAACCATGGCAAAAAACATCTTGTGAGCAGATACACTGCATAAATGAGCAGATGTACAGGTGTTCCTTTTAAAGTGGACGGTGACCGACAGTGGATAGAGTGGTTACTGTGGTAGACAGCTAAAATAACAATAACTGTCAATGTGCAAATACTCATGGACCTGTCTATATGTGTGTTTACTGCACATATTCCAATAGAACTTATTCGGAGTAGTGCACCAGGTGACTTTGCCGACATCGTCAGTGGACTGCTCGTTTCGAGTCGTCAGCCCTGTACACTCGACATGGTAAGCAAATGCTAGTCTGTTTTGCTCCGGGCAATACCATAACTGACACATTTCCCTGTTCGGGGAGAAGAGAATGGACTTATAAGTCGAAGGGCAGTTTGTTTTGCCGGTCAATATGTGAAGTTCATATTTTAGAAGCTTTTCATGAATTACTGAATGCGAGAATATTTGGTTATGCATTACCAACATGATGCCACATGGATAGATAGAACAAAACCTTCAGGAAAGTGTGAGCAACAGGCTAGACTTTTTACCGTATTGCCCCATGCTTAAATTCCTGCTTTGCAAAGATATTCTCTCCTCTGTGTATCATCGCGTTATGTACATGAATACAGTACATTAATTATTAATTATTTATTCATTATTAATGGAACTTAATGACTGTGCTTAGGCTAACATTTGTAACATTAAGTATTTGAGTTTTAAATAAACCATTCTAAATAAAGGTGAAAGACAAACAATCACAATTAAACATAAATACAATAAGGTAGCACAATGGAGGGAAAAAAAAAGAGACTAATGAAACTCTGTTAAGGAGGAGAGGGAGCTTGTCTCTATACAAAAATAAGTGTAAACAAACTACTCAGATATTATGCAAGAACTGAGGAGGACATGATGTGAATAAAATGTGAATAAAAGCTACACTACACTAATGAAACAAGCTAATGACTAATGATAACCCATTAATAATAATCAGCATCATGCTTAATGTCAGGGGGAAAAAACTATACACGGCATGCACAGTGGACTGAACCCTGGATCCTGGTACATTTTCAAAGAGCCAAGAGGCATTTAGATTTCAGTGAATATAAAGTGGGGATTGTATGTTGTTACCTAAAACACTTCACCTTTAGCTGTACATTTTTTTTTAATTCTGCCATATATATATTTGTTTAAGAAACGCTTACCTGAGGTAGCCGCAGAATGAACTGGCTTTCCAGCTCATAAGGAGCATCTTCTTTGCTTTTGGAATTAACTTTTCCAGCTGCAAAACAGAAACTTTCTAAAAGTCATGTATATAAAAACCTTCTTTAGCAGCATGTCTTCAGTAAGCAATTCGCAGAGAAGCGAGAGGAAACGCAGACAGGGAAAACAGAGAAGCGAGAGGAAACGCAGACAGGGAAAACAGAGAAGCGAGAGGAAACACAGACAGGGAAAACAGAGAAGCAAGAGGAAACGCAGACAGGGAAAACAAAGAAGCGAGAGGAAACAGACAGGGAAAACAGAGAAGCGAGAGGAAACGCAGACAGGGAAAACAGAGAAGCGAGAGGAAACGCAGACAGGGAA
>CM075009.1:12795892-12829427 GCA_037576675.1 Pangasius sanitwongsei | reverse complement strand
CAGACAGGGAAAACAGAGAAGCGAGAGGAAACGCAGACAGGGAAAACAGAGAAGCGAGAGGAAACGCAGACAGGGAAAACAGAGAAGCGAGAGGAAGCACACGCAGGGAAAACAGAAGCGAGAGGAAGCACACGCAGGGAAAACAGAAGCGAGAGGAAGCACACGCAGGGAAAACAGAGAAGCGAGAGGAAGCACACGCAGGGAAAACAGAGAAGCGAGAGGAAGCACACACGCAGGGAAAACAGAGAAGCGAGAGGAAGCACACACGCAGGGAAAACAGAGAAGCGAGAGGAAGCACAGACAGGGAAAACAGAGAAGCGAGAGGAAGCACACACAGGGAAAACAGAGAAGCGAGAGGAACACAGACAGGGAAAACAGAGAAGCGAGAGGAAGCACAGACAGGGAAAACAGAAGCGAGAGGAAGCACAGACAGGGAAAACAGAAGCGAGATGAAACACACATGGAAAACAGAGAAGCGAGAGGAAGCACACAGGGAAAACAGAGAAGCGAGAGGAAGCACACAGGGAAAACAGAGAAGTGAGAGGAAACACACAGGGAAAACAGAGAAGTGAGAGGATGCACAGACAGGGAAAACAGAGAAGCGAGAGGAAACACACAGGGAAAACAGAGAAGCGAGAGGAAACACACAGGGAAAACAGAGAAGTGAGAGGATGCACAGACAGACCTCAGGATGGAGCTGTGACTTTTCTCCATTACTCAGGGGTCAGGGATCAGTGCTACTTATGTAAGATCACCCATGATACATACCTAGATCACATACACTCCTGGGCCAAGCCCAAAATGGCAAAATTTTACACTTGTAATGGGCTTAACAATAAATCATAGGACAGGAAATGAGCAAGAATTAAACAAATAGATAAAGGAAGCTAGTATGGGCTGGTTTTTCCTTTTGATTTTAATCTTTTAAGAAAAAAACATCCGAGAAGATATTTTTGGAAAATTCTGTACACCCAGACATGTGTTAGTTTGAATTTTACATCAAACATTTGAACCATTATCGTGATGTTACCTTTGTGTACAAGAAGACTATATAAGTGAATTCCCAAACAGTTCCAAACACTGCGGCGAAAGTAAACGAGTAAATGGTGGCACAGGAGCTCTCAGGGGTTCAGTTGTTTCATTCTTGCTCATTTTCTGACCAATGATTTGTTGTTAAGACCTTTAAAAGCTTAATAGTTGCCATTTCAGGCCTGGCCCTTTTATTTTTTTAAACCCAGGAGTGTACAGCCGATGATGTATTGTCTCTCTATAATGCTCACTCACCTTTATTATTGGATTGAACTACAATTACTCCCTGAAGCTCTAGTGTAAGGCTTGCTTTGCTCTTAGAAAGCAGACAGGCAGTATCACAGAGCAGCAGAGCTCTCACAGCACTGTATCTGCTGCTCAGAGCATGGCCTGACTGCACCCACCACCACTCAAAGTACAAGAAAGACTTGCATCAAGACTGTCTTGTGTCCTTACACAACTCCTACTGGCTGTTAAAAAGCAGCCTGACTTGTGTTTTCTTTTCATTCTGTACTAATTTCTACTTTTCCACCCTGATCCCCTGAGCCTGCATGACGCTGTGTTTCTGACAGAGACTACAGAGCATTCTTACACTGTACACCTCCCCCAGCAGCCTGGTGCCTACCTTTGGTTTTAGATGCCATGGTGCTCTGATCCTGTACGTAACACCGGCTGATGATCTTCCTCCTGAAAAGCGAGGTCGCTGATTAAGCTGGTGCTTTTGCAATAACTTTAACTCGAAAGTCAGCTACAGTTAGCAAACAAATTCATGCAGGCCACTAGTTATTACAAAGACGTGGCTAATATGAACACACAGCAACTACCGATTTAACTTCGACTATGTTTACGTTTAGCTAGCTACGTAGCTTAGCTATCCTAACAACAGTATCAGCTATTCCTTTAGCTACTTAGCCGGAAATCAAGATAAACATGAATAACATTAACTGATCTTTAATCTATATCAACTGGATGTTAAATGACAGAAGCTTACTCGCTAACCCTGGTTAGTTATCTAGTGGGAGTGGTGTGAGAGACTAAATTACTATAAAAGAAAACAAACAAAAAAAAAAAACCGAAACGCGTCCCAAATCGCACACTGATGCACTATTCTACGCCATTTTGTAGTATAAATAGTGAGAGTAATGTGTTCACACTGACGAAGTGCACTTCAAGTGCCCGGATGATGCACTTACACAACCGAATGTTGGACATCTCATGCACTCAGCGGTCGCAGCTTTGCTTACGTGGTGGAAGAGGGGCGGGGCTACCAGGCGCTGACGCTGGTTGAAATTTACTCAGAATCAAAAAAGGTCATGTTGGGCATGAAAAAGTAACATCTGCATAAGTGAATGTCTTCATTTTACTGTTTTTGTTGACTCTAAAGCTAAAGCTAAAGCTAGCGGTGTCGCATTAGGTGAGTTTGACGTCATTTTCCATCGACAGGGAAACCGCTTATACTTCCGGTTAGTAAAAAAAAACAAAACATTAGTTTTCCATATGAGACGAGACTACCCTTGTAAAATACATACACTAGACTGTAGAGTACATAGTGTATAGTACGTTATTTGGGACACAAATTCGGTTTCTTGGGGTGACAAAAAAAAAAAAAAAAAAATACATTGTTCTCCTGTCTGCTGCTGGTGACCTCAGAGTACACGCCGTCGTACTACTGCCCCCTGCTGTTAGGCTCCCAATGACCCTTTATATATATATATATATATATATATATCATTTTAAACCATATAAATTAGTATCTGAGGCAAAGTTGAACCACAATAAAACAGAGAGGGTTTTGGATTCCATCTTCCACTGAAAAATAAGCAAGAGATAAAATTCATATATTAGGATTATATATAGCAAACAAAGGAGCTAGAGTTGATAGAGGAAAGAATAAGAGATAAAACATTAGAGAAATTTAAAGGATCAAATTATATATTATATAATTATATAATTATACAGCCAAGGGAAAAAGAAAGTACACCCTCCTTCAATTCTATGTTTTTGTTTATCAGGGCCTAAATAATAATTGTGTGGTCCTCACCAACTTCTAAAAAAATAACCAAATAACCTCAGGTGACAACAAAAAAAAAACACCAGAGATTTCAATATGTAGTCATTTATTCCCAAAAAATAAACCAACATTCAGAAACCAGGTGGGAAATTATAAGTACACCCTATAATTCACTAACATGTAGAACCACCTAAAGCAACAATAAGTTGAAGTAAATGTTTTCTGTAGGAGTTTATCAGTCTCTCACATCATTCTGGAAAAAATTTGGCCCATGCTTCTTTACAACATTGTTTCAGATCATTGATGTTTCAGGGCATTATTTTCTGCACAGCTCTCTTAAGATCAAATAAGGATTGAGGTCTGGACTTGGACTTGGCCATTCCAACACCTTCATTTTTGTCTTCTTTAGCCATTCAGATGTTGATTTGCTGGTGTGCTTGGGATCATTGTCCTGTTGCAAGAACCAATTTTGGCCCTGCTTAAGCTGCTGGACAGATGACCTCATATTTGTCTCAAGAATATTCTGGTATAAAGTAGAGTTTACCATTGTCTCAGTGACTGCAAGTTTCCCAGGTCCTCTGGCTGCAAATCAAGCCCAAATCATCACTCCTCCACCACCATGCCTGACAGCTGGTATAAGGCTTTTTGACACGCTGTGTTCGGTTTTCGCCGTAGTTCTCTGACAGGGATGCTGGGTTCAGATGCTATGTCGTGAATGTCCCCTCATCTGAATGGTTTGACAGTGTGCATTATTGATGATTTTGTATGTACATTTAGTCCTTTACCACCAAATCACTGATTTTGATTATATTTCAGACACTTTTTCCCCAGAAGAGCTGGAGAGCCTTTGGTTATTTTAAAAGCTATCTATTTCAAATTACTTGCATAGAGAACATTAAAATACACTTCTGTAGCTGCAATGTGACAAATGGCAAAGTAAAAACCCACTGAAAACACTGAGTATCTTCTATTTTTCAAAAGGCATGTATAAATGAACAGTGAATTCTCGTACTTCTAGTACACATTTATCTGCTGTGAATGAAACGGTGTCGAATGTATTTTGGATTATTCTTTCTAACAGTGTAAAATCACTGAACTAAACAGGCAGCAGTTGGTTAAGGCTTGTTGGTTAAGGACACGAACAAACTCTGGGTATGTGCAGGGTGGGAAATGTTATGTTGTTTGAAAGTACACTTACAACATGGTAACAAATGCCATGTTGACCACAATCTGCCTGACAGTCATGCTGAAATTCAACAGTAATTTTATACTTTCCCCTCTCAGCTGATGTAATGGGGAGATGCGCCTCTCTAGTCTACCAGTTCATCAAGCTAGGGACAGTGGCTACGTTTACATGCAATCCCATTATTCATATATTAATCGGAATTTGGCAATATTCTAATTAGTATTGGGTCATGTAATCGCCGCAATCCGATTGCCCAAGTCAGATTAAGACAATATTCTGATTGCCCAAATTCCAATTCCCACCCCTGGAATATGCCAGAAATTTGTTGCATGTCAGCAGCTTATTCAGAAAATCAACTGAAAGGATAGATGCAACCCTGGCCATACTCTGCTCCACTGAACTTGTTGCTGCAGCCCAGTGGATGTGTGGTGTCTCCTTGCAGATTGCTCCCTATTGCAGTCTGTTCCTGTCTCTGTGCTACTGGCTAAATGCTGAGTATATGGGGATAGGTCTTTCAAATCAGTGTAAAAATAGTAGTAATTATGAGAGAATGTGACACTTGAGTCTGAAATAATGCCACGTAAAATTACTCAAACTAGTTCACATTAACTTACCTGTTTCAGACACGGAACGGTGGTCATCAGCTAGAGGTGGCCAGATGTGCGCTGACTTTGTGATTGTGTGATGCTACTTTTATGCTAGCAGATGCTTAATAATGAGCAGAAAGAACAGTCAAATGTCAGGCTGATTTTCCTCAAGTGTTATTTCTTGACAGTGGTTTCACTTGTGTGTGGAATCATTTTAACTCGCTTGTGAATTTGATATTGATTTGACACCATACAAGCTATCTAGCTAAAGTGCGCTAACAAAAACGTAAATAGCACTGGCCTTTACAGCATTAATTATTACCTAATCCTTATAATTAAGGATTACAATATTAATTAAGTAATACTAGCAAATTTACAAAACATTATCCCTTAGATACTGTTTGGATCATATTTGACTCCTTTTGACGTTCAAAGGCATTGAAACTACGCTAAATAGGTTTCTTACAATTTTTCAGCCTGTATTTTAGTGACTTTTTTCCAAAGTGACCCAAAAGTAACAAAAAAATTCCACTCATTTTCAGACAGGTGCTACAAATTTTTGGACATAGGTTCTGTTCTGGGTTAATTTTGACCAACATATATTGAATGAATTACAGTTTCAAATTTAGAGAAATATCAAAACTGTAAAAGGCTTCTGTGAAAAAAGTCCTTATATTTTATGCATTGGGACCAGTTGGGATGAAGGTTAAGGAGTGTCCTGTGGCCAATTGTAGTTATCTAGCTAACATTAATTATCCATTTGGTTAAAAAAACACATGAAATTAGGTGTGAAGTTAGCTATAAACTGATTACCAATGCTTATTGTAAGTTCAGCGTTACAAAAGCAATCCCACGTGACGTTGCTGAATCGTGGCCTAAGTTAACTATTCAATTCAATTCAATTTTATTTGTATAGCGCTTTTAACAATAGACATCGTCACAAAGCAGTTTTACAGAAATAAATACGTTCAAGATA
The DNA here is from genome assembly GCA_037576675.1 of Pangasius sanitwongsei. Taxonomy (NCBI): domain Eukaryota; kingdom Metazoa; phylum Chordata; class Actinopteri; order Siluriformes; family Pangasiidae; genus Pangasius; species Pangasius sanitwongsei. The sequence continues at coordinate 12,823,638 of CM075009.1, read as the reverse complement.
TAAATTTTAATGTATGAATTTATTCCTAATGAGCAAGCCAGAGGCAAGGAAAAACTCCCTGAGACGACATGAGGAAGAAACCTTGAGAGGAACCAGACTCAAAAGGGAACCCATCCTCATCTGGGTGACACCGGATAGTACGATTATAAATAAATCCCTTCTGTAACTGTGTACTACATAGACAAATAGTGCAGTTATGTAACCAGGAAATTCATTACAGGTTTCACATGAAGTCTGTTTGTTGATCTTATCCACTGTTCACTGACGGAGACTTGAGTGCAAAACTGTTCGACTAGCGGGCTCATAAATAAGTTAACACTTTGAGTCTCCTGGGGAGAAGCTACTAACTATCACCCCCATGTACTAATTGCTAGTTAGCAACGTAATTAAAACGTGTGAAAAATGAAAGAAGGAGAACTTTGCAATTATTTGCATATTTTAATCACCAATTTACTTACAATATTATTAATATTATTATTACTTAATTAAGTTAATGCTGACTGAACGCAGCCCTGATCTTATTAGCCAATGTCACATTTGTCATATTTACTTTGTTAGTTAGAGTGAATGCTAGCTAGCTGACAACAGCTTGTATTAGCTAGCTACATTGTTCAAAATCATTTCAATAATGTTAATATAGCTAGCTAGCATATTAGCAATGTTGATCAGATTTATGATATTTTGCTGACTGGCTAGGTTAGCTGCTAGTTGTGGTTTGTGTCATAGTTTACAGTCTAGCAATCAGTGTTTGTTAGCTCATGTTATATCGCTTCAGGAAGCGTGAGTCATTTATGAAACGACACGAAATGATAGCTAAACATGTCCCTATATGCATCTGTATGTATTGTATCTGTCAATGTCAAACTGAGAAACAAATCTTCAACAGGTTTTAAATTCTGAAATCATGAATTTGCTCAAAAGCATTGTTTCTACTGTGGTATTTGTGTTCTGTGTTTGTTCCTGAGGCGGCTATGGGGAGAATGGTGAAAAGCGCACCAACAGATTCAGAGAAAACCCAGCCTCTGTCTGCGGATGTTCCGTACACCTGAGGGAAAATGGCACTATTTAGTTCACGCTTAGGTTAAATCAAAACATGAAACTAGTGTCAGATAGAACTGCAGTACTGTCAAAACCCCGATGAGCCATGCAAACGACTTAAATATATAACTTCTGCCTTTAGTAATGTTACACAGGAACACAGGTCTTTAAATATTTATTGTTTTACTGAATTTGTTGTACTATTTGTTTCATTTTGCTCTAGATACACCCTTGTACACTTGAATTCACATTCTTGATCTGTTTACATTCATTTGCACTTTTGCAAATTTCTGCCTCAACTTGTGAAGTGCTTACGCTGCTAAACCCAGCTGATTTGTGTTGCATGCACTGGTTGAGGTGTACGCTTGTGTGTTGGGGTCCATGGTCATGAACTCAGCTAGGGCCTCACAAACCCCTGGACCGGCTCTGTGTTTGAGTCTTGATGTGTTCTTGTGTAAGAAAACACTTACACAAGGAGGTTAGCTTGGCATCAGACTAACACCTTTAGGCAGATGAAGGAAAGGAATTGACCTCAATAAAGTTCATGTTCATATAAAAAGCTCAACATTTGAAATTCGGGTGCAGAATATACATACAGTAAAATAAGAGGAAAAATCTTTAATAAAACCATTATTTCTTGTGTAGTCAGTTACAGACAGTGGCTTTTTATTTAGCTTTAGTTTAGCTTATGTGTAAGTCTACTTAGTTTAAAAAAAAAAAAAAGAGCCAAGGTTTTTGATAGATTAGTTAGTGGTGATTAGTTGCTGATGATATAAAGTTGCATAGATTGTTAGCATATTGTTAAGGCAAACTGCTACAGTCTGAGACTAAATCTTCATATAAATGTAGCCTGCAATTTTGATATTTTGCTGTTTTAGGGGATCACACTAATGTTGGCCACCTGTACTTCACTGACGATCAGTCTGCAGGTAAGAACATACAGAAGCTTTACATTCAGACCTGTATAAAATGCTGAAAATCTGTTAGTGAGGACCTAAATATAATGAGCTGAGTGAATGTAAAATCATGTTGACTAGAAAAAAAAAACAACACTAAAAATACACTCACAGTGGCAGATGAGAAGACATGGATAGGTGTCAACTCACATACTGTTAAGGAGATACATGTGGTGAACACAGTGGTATCAACAACAGCAGATTACAGTGTTTCTTCCAACACTAGCAGTAAAACCACGAAGATATCGACACTGTGTGCCATCTGTGATGCTATATTGTTTTGCAAATACTGCGTCATACTTCTTTTTATGACTTTTGACGTCTTGGCATGTATACACATGCACACAAGAAGGAAACTGATTGATTTTCACTGCCTCTCGTGCCTAGGAGGGTATAAATAACATCCATGAATTCACTGCTGAGACAGTAAAGCTTGATTGCAGTTTATTGGCCATGTTTTATTTCTTGTAGTACAAAATGAAGTCCAAATGAATCACACACTAACCGATTTTCAGATGTGCTGGCATTCTTCAAGTGATATATGCAGGACAGATTTTTTTTGGAGGCACAGACCTTGGCCTTTTAAAAGCACAGTTTTTAAAAGCATTCAAAACTTGTAAGAATCATAACATTTCAAAGCTCTGTGTTGTTTACATATTTGTGGCCCAAAAATGAGCTCCAGCCACAAGCGTAACAGTCCTGTTGAGCTGTGCCTCTTCTCCTCAAGAAGCAGCAGACGGGTCTAAAGATGACAAGCTACTCTTTTAAATCTAACAGGCAAACATTTCAGTAAATTCATTATAACATCAAACTACACATACATAATAGAGGGCATCTTGGTTTACACTGAAAGGAGGAGTGAAGAACTGTTCCTCTCCCCTCAAAACTATTAAAATAAACATCAGAGGGCCACAGATTAGTTCCATCTAATATAATTAATTTTTAATGATATACTTTTTAAATATTAGCTGTCATGAAATAACCATGTTGCATAACCTAACAATGATTTACATTAGATTAGATTCAGCTTTTTTTTTTTTTTGTCACTGAGCAGTTTACAAGTACAAAGCCAAGGACATGCAGTTAGCATCTAACAGGAAGTGCAAAATAACACCTAGCATCGCCAGCTACATTCTACTCACCTACTGTACTGTGGGAATTCGCAGGTTGGGATGACGTCATTCTCGACCTCGGCGTATTAAATAAACAAGCTGGAAAAAAAACATGGCCGCCTCCATGACCATCTTTTGTTAGCAACAAGCTAGCCAGCCTACTGTGATAAGTGATGTATATTTTCCTCCTGAAACAGCGATCTGTATAGTCAGTGTTATAGATTTCACAAGCGAATATATCTGCATCGATAGATCGAAAGCAAATACTTGTATATACAGCATACTTCATTTAAAGGAAAGAAGTGCTGCTTTGTTTACTTCTGATGCTGTGTGCAGCCATGTTGGTTTGACGTCACAGGACCTGAGAAGACTACCCCAAGTTGACGAATAGGAATTTCCAAGTTGAGGATTTGTTTTCTTTTGCTTTTCCTGGTTGGAGGTTGAGATTACAAGTTGACTCGAGTCGAACACAGCACGATTATATTACAAATATTACATATTCCGCTTCAGAACAATAGAATATAACGGTCATAATCATACTGAGAAAGCATACAAGCAGGAATGATCTCCCATTTCGCAGTCTCCCATATGGTCTAGCGGTTAGGATTCCTGGTTTTCACCCAGGCGGCCCGGGTTCGACTCCCGGTATGGGAAGCTATGTTTTTTTTTTTTTTTTTTACTCCGTTTTTGTTACTCGTAGCCGCCAGGGTGAATTGTATCCTTTGTTAAACAATCATTATACTCTTCGTGCTATTAGGAAGTAGAGTCTACGTATATTTACTTTGAATTGTAACACCAGACAGCCCCATCGTTAAATGAGCTCTATTGTTCATATGCTTTCAGACTGGAATCATGGGATCATACAGGACCTCGCAATGACATGATGCAGGGATTAATCATAGCCTACTTCTAGATACGAAGTGTCATTTTAACTTACTACAAACTCCATTAAAAGTAGCACGGTCTATCAGCTATAGTGGTTTTTAGATATTTTAGCACTCCGTTTTACTCAGTGCCTGTGATGTGAATGACAGGCTTAATGTGCTGCGTTTCCATTATAGGCGCAGGCTCTCAAGCGTTTCTTGCTAAGTGAATGTTGGCCAATGGGTTCAGAGGGAAAGTGTGAGTGCTCGGAATTCCCCCGCGTTCCCTTCAGCGAAAACAGTGGAACCTTACGGCAGGCACGAGTGCACACACAGAGCTGAAGTGTGTGAAGTGTGTGCCACCAGCCTCACACAAACACACACACACACACACAGAGAGAGCAGCGTGTGTCTCCCTGCACCGGACAGCGGGGACTGCAGGGACAGCACAGCACGTCTGCGTTCAAATGGATACTGTCCCCATCATTACGAGCATGAGGCGCTTGAAACAGTCAACTTTACAACATCGTCCATCAAAAGGTAAGGATGTTTTTTCCCCCCCTTAACATTACATTACATTGTAAAGTCTATTGAAAAGCTAGAGGATTAATAAAAGTGCTGCAGACATTTTACGTTACAGCGCGCAGTCATGTTTCATGTCATGTAAACATAAACAACTGCCACCAGCTGGGCTGCTAAAATTTATAGTTCCGGTTTCTGATGTTTTTCACTTTTTCAAACAGTCCTCGAATGTGTGTCATACGACCACATTAAACTAAAGCGAAAGCTTTAGGACCGCAGTTTTCTCCCTGTTCCTGTCAGAGGAGCTCTGAGCTGCGAGCACTACCAGCCCCAGCGTGATGGAGGACAGTGTGGCCAGGGCCCCTCCAGCACAGCCCAGCTGTTCAGATGTTCAGCTCTTCATTCAGATGTGTACAATAATACTGCACTTATTTATTAGAGCTGTTATTGCTGAACTTTGCTCCAACATTAAATCCACGTTGACATTATTTATAAGCTGACTTGTTTCTGAGTTACTGAGGTTTGGATTAAACCCAATCGAGTGGCCAACAAATAGGCTAATAACTATAAAAACTCATTAGTAATCCTAATAACTTGGATAGCACTGAGTTATGATTTCCACCACTGGAAAAAAAAAAACATCTGGTTACGCTTCACGGACCCCACTTTCAGTCAGGATAAGCTGTTTGTTAAGTCTCTTCATAACTCTACGTTACTCAGCTGGTTTATAAGTATGAATGGTACGTCTTATTAATATTCATTGGTTATGTTTTTTTTAAGAGAAACCAGTGTACCAGTATCACTTCCTGTGCAATAAAACATTATTGTATACACACACACACACACACACAGACCACGTGTTCAATATAATTTAAGGTTAATATATGTTAATATAATTTTAGGTCACTTTGTTGCTGAGTTTCCCTACAGCTGTTAATGGTCCAGATGTTTGCTAAATGTTTAGATTTCCAGCCTAGGACACACAAGTTGAACCATCTCATTTTTCCATGGCCATTTGGAGGAGGAGAAATTGAAATGGCTTGTTGTTGTCTTACTTTGGGAGTTTTTTGGTATGACTCAGAACAGCCTGCCTGTCCAGAAGGGACATTATCCAGTTTTTTTTATAGCCCCACCTTTTCAATGTCCCCACATCCCAGTGGCCAGAAAGCTGGAAATTTCAGTCTTCTGAAACCAATTAGGCTCAGTAAGGAGCTCTAAATATACCAACAATAGTGTAGTTGCTCGCTAACCCAATGCAAGCTGGGGTTTTTTCCTGGAAAAAAAGTTCCTTCAGTGCACTAGTCCTCTTGATTTTTCTACACTTCAAAAGTGCACTGATGCTGTCTCTTTCATTACCAGCCTAACCTCTCTGAACAAAGGACCTTCATTAGATTCAGCGCAGGATTTTATGTTGCTGCATGACAACAGGAAGCACATGGCCCACATTTGTGAACGGGGAAACTGGAATTTCCTTGTGTTCAGTCTGGAAACTATGACCATCATGTCATCTTCAGCTTAGTACAAACCGAGGAGTAAAGGCGTGTCAGAAGACAGTAGAAGGCCCTGACTCATTGCACTCTATTCGAGTGCTCCTTCCCGGCGTCACAGCCTTGGACTGATGGTTTGGAAATCACATAAGATGTGATTTAATGGGGTGGTTATTGATTTTTGTCTGCTCATTTGGAGACATTTATCTTTGTACAAAACTGCATCAGCAGGGCACTATGGGCTCAGACCGAAACAGCAACATGAGATGAATCCTACTCACAGACCTATATCACTTAGATGTCTAGAGCTCGCTCATAAGGAGTAATTTGGGGGGTGGGGAGGCATCGTGGTTTCCTGGACCCATTTTATTTTCTTTAAAGTTGCCTGCTTGTCTGTTTGACATATACATGTTTAGCCAACAAATAATAAAATATGGAATTGAAAAAATATGGGCTTCGTTCACTGAAGTAGACCAAACTAAGTGAAGACCATGTCTTCCACAAGGTGGCATTGTTCATATATGAGCACATGGTTTGTCACATGAGCACATTGAAAAGAGCATATGACATTATTTGTAGCGACGAGACACACTGTGGCTCAGCTACAACTGACAGAGAGTTTGTTCTAGTTTATAATTTGTCTCAACATGTGCTTTTACTTAACTGTCAGAATAGAAGTGAACTGTGCTCCTGCTCAAAGAAATAAGGACATTGTCACTGGTGCATGCTAAGTTATTCCATTTCTGTAAAAGAAAAGATTACAAAGAGAGAACATGTAGTGACACACAGACATGTATGAGTGTCTGTGTTTCTGTGGGCTGATCCCAGTTCCTTTCTCCCCCCCAACACTGATCTTTAGTTAGGCTTAATTCCAGTGTTTTGTCACAGATTTTTACAAGGGTTCAAATCCAGAGACTGAGACTGCCATTGCATGATTCCAAGTAGTCCTATTTTTCATGAAAAGTGTTGAAGGTGTGCGTGGTTATAAGTTCGATTTGGTGTCATCTGTCCAAAACACAAATCAGGTGAAAGAAATGCCACCGTATAAAAGGAGGACGCGCTGCAATGGCTCAGTTGGTGTATTGGTGTATTCATTTCCGCTTTGCCACAGCATCTTTTAATTTTAGATTTTAGTTCTCACTCGCCTATATTCAGCAGTATGAGCAGCTTTTGTATGAAAGTGCTTCAATTTAGGTAGTGTTTAAATCCACAGTTCTATCAGTCACAGAATGATGATGCTTTAGATTTTAGATATATTCACTTGCTGTTTACTGACAGTCTGTTATGTGAAAGAGAAGGTAATGCGTGTGATCCTGCAGGACTAAACTGGCCATTATAAAGACCTACAGCCGTTACAAAGCCTCACACTTCATATTCACATATAACACAACATCACGATTGTAGTTTTCCATAAATAAACCCATTATACAATAAAGTGATCACATAGCTGTGTGTGAAGCACACAGGAAACACAGGGTAAAGCAACTCACTCATGTTATTAACTTATACTAGCTGTTCAGTGCAGGAGTTCTCATAGAGGAGAAATGTTATTAAAGACACCAGTCTGAGAAACTAACAGTGTGAATATGTCTAAACTGAGGTTTTTTACATAGCGTTTTTTTTTCATCCGTTTCTGTCGCAAGCTCTTTTGTGTAAGATTACTGAAACATTCGTGCACCTCAAGGAAATGTTTGGCCTGTAAAAACATTTTCACACAACTTTACGAAGTGTGTGTACCTTTTGTTTTTTTTTTATACGATACTCAATACAATACTCAGCACATGTTCTTAAAGGGTGCCAGTAACTATGGAGTTGACTAGACCTGAGCAGCATAATCAAGGAAATTCCACCTCCATGTCTTTTGAAAAAAAAACCACCTGCTGTTGGGACAGAATCTTATCACATGTGATGTGGCGGCTTCCAAACCGAGTTAGCATCATATCCAAATACTCAACCCTGGCAAATGTTGGATTCATCACTAACGGAGGAGCTCACGGCCACATCCCTGGTGCAACCCTTGGAGTTGCAAATACCTGTCTCACTTGTCTGTTTTACTTTACATAAGTCCCAAAGACCTAGGCTGGATTTCCAACAACATAGCTCAAAAGAAGTTGATCATCATTTATTATATGACAGACTTAGCGTTGAGATGATTTGAACAGTGTTGCGTTTGAGAAACCAGGCTAAGGACACTGTGGACATATCAAGGCAGTGACAGCCTTCCCAGTGTCTGCTTCTCTGGTACATCATGAGTCTCATCAGAGGCATTACAAGGCTTCAGGACTTCAAGGCTTTGCTGCTCAGCCTTGACTTGCTTTGTTGTGACTGATGAGAGACGTGAACCATGAACACTGTAACTAATGTCTAATGTGATGTGCTCATGGTGCAAGTGTCTATTAAGGAGCACTGTAATAGGTAGTATTACATACAGTGTACATACACATTTGCTGCATAATAGATTTCCATCAAGATTTATGTAGCACAGTAGTGGAAAATAAAAAAGACGGTCTACTTTGGCCTGGGGTATTTAGAATGTTGGATATGAAAAAAACAAAAAAACAAAAACCAAACAAATGTAGTAGCAATTCCATGGAAAGCTGTACAGTTAACAACCGCTGATAAATGTAATATGTACAAAAAAGGGAGCGAGGAATTATTTGGGAATAATCGGTAAGATAAGCCTATGCACTAGATTGCATGCAGTTGTTTGGGTTTCCTTTGATAGCTGCTGAAGTGTGCAGGTGACATTAACATCTAAATAAAACTATATTTTAGTAAGCTAAATAGGTATTTTGATAGAGACATTTTATTCATGTCAGGTGGAACAAATTGATGTTGCAGTATGTATACTGCATACGATGATCCCTTAAGGATGCTGTTAAGATTGTTCTATTTGGTTAAATACAGGCAAATTTGTGAAAGGTGACATTGTGGTGGTTTCTTTTCAGTGTCTCATCTATTCAAGGAAGACGTATGTATGCCAGGTCCAGTAGTCTTTCCCTGATAATGTTGGAAAGAGCATTAATAAACTAGTCTTTTTTTTTTTTTTTTTTTTTTTTTAAAAAAAGAACAGCATCTTCCATTTTTAAATTATTTAAATGGACTGTTCATGTTGTATAATCTTTTGACTTTGAAATGATTTTACAGTGACTAGGGCACCTGAAGTCCAGAAAGAACTTGGCTTTTGGCTTCTCATAATTGGTGCTTCTTCTCCTCTCTGTTTATGGCAAAGCCTATATATGTATGTATGTATATGTGTATTGTATTGTGTCGTATAGTCATGCAACCAGCTAGAATGGGCTGAACACAAATCTACTCCTTAATCATACTGAAATGTCGAGCACGGAGTGAGGGAGTGTCCTTGTTTACCTGTGCAGAGCTGCACTGCATTTATCATAGTGTGGGCAAAGGAGGCAGTGACTCAGCACCTCAAAGCATTTTCCACTGAACCACCACCTACTCAGGTCTTGGAGAGGATAGCCAGCTTGTAAATCATCTCACACTTAAAGTCCACTATATATATATATATATATATATATATATATATATATATATATATATATATATAGGCAGCATTATCAGTGGACTAGCATTGCTAGGTCCCCCCTGTCTTTCAAAGATTAAAAAAAAAATCAAAGTAAGGTTTCATTTTTGGCAATCTGCATGATATTTGTGGTTAACAAACGTCTTAAAGTCTTAAAGAGGATTATTTAGAATCTTTATGAAACCAAGTGCAACAGCACCACCAGCGGTCATAAGATGTAATGAGCCCAGGGCTGTAGATTGATGCAGCCTATCAGTGACCGTCAGGTCAGGTGATTACACAGTGTGACACACCCCTAGATTTGATCTCCATTTGGGCTAATATCTTTCAGCCCGCATCAGTGACGCATCTGTTATACATCATCAGCAGCTGTGTTACGGACTCAGTTGCAGGTGTAATGAATGTGAAAGAGGTTAATTATTTACTCTATGCATTTGGAGGAGGCACTAAAAAAGTTGATAGACTGAGCACGCACTGTCTAATCAAAGTACAAATTACACAAAAGAACAGATATCAGAACAAAAGGCTTAATGTTTTACTGTGCGTGTTATTTTGGAGGAAACACAGAATGAAGCCAATTGAGCATTACAGATTAATGCAGCTCTCTATCTGCCTTTTAAGTGTGCATATGTGTGTGTTTGTGTGTGTGTGTGCAATCTTGCATGCATACGTGTGTACACCATTTGACACACGCCCTTATCCCGAGTGATTTACAGATTAAGATTATTATTATTATTATTGTTATTGTTAAGCTACTGATAGATCGTATCAACACAAGCAGCCACTGCATAGAGGTTGATGTTTGAGTAAATGTTTTAAACAAATGTTTTAAACAAAAGCGCTACATTTAAATGGGTTCACTGGGTTTGCAAGAACATTTCATATGAACAGCCCACTCATGTGACATTCGTGGACGTTTTTGTTTGCGAGTGAGGGGAAGTGTAATTCAGAGCAGTTTTAAGGCCAGTTCACACTGGCAAGCATTTCAATACATCAGAGGTGTGATAGAGATGTCAAAATTGTTTGACAACATCGTTTGACACTGTTTTACTGCCATTGTTTCACATCTGCATGCTTGTAAGTGAAATAAACTCCACAGAAATCCATAGACCTTACAAAATAATGCATTCTGTACACTGTGACCATTATTTATAAGGATGTCATGATTTCGAACCTGTAGCATTGCAAAGCGTTTATACGGTATGATAATTTACACAAACACGGCGAGATGAAATAAACACAAATCGGCTGGTCCCACTTTCTCATGACGTTCTTGATGAACTGTTTTGTAATTACAGCTTAATCCTTCCCTATCGGTAGTAACACTATAAAAAGGATTCTCTGTCTCCCTGCGCTCTCTGGCTGGTCGCCCTGGCGACAGCCCTGGCTGCTGAGGTCCTGAGCGAGACCAAAAGAAGCGACCTGTCATATCTTGTGGCACCCACAGGGATGAGGTCCGTCCTGATTGTGGACCTGGAAAGATAAAAAAGCAGACGGAATGTGTTCAGTAACTAGGAAAACTAACCTTCTCCAACAATAACGTTCATTAACAGATTCAAATAAAAAAAATTGAGTCAATTAATTGTCAAATTTAAATGTAAATGCAAGATAAACTGCAATGTTCAACAACCTAACTAGGTAGCTAGCTCTCCAACTAGGCTAATGAATTACTAAACTTTAAATAGTTAATGTGTGTCGCAAAACAAAAAAACAAAACTCGCCAGAGATGTCCATTCATCGACTGATAACTGTTAATCAAATGGCGAAGTTGCCAGAGTAGAATAAAATTCAACATTCAATGCGAGACATTTCTTTACTCGCAACCTCCTCCTAGCGTCTCTGCTTTGATAAACGCTTTGGCGAACTGCTTACATCATATAACCAATTATTATAAAGTTTGTCACCTATCAGTAATTTTTTTTAGTTATTTTTAGTAAGCCAACAGCTTTAGGAGTACGTGTATCCCAATCTTGTGGAATGTTTTCACACTCGTGTTCATCTGTGCTCTAACACTATAATTTGGACAAATTGTCATGTGTGCGTGTCTTGATGATATCCTTAATTTAGTTAACGTTTTTTTTTTTTTTTTTTTTTGCCAAGAGGGTTAAAATTAAAATTCTGTGCAGTTTGTTTCCCTGCTATCTCTTCAGTGTGACCCCTGAGGCTTGCTATCACCCACGCTGGTACAGAATGTAACGGTCCTCAGCTTCCAGTGACTAATGAAATAATAACCACATGACCTCACACCATCACAACCCATGCAGCTTTGTCTCTATAGTTTATCTCTGCCCAGTTTCCCACACTGATGAACTGAACTGCATCTCCAGACTTGTGCTGATTTCTTGCTCAATGATACTTTTGTCTTCACTGATTTAGTTTCATTCTACAAACTGTAGGATATGTGTTTTAGCCAGCATTTAGAGGACACCAGCATTTATACAGTTAAAGTAACCAAATGTCTGTTTGGTAACTCGTTTAAGATGAATTTGTTCGAGTGGGACTAAAATCTTGGACTAAAGTAGACTTGGAGTTCTGCTTGGCTGTAGTAACTTGGGGCAAGTGATTTTTTTTTTTTTTAGGCTATAAAGGAAAGGTGTGACTTTGCACTTAGTCAGCAAGAGCACATGATCAAGGCTAGCCTTCATGAGGACAGTTACTAACCCCATATAGTCTAGAGCTTGCAGCTTAAGTGTGACTGACCTCTAAACCTCAAAAAAAAAAAAAAAAAACCAGATTTGCATTATGCTGTGAAAAGCATTTTCTATCAAATGATTCTAAACTTCCAATTTGTGAGCACTTTGGAAGAAAAAAAAAAGGGATTTTACAGTTGACCTTATCTATGTACAGTATATGATAACTATCAGGATATGATATCACGAAAATCCTAGAGAAACAGCTGATCTTTATTTGGGGTTCATCAGAATCACTTCATTGATGACAGGTGTATGATGAATGCTTTTGAACGTGAGTTTGAATGGAATCGGTTAATTCTGAGCACTGTCAGGTGCCCACTTATTTTTCACTTGAATTTTGTTCGTTGCTATATCACATTAAAGCTGGAAAAAGATCTTTTGTGATTTAGTCTTTAGTCCAAGACTGTGTGTGTGTGTGTGTGTGTGTGCACGTGTGCACAGTATAATATCTGTGCGTAATCATACAGATGCTTGTTAATTTCTTGCACATTTTCCATCACGGCCTTCTCAAACTGAGAGGAAATATCACACAACACTTACAAAATCTTCTCAAACTGGGAAGAAAAAATCATAAAACACATACAAAATCTCTCGCCTATTCCAAGCCTTTCCAAATCATTGGAATATATTTTCTCATCCACTCAGGCAGGTCTTCACTTGTAAAGCTGTTTTGGACTGCAACGAGCATTTTCTGTGCAATACATAATGTGCTTAATCTGGTTGACTCATCTTCATCTGTGGTATTTGAAGAATACAGCCATCAGATTGCAGGTTGCCTAAGATGTTTGATGGTGTTTACTCAACTCTTACGTGTATTTAAGTAACACATAATCACCCACATGTGCAGAGACTCAATAAGGTTACTATTCAACCTTTGCCTGTTTGTCATTAGGGTCTAGACTATTTATTCTCCACCATACACACACACACACATAGTCTTGATGCGTCTCAGTTCTCACTAAGCCCCACCTTAGACCCCTAGCTTCCTGTTTGTCAGCTGGATAGTCTCAGATAAAACTCACACATGTGCTGACACACATGCTTAAATGTGCTCACAAAACAAAGGCAAATGCATAAATACAGACGTGAATGTGAGCAAACGTATGTATGACCATGCAGAAGGAAATTAACATGCACACATAAACAGAAACACAGATCCACATGTTTACGGAAACTCTCAAGGCCTATTCAGGTGTAGCCATTATGAGGAAAACGAGTGCTGAGCATGGCATTTAAAGACTTGGCACAGAGTCTGACACCTGAACCAGGTGGTAGAGTCCTGCACTCTAAACAAGTATTACACAGAAGTCTTACACACACACACACACACACAGAGCTTATAACAACAGAGGCAGGAGAACAGTGTGCTTTTCCACAGAGAGGTCAGGTGGCACTGTCTCTCTAGATTTATAACCTCTGGATTCTTTATATGGGTCTCATGTCCGACAGAAAGCCTCCATTGTGGCCTCTTCTATAAACCTACGAGGCCACACCCCTGCTTTTACCGTTGTGCTACCTGTCCCATTTTCATTGCTGGATGAGTGTAAATGGAGAAGGGAAGAGGAAGAATTTCAGTGGATGCCCACTGAGTCATTTTATTATAGGTTCCTGAAATAATCCGAAATGATCTCCAAGCTCAATCTTGCACTAAACACTCCCAACTTGTAGAAATGTGTCTCATGTTTTGTTGCATTGTTCAAGGAGTGTTGTCTGCTGGGGTCAGACATTTGCCCCAGGCTCCCCTCCCCCCACTGGGTTCCCCAGCCAATCGAAACCACCTCTAGAGCTCACCTGAAGGGATTTGGTTTTATGGCCCGCCCCATCTGCTGATTGGCTAGGTGAAAACGTTCTGCTTCACAGCTCAGCGTCCCAGTGGTTGCTTACACACTGACACAGAGTGAGAGACAGAGAGCGAATTGCTTCACCATAGTGCTCTGACAAAAAAAAAAGAGAAATTACTCAGGAGCCATTGCTCACTCTTTTTTCCAGTTTCATTTTAACTTTATCTCTTGTTGATGTGAGTGGGATAGGCAGAAGGTCACTCGGTGTTCGGTACCTTCAGCATGCCTTTCTGGTTGCTCTAGACACACCCCACCCTTGGGTATTTTTTTTTCTCCTGCCAACCTTCTGTTTTTTTTTTTCTCTCTCTCAGTTTTGTTGTAATTCAGATCTGACAGATCCTCCACCGCAAACATGGAGTGGGGCAAAAAGACCTGTTTTGCTGAGGTTAGTGACTAAAATCTAACTTTGTTTAACGTAATTATATAGTTTTACTGTTCCGTATCACGCATTGCTATATCAAAACTATCGGTTTATAACACTTACCGGATTGATAGAACTGAAAGACGAGTGACTGAGTTTAGTAAATGCTGTTTCCTTTACTGAAGTAAAAGATTTTAATCTACTTTATGGCAAAGATGTTAGAAACAAACATAATTGGCTATTCTATTCATTCGGTACCGATTTTGTAGGTTTGCTTTTTTGTCACATGTGAAAAGTCATTGCCTTATATGGGTCGCTCAAGCAAGGCAGAGAATCATGTTCTGCAAGCCTGTTGACCAATCCCATGTGACACTTAGAATGGCTGGTTGTGTGAACACAGAATTGTCTTTTGTCTTGGTGCCTAGAAACTAATATGAAACATATGCAAACTATATTGGCCTTATAGTGTCAAATGAAATGAAAGCATATCTACCTTATGCGACCTTTGGTCAGGTATGGTGATTCTCTCTGTTGTTAAGAGTTGATTATTCCCTCTGTCTCATGATCCCCCAAGATTTCGGATCTTAGCTTATCAGGACTACATCTGTTCACTGGAGCCTTGCTTAAATGTTGTTCATCCTGTTGTGCTGAAAACAAACAGGTTCCCAATAAGATACAAAGCCATATGGTTATAACCTATATTTTACATACTTTATATAGACCCCTATCACCACAAATAGATGAATTCGGTTTTGCTTCCTCTTGAATAACCTGTTTCTCTTCTGTTGGATTCAGTTCAGTTCAGGCCACTCCAGTGTCTTCCCACACACCATTTTGTATATGCACATTGGGTTCATATGACAGAAATTGCCATTAGAATACTACTGGTTCTACTTTATTATTGACAGAGCGCCAAACCTTTGTTTAAGGTTGTACTGAGAAGTGGACAACGTGTTCATCCTCTAGGTATATACAAAGTGAAATATGTTGTGATTAAAGATTAGATCACACTACCAAGGGCTACCCCATGTGTCCAGGACCAAGCAGTGGTAGATTCGGCTTTGTTTACCATCATATCTCATTAAACCTCCAATAACTTTGGAAGTCCTCATTGCCACAGCTCTCTAACCATGTCCCCCACCTTTTCTTGTCTAATTTGTGTTGTAAATGAGCTGCAGTACCTGGAATCAGGCAGCAGCAAAACACAGGCCCTGCATTTGAGAATGGCTTTGTTTAGTGTTTCTCTTTGAGGCTGAGTTTCTGTCATGATGGGCGGGGTGGGCAGCAGTGTCAGGTTGGTTCCTCACACAATGCACCGTCAACAAGTCTCTGCCTGTAATGGGATCATTAGGCCCTGATAAGCGGGAGGGGTGGGTTTTACACTGCTCCAGCTGGCCTGGCATGACAAACACTACAGGGCTAGGTAGATAGAAAACAATATTTGTCTCCTTTTATGCAACAATATTGTTGCATGGCTGGATTTCGGATAGCCGGAGAGATGTACTGAAATTAATATGCAGTTTTAAATTACACACAGTGTACATCATGACTTTCAGGGCTGATTTGGAATGGCGTTGCAAGATTTGAAACCTGTTGGACTGATTAGTTTCATGGAAGGAATCTCCTCTTCTGTCCGATTTTCTGTGAGTTTTGATGCACATTTAGTATCCTGGTAAGTTCAAGGAACTTGTATACTGAACCATTTTGCCTGAATTCAAATGAGATTTCTTTAAACCCAGCACGGAAAAAATTCAATACTTGAAAAATTACATCACTACAGAATATGTTAACAGTTCCTTTGTAATGTCTATTTTACTGTCTTGAGGTGAGAGTAATCAGGCAGTCTGCCTGTGTCATTTTGTAGACTCCCTTTTGTGTGTGTGCTACTTGTGTCTGGAGGCGATTTGCATCATATTTCCATAATGTTCCCCCTCAATTTCATTGAGCAACGCACATTCTCAGTGTTGCAACTGTCTGAACACTGAACACTAAATGCTTCTAACAAGCTCAGGCTGGTATACCTCTATAGCCAGGTACCCAGAGTACAAGAGGAAGGTACCCACTGCCCAGTCACAAAGTACTTTATCATACATTTTTTTTTTTTTGCAACAACTTGTGGAAAATGTGACTGTCATAATGGAACGATTCAGTTTGCATCATCAGCAGGTATCCATTTCCCTTGTCTTGTATGCTGTAATAACTTTTTGTCAAGAACTTACCCTACTCTCAGCTACGTTTTGCCTGTCTTTTGCCCTGAGCTTTACAGGATGGTCTGGTAGTTTATGGCACTCCAGCAGGCCAATAAATGTCCTGATCGTTGCCCTAGCAGCCCCGGCCAGGGCAGAGGGAGTTTATTGTTGGAATAACTGGTCACAGCTTTTGATAACAATTCATGGTAATGCAACACAGAGATGGTGGAATGGGTGTGGTCAGGGATAAGCCTGGCACCATCAGAAGGGCATAGGTTGACATGGAATGCGTACGGGTTTTCCAGGACTCAGGATAAGGCCTGTTAAAGTGTTGTAAGGCTCTTGTGCTTTTTGATTATGCTTTCCTGAAGGGGAAAGACACTGCTACCATGTAGTGTTTTCTTTTCTTTTCTTTTTTTTTTTTTCAATCGCAGAGTTACTCATCGTTGTCACTGGGCTTGATAAGATATGAGGGACACATCATGTGTCAGAAGATAGTTGACGTGTTAGACCACTTCCCATGTAACCACACTCGCTTTGCTATACTGCTTAGATAGTATATAAGTCAAGAAAATATCACATAGCCTGGTATCTGCCTTCTATAATTTTTCGAGTTACTTTAATGATAAATGCAGTCATTTGCAAACTCATTGATATGAGAAACACTGTCCTCATGGACAAAACAGAAGCACTTGTCTCCTTTTCGTTGTATGTAGGTGCTTTTAAACCATAGTTTAAAGTGTAGTGCAGTCTAATGGAATGTTCCTGTTAAAGGAATATTCACTGCACCAGATCCTATGGTCCAAAGATGACATTCTCTCATTTGTAGTGCACAATATAATATTTACTGCAGCTACCAATTTAATTGAGTTTCACAGTCTGTGGTACTAACAGCAGGAATCTTGGCTCTAATCCAGAGGCTGTGCTTGAAAGCTTTCCACGGAGAGCTTCACGTACACAGGTGAATGTGCCTGCGGTGAGTTTAAAATGCACATTTTACAAGTGCATCATTGCTAGGTAAACTTCAAGGAAGAAACCTGATACTCAATTCAGACATTGTGAAACGTATCAGAAGTCAAACCCATCATCAGCATATTTCTCTTCCAGTAACATCAGACAAGAGTCTGCTTCAGTTTATCATGTGATGAAACTCTCAAGGTCTACGCAGATTTTGTGAGCACATCCTGTATTAATAATAGCACTTGCTTAACACTTACACGTCGCATTTACTGCAGTTTTTACAGGCTATAAAGACCCACAAGTCTCAGGCTCAAAAAAATAGAGATGCTTATGACAAAGTTTCTGATGTCTTGAAGAGGTAAATATTATTTTCCCTATAAATAGGAGAAGTGATGTTAGCATACTTCATTGCTTTATGATTCAAAAGTTAGACAGACAGTAATTACTATCTTTTACATACCAAATGCAGGGAGGCCAAGTACTAAACTAAAGGGTCACCTACTTTGCAATGAAGTCCAGAAAAGTAAGAAAATATTGTTGGTAGTCATTATAGTAACCATGTCATATCATGCTGGTATTCATACTGAAGACATTTCCTTTTATTTGTCCATGAAATAATTCAATTTGCCTATCTGAGTTTTTTTCGTGTTTTTGTACCAAGTACCAAGTGTCTGTTTTTTTTTTAAACAATGTAGCCTTTAGAAATGTCCATATCTTGCAGTATAATCTTGTGTATAATGATGGATATTGTCTAATGATTGGGTTTCCAATTCATAATGATAGATGCAAATTTTCAAAGATTCATGAGAAGCTAAAACTGAAAGTAATCTGTTTCTGCAACACACAACATACATTTTATTGATGTTCAGTATGAATATGGAAATTGCATAATTGAGGCCTGGCCATTTATTTCCTGCCAGTGTATAAAGGCAGCTGTTAAACCTTTAGCCACTTATACAGTCGAATTCATGTAGCGCCATTTTTTTGCCTACAAACAGAGTGCGAACATTCTTTCAGTTCAATGAACTTGTTTAGTAAATGTAGAAAAAAGTGTATGGTAGAAGGTGCTGTTTTAAAAACACCCTGGAAAATTGCCAGGGAAGTTGAATACCTTTGTCTTTTTGTCCTGCATTAGTGTCCTCCATACACACCTTTGTTGCATTTCTTTAAAATGCTTATGCTGTAAAGCTTAAAGCTACAGTTGGGGGTTCAGTGCCTTGCTCAAGGGTCTCACCTCAGTCATGGTATTGAGGGTGGAAGAGAGCGCTGGTCATTCACTCCCCCCACCTACCTACAATCCCTGCCAGACCTGAGACTCAAACCCACGACCTTCAGGTTCACCTTCGGCTTACAAGTCCAACTCTCTAGCCATTAGGCCACGACTGCCCTAAATATCATTGTGTACATCACTGTGACTCACAGTCACTGAGTACCAGGTGAAAGAGCAATACCTCTGTAGTCTCAAAGCTCTTTGTAGGCCTGTGTCTATCTACACCAGAAGCGGCTGCACATATCTCTGACATTATAGACATGAACTAGCCAACTAAGTATAGCAAGCTAGCTAAAAAAAAAAACAGCATCTCATTTCTCATCACTCCTAATGTAGCATTCGTCCCAGATGACTCACTGCCACCTGACGTAACCAAGTCAAGAATACCAAATTACCGAGAAAATCACTAACACCTCCCAGTAGTCACTAGCTTTCACTAGGTTTTTCTTTTATAGTATAAATCAGACTTGTTCTGTTTGCTTTGTTTACACTCTCCTACTCTGCCTCCCCTGAGAAATTTTTATGACTGGCCTTTATCACATCAGCTCAAATGATTGTTTATGATATGTCCATGCAATGCTGCATCTTAAAATCCAGAATCCAGCTTTTTTTTGTTATTCATATGAGACATTAATAGTTTTTAGACACATAGTTACAAATGACTTAGAATGTGCTTTTACTGCATGTGTCTCTTACAGCACAGCTGACGCACTTTTTCTTTCAATACATACTGTATATTGCGAGTCTGTTGCATACTCAGTAATATTCATTAATCTAGCGCTTAATGTTTTTTGGTTTAAACTGATCCGAGGAGACAATTTTTTTTAAAAAATCAGAAAGAATGAGCAGTCCACTTGTGCAAAAAAAAAAAAAAGACAAATTATGTTTGACTTTATGGCATATGAGACTTTTGGATAAACCAGCGGTTTACGACCTTGTGTTAGATTGTTGGTCTTTGTGAGCAAATGATATGTTGTACTGAGCCCAACATCCCTTCTCAAATATTGACCTGCACCAAGCCCCCACCACCAGAGAACAAGAAAATTGAGATATGCAATTTACCTCTCCCTCGAATGGCCTTTGAAAATTATGTCAAAAAACTTGTTTTTTTTTTTTTTTTTTTACATTTTCATATCATGTAATTCTTGTAACAGTAGCATAGCTCGATGTTTTTGTTAGCTTCAGCATCCTGACAGGAGAAATGGGGGCTGTGACTTTGGTGTGTTGTGTGTTTTATGGTTCCAGTGTTTGTCAGTGATTACCTTGTAGAGCGGTACTCTGTCTGTGCAGCTTTATTAAAAGCACAGGTGATGCCTGTATCTAATTTCTCATGAGCTCATTTTTCATGATGTGTCTCTTGATTTATGGTGGTAGTTAAGTAGTGTAATAATGGAGATTCAGCTTTCGTATGTTGCCTATTGTCTATTAAAGGTATAAAAGTTTTATAGTAGGGTTATACATATCAGAAACGATGTAAAAACTGTAAGAATTTGTCATTAAATAGAGTACAGCCTTCAACGAGTAAAAAAAAAAAAGGAATCAACACTGGTTTTTGAGTCTGAAATGAAATCATAGATCACTCATAGATCACATAAATCATAGATCACTCAGTCCAAGCATTATTTCAGCCCCATAGCATTTTATAAAGCATTCTGTTTAGAATAGTTCCAGGTTTGATTAAAGCAGCAAATTAATTAGCTTGGGGTTATTATGGAATTTATTATGCAATGATGGATTAGATAAGAGACTTGCTAACCTGCTTTAAGGCAGTATCAACAGGAACGGGTTATCCAGAAATGAAATTTACACATTTTTTTTTTCCTTGACCTAAATGTACTGGAGTTGATCAGCCAGTTGGTGTCTTACGTTCTTTCAGTTTAGGATTTTTAGTTTTGAATTTTTTTCATTTCTGGAATTGCACCTGCAGCGAGAAAAATGTACAAGGAAAGGAAATGAGGACAGGGTGAATCGAAGACAACCATATTTACCCAACGAGGCATCCTTGCTCGTGGAAGCATAGCTTTAAAGAGACTTAAGTGAATTAATTTATTGATGAAATTATTGGTTCTGTTATTATTGTTTAATAATCATTGAATAAAATTAGTTTTTTTTTTGGAAGAAATGTGTTTTTTATGGCATTTATACCATACACTTATATCAAATGCTCCAGTAAAAACAACTTTTGCATGAAGGACCTGAGCATATCTCCTCATACCTTGATTCCTCCAAATGTATTTTATGATTTGGTATGTCCTAACTGATGGCTGATTTTTCAGGTCACACACTGACCAAGTCAGTAGGATCAAAGAATCAAGGTATCAGTTACAGTATTGAAATTCACTCCTTGTTTGGCAAGAATTTGTTGAAGAAGTTTTATAAAATAATAGTAAGTCCATGTATATCCAGTTGGAACCATATTATCATCTGAATTGCTTTCAACACACAATTCCACCAACTTTGGCCAGCAAATGTGTGACATCTAATCGCTAATGCAAATACAACCAGTGTGAGTTTGCCAGATGCTTGTGTGGACTGATACCAAATTATTTGCTGAAAGTGATTCTAACTTCAAGATGGCTGTGCCTGCTGCTTTTATAGACAGAATTATGTCACACAGTGTCAAAAAAACACATATGCAAGTGTGATTTGAGCATGCTAAACTGACTGCCTTAAGCTTTCCCTGCATGTTAGCTACATTACCCTCAACTTCAGTGCAAAACCTAGTTAGCAAAGTTCAGACACCAAACATATATTTGACTGCCACAAATATTTGCAGACAAATATAAATAAATGAATTTGAAAATGTTAAATTTATTGAAGTTACTTAGCTCGCTAGACAGGTGCTAGACAGCGTGTTCTGCCTTCGTACTGTGGCGTGGCACCTGTAAAAATCTTTCTCCTTGCAGCACTCAAGTGTTTGTATTCCGCTATAGCGAAGTAGCTACAGCCACCTGAAAACATGGAACGAATTCAGGATGGTCGGGGAAAAGTACATGAAAATGTCTAACTATTATCCACATACACGTATAATAACGAATTAATAACGTGTATTATTAAAGTGTGTGTACCTGAGAAAGCTCAGTAAGGAGAAATGATTGTGTTAGCCACTGGAAAACAAAGTTTAGCCATATTGTAAGAGGCAAAACAGCTAATATGATTACAGCAGTCCTTGCTTGTTTTACGCGGTGTCTTAGACCTTTAATTTAAGGTGACAATAACAGTCTTAATGCCAATCTCAGTGGTGCAATCTGAATAAGTTTCCTGTAGTCTCTTTTGCTAGCTAGCGTCGCTCAGAGGCTAAAACCGAATGCAATAAATGAGCATGTGCTTGCTCACTCTGAGGATGTTGTTTAACCAGATCACTGAGTTTAGCATGCGCACTGGTATGAGCCATGTTCTGTCGTTCATCATTTATTTATTAATTAATGCCATAAAGCCACCACTAACGTGAGTAGTAATCAGTAGGTGGAGGTTGAGGAAACAAATATATTTTTTAAATAAGTCAGTGTAAATTGTGAATTAAAACTCGTGATTTGAAATGTCATTTAATAACCATCTGTAATATCATTTTTCTTTTCTTATCTGTATATCGGATCATATATTGGCAACCTTGCTCTGACTTGCTCTGGAAATTCTGAGGCTGGTAGAAAGACCTTATTCCTCAAAGACTGATGTGAAGAGAAACCTGAAGGAAAATATACAGTCTGCTGTAACAAATCTGCTGCAATCATTCATTAATTAAGTATGTTTTAGGTTTTAAGCTTTCGCATGATTTGTGTTCGACTGCAGATTTTCTTTTATTAGGTCATCAAAATGAATTAACTCAGGAGTTTTTCTCATTCGTTTTTTTTTTCTTCGAATATTTGGAATGTTATTCAACAAAATATTAGACGCTGATATTAGGCTGATAAAATATTAGGCTGATGAAATACATTTGGGGTAACATGTAAGTGTACAAATTAGACTTTTCTCTGAAATATTGCTTTTAGAAAAGGGAAACTGGAAATGAATTATTAAATGATCATCTTATGAGAACATCCTTACATTAACCTGGGGTTAGATTTTTCAGATCACCGCCATGCATGAATGTGGTATGACGTTAAATATGCAACCTAAAAACATTATATGAATATGAGAATATGAAAATGATCTGAGTCGCTCTGCTTTGACAGTGCAGCCTGCTGGGCTGATGTGTGTGCAGACCTCATGCAGCTTGTGTCCAGACCTGTTCGGAATGCATTCAACTTCTCTGCAACTTCAGCCTATAGATGCGATTCCTCAGAACAGTTTTGAGTATTCCACAGAGGGTTAGATCTTATGCTTTTTTTTTTTTTTTTTAACCTAATTTTTACCTCAGGTTCTGAGGGCAGTGCATTTTGGTATATGTGAGAATCAAAGGTCCAGATTACATTGTTATCTGCTGTAGAAAACCAGCTGTGTTGTTTAACCTCAGTCTGTTTTATATAACAGCAATGTCATAGTGTACTTTTGTTTTCCTTGTAGCTAGAAGACGTGGGTGTGCTGCAGGCATGTTCTGCTGGTATATTCACAGTGCCTTCTCTCCCCTCCTTCACTAGACATGTGCTGTAACATGTTGGTATTGGTATGACAGTAAACACATGGGCGAGTCAAGATGGCGGGGGTGGCGCTCTTTTACAATAAGCGCATTTGCTGCCTGCAGACACAGAACATGGCTAATAAAACCCGAGGAGAGGAGTTTGTACATGGCTTTGCAGTGTACAAGTTTATTCTAGGCATTTCTGTGAAAAATAGTATACTGTTTATACATTTAACCTATCAACAAGAGTGGTTTATTGAATATGAAACATGGGTACTTGATTAGAAATTAAATAGTAATTGTCTGCAGTTTTATTCAATACAGTACAATACCATGGTATGGAAGCTATTAGAATCTCAACTAATAAGCATCTATGGCTTAAAGTATGTGAAATGCTCATAATTTGCATAGCTTTTGGCCAAGGTTTGAAGTCTGCATAGAGCTCTAATAGTTTGTTTCTCCAGTTCTGGTCATGCCCGTGCATAGTTTTGTTTCACTGAAGCCAAAACATATTCTTCACACTGAGATAGCTCAGTTATTTCTGAACTCGCTTTGGCATTGTCTTCTTTGTTTAATTTAATTAGCTCAGACTAATACGGAAAATAAAGAAAACATTACAATAGAACCAATTGAAAGAAAAAAACCCACGTTTTAGATATTATTTTGTAGTGGTACTACTAGTATAAGATATGTTTTGTAGTCCCTCATGTCCCGAATCTATCTTGTGTTTCACCAAATTGGAGAACACATCTTTACAGCCTTCTGCAACAATTTCCTGTCTTGTTTTCACAACTTGGGTAGTTCTTCCTATCTGTGGCATGTGGCCTGTTGCCACATAGTAGAAATAGATCACTGTGAATGTTGCTAAGCCTATTTCTTTAGAACACAGCCCTCATTTATCGAGTCCATGGTTTCATGAGTTGACGGTTGAGTCTCTGCTGGTAAGACATCATCTTATATACTAACATTTCGACCATCCATTCAATTTTTTTCATATTTTGTAAAAGTGCATGAGGACATTGCATCCATTTAGAGGAAGTAGCTGAATGTTATGGAACAAAAGATCTAAGCACTCAGTGAGATGTGAGAGAGAGGAAGTGAGTAGTGGTACACCATGCTCTGTTCCTTTTCATATGTTTCTCAGCACA
This sequence comes from Pangasius sanitwongsei, assembly GCA_037576675.1. Taxonomy (NCBI): domain Eukaryota; kingdom Metazoa; phylum Chordata; class Actinopteri; order Siluriformes; family Pangasiidae; genus Pangasius; species Pangasius sanitwongsei. Next base: position 12,799,096 of record CM075009.1, on the reverse strand, counting down.
CAGCCTGTGAGACGCATGCGTTCAGACCCAAAGGCCCTCAGCCTTTCTTCACTGATTTACTTAACTACTGACCTTAATGTTAACAGTACAAGAATACTCGAATTTATCTTTTACTTTATAAGATCGTAAATTAGGCTGCCGTCATGTGTAGCAGGTGCACAATAAATGCATAGCATCATTCTTTAATAAATCACATTTTATAACTATTCAATGATTGCTATCAGTGTCAGTTTTCGGATGTTGATATCAGCTTACAGAACTAAAAAATATTTTGTTTTATGTATAAGAGAAGTTTTTTTTTTCTCTTCCTACTTACAAGACACTTCTAAGAACTATGGTTTTCTGATTTTTCTCATGAAGGATGATAGGTTTTGAGGTTAGTTAGTGGTTCGTTCCAAAACTCAAATCCTAAAGCTACAGGGACAAACAAGAGCACCAGGCAAGTCTGCCTCCATATTCTATACATATTCTCTTTAATGCTTATCACCACACATGCTGCTATTTGTCACGAGCAGGCAGTCCTAAACGTAGTTATTGGCACCGACAACATGCAAGCATTTAACATTAACTATGACTGTAGCCCCCAGAAAGGCAGCAGTGAGAGAGGAGTGCAGGAGAACTTTCTTGTACTGAGAGAGAAGTGCTCTGCTGTCTGTGGTCTAACAGTCAGGAAGTAGCAAGAAACCCATTGCTCAGTGATGCATTTCCTGTCACTGCAAGATTCACAGGTCAGTTTGTGGCTGTCCTCTTTCCTTTCAAATTTATCAGCATCTATTTTAACTCTCTCTCTCTCTTTTTTTGCTCTCATCCTCTTACAACTAAATGTGTCTGCATCAGACGCTTGATTTTATGCTGGCCACTCAAGTTTAAAATAGTACCTCAAAGACTATAATACAGGGCAAATATGTAAATGCTTACACTGGTTAAGTACCGTTTGTGTCATATGATTCAACTGAAAAGTTAATATGTTTTAAATCTATACTTGTATAAGCAGATAAGTAAGCATTAGCAGTCTATACCTTTTTTTTTTTTCAAGCAGGAGGAAGATGTGAATTCAGGTTAATTAGAATGTCCATTGGCTTCTCTCTGTCTGTGTGTGTTTCTCAGATCTCTTAGTACTCAGCTATTCTCACGTGTGTTCTCTGCAAATCTAACACAGTAATCTAAACAGCAGTAATAAGTCTCATCACCTGTCTCACTTGGGTGTGGAGCTCAGGTCCAAACCGGGTGCTTTGAGGTGCAGCAGAAATGTATGGGAGTTTAAAGTATCACATTCAATTAAGTATATCTCCAGTTTACAATAAAAAAAAAAAAAACGTCTCTCTGCATTGTATTGTGAATGACACTGTTTCTGGGCCTTTTGTTTTTCTGTCTTTCCACAGCTCTTTCAAACAACAGCTGGTGCTCATTAGAGGATACCCCTAGGCTTTTAAATGATATATATACACAGTCAGGTCCATAAGTATTTGGACAGGGACACATTTTTTGTCATTTTGCCTCTGTACTCCACCACAATGGATTTGAAATAAAGCAATCAAGATGTGATTGCAGTGTAGGCATTCAGCTTTAATTCAAGGGGTTTAACAGAAATATTGCATTAACCGTTTAGGAATTACAGCCATTTTTACAGGTTTAAAAGTAATTGGACAATTGACTGATAAGCAGTTTCATGGCCCGGTGTGGCCTGTTTCCTCATTATTTCATGACAAATTAAGGAGATAAAAGGTCTGGAGTTGATTCCAAGCATTGAATTTCCATTTGGTAGCTGCTCATGGGAACTCTCACTGTGTGGTCTAAAGAGGTGTCGATACAAGTGGAGGCCATCATTAGGCTGAAAAAACAAAACAGACCTATCAGAGAGATAGCAGAAACTCTATTAGTGGCCAAATCAGCAATCTAGTACCAAATCAACAGTTTGATATATTCTTAAAAAGAAGGAATGCTCAGCAACACCAAAAGGCCTGGAAGACCACGGAAGACAACTAAAGTTGATAATGGCAGAATTCTTTCTTTAGTGAAGAAAAGCCCCATCTAGCCAATTCAAGAACACTCTGAAGGAGGTAGACATATCATTGTAAAAGTACTACAATTAAGAGATGCCTTCATGAATGTAAATACAGGCGGTTTACCTCAAGATGCAAACTACTGGTAACACTCAAGAACAGAAAAGCCAGATTAGACTTTGCTAAAAAACCTCTAAAAAAAAAAAAAAGCCTGACCAGTTCTGATGCAAGATTATCTTGTACCAGAATGATGGGAAGAGAATAGTATGGAGAAGGAAAGGAAGGGCTCATGATCCAAAACATACCACATCATCTGTCAAACTTGGTGCAGGCAGTGTTATTGCATGGGCATGTCTGGCTGGGTCACTGGTGTTTATTGATGAAGTGACTGCTGATAGAAGTAGCAGGATGAATTCTGAAGCGTATAGAGCTATACTGTCTGCTCAGATTCAGTCAAATACTGCAAAACTGATAGGACGGCGCTTCACAGTACAGATGGCTAATGACCCAAAACGTATCGTGAAAGCAACCCAAGAGCTTCTTAAGGCAAAGTAATTAAATATTCTTAAATATCTGATGACCTCAACCCAATTGAGCATGGTTTTCACTTACTGAAGACAAAACTGAAGGCAGAAAGACCCACAAACAAGCAACAACTGAAGGCAGCTACAGTAAAGGCCTGGCAAAACATCTCAAGGGAGGAAACTCAGCATTTGGTGATGTCCATGGGTCCCAGGCTTCAGGCAGCAGACTTGACTGCAAAGGATTTGCATCCAAGTATTAAAAATCATCCTAATATTTATGATTGTTAGTTTGTCCAATTACTTCTGAGCCTGTGAAAATGGAGGGACTATGCAAAAATGGCTGTAATTCCTAAACGATTAATGCAATATTTCTCTTAAACAGTGAATTAAAGCTGAAAGTCTACACTTCAATCACATCTTGTTTGCTTCATTTCGAATCCATTGTGGTGGAGTACTTGTGTCACTGTCCAAGTACTTATGGACCTGATTCTGTGTGTATGTGTGTATGTATGTGTATATGACAAGAAGAATGAGAAGACAGCAGTTATTAAGTTGCCTTGGCACGAGGTGGAGTGACGAAAGCATATATGTGTATATATATATATATATATATATATATATACACACACAAATATATATATATACACACACACAAATATATATATATATATATATAT
>CM075009.1:12766593-12786632 GCA_037576675.1 Pangasius sanitwongsei | reverse complement strand
TATATATATATATATATATATATATATATATATATATATATATATATATATATATATATATATATACACACACATATGTGTGTGTGTATATATGTATATATATATATATGTATGTATATGTATATATATATATGTGTGTGTGTGTGTATACATCTACATATACTATATATACTTATATGTTTTAATATGAGTATATTTGCACTGTTTATTTGGTAATGGTAGATTAATATGCTGACTGCATTGCTCTGGGTGTGTGTTTGGCAGCTGGATGACCCATCTGTGTTTCCAGCGGTGATCGTGGAGCAGGTGCCTGCTGCTGACCTCATGCAGGTGTACTCAGGGCTGGAGGCTGATGAGGTCACTAATGGCATCATAGTGGACACCATGCCGGATGTAGTGGAGGAGAACATTATGGTGGGCGATGTAGGGCTGTCTGGTGAGTCTGCCATGAGTTTTGCCATATGATCAAAGTCATATGATAGTCATAACAAATACTATCAGTTGGGATTTTTTTTTTTTTCCATCTTGGTTATAATTACTTTTGAGGTAGAATTAACTACATAACCCAATATCTTTTTATATCACTATCTAAAAAGTTTAGCTTTTAGTCTTTCGTTTATCAAAAATAATGGTAAAGTTTGATTTATTTATTTTGGTATATGGTTGTGGCCTTAGTTCTGATGCTTAGGATTATCCTATATAATAAAATTCCGATGTAGCGCTAATGTAAACTCCTGTTTGTTTGGTTATAGTAGAGACTCCAGTCTCTGGAGGAGAAGATAATGTAGAGACCATTGAGGCAGCTGAGGCTCTGCTGAATATGGAGTCTCCCAACAACATCCTGGACGAGAAACGCATGAGTATGACATGACATGTTTTCTGTTGGTCTAGGCATGTCTGCTCCTTTTTTTTCCTGAGGGATTTGTTAGAGCTTCTTGAAAACACAGCACACTGTATTCTCATGAATAATATTCTATTCATGTAACATATTTCTAGAGCCTAGTTTTCTAAAGAATGCTGATTAGTTTGTGAATATGTAAGGATTCAGCATCATAAATTCTGTTATGTTTATGTTTTTGTAAGTAAGCTAATAAGGTTAATTCTTCCTCAATTATATAACAATTACATATCAGAGCTTGGTTTGCATTTTTGGATACCTAATTTAGATTTTTGCTCACGCACTGTCTTGTCTATTACATCTTACTTGGTAATGTGTAGTTCACACGTATGGAGCTCTGCTGGAACCAGACCTGCCCTACATATCTTTGCGGCCGGAGCAACTTTCTGCCGACTGCATGGACGTCTCTCTGGATGAAGAAACATCATCTATGGATGAGATTCATCAGAAGAGTCCATCTAAACCACCTAGGAAAAATAAAGGTACTACAGTAACACATACTTTCCAGTAGGTGGTGTTGTAAATCCACCCTATCATTTGTATTTTCACGATTGAACACGCAATTAAAAGAATATATGTATGCCATTTCAAAACAAAGTAAACCATTTCGTTTGGTTAATAGGTGAAAAAATTTAGTTGCATTTATCTTGTGGAGTAAATCACTGATGAAGTATTAGGTGTATTTGAGGCAGGTTCATGAAAGTTTTTATTATTATGATAAACAGTATGAATTGTGAGAATAAGAAAGTAATAATAATAATAATAATAATAATAATAATAATAATAATAATAATAAAGAGCTTTATAATATAATATTAAGATTAATAAAGGGAGTGATTAATCATTTTCATTTCATTTTTTTGCAGTGCGCAAACCTAGGGTGGTGCGCCCTTGTTCCCCTATCACCAATCCGTCTCTCCCTCTAAAGAAAAAGAGTAAAGAAGGAAAAGGTAGGTCCTGCCGCAAAAGAGCAGACGTGCATATGCTAAAGTTAGTCTGCCTTGCGTGCTCTGTGTCTCTGTTGTTGTCACCTATCCATTCTTGAGGGATTGAATTATGGCTGCTTAACTGTTGAGGTATTCATAATGTGCTGTGTTTGTGAGTGAAATGAAAGTCATAGTGGGCCAGAAGGCATGATGATGTCATCCTGATAGAGCCCATTGCAGCTTCTTACCCTGCAGCCTACACTACTCCTCTGGGTTGCAATTTTCAGCCACTTCTGGCCAAAGCTCATGACAGACAAGATTAATCTCCTGCCTGGCCCTTCAAATTAATTCTAGGTCTACTGCAGGGCTGGAGTACAATTGATTTATTAAGGTTATGAGCAGAAATGCTATAATTGCACCTCTGAATCCATTTGTTAAATATAACCTGAGGAGTATGAAGTGAAATATGGAAATGTGGAGAAGTTCAAATTGTCCTTTTTTTCTTGTCCTCTTTCTCTTGACGTAGGTAACACAATTTACCTGTGGGAGTTTTTGCTGGCTTTGCTGCAAGACAAAAACACCTGTCCCAAATATATCAAGTGGACGCAGAGAGAGAAGGGTATCTTTAAGCTAGTGGACTCAAAGGCTGTGTCCAAACTGTGGGGAAAGCACAAGAACAAGCCTGATATGAACTATGAGACCATGGGAAGGGCTCTCAGGTAACTGCTGGAGCAAACCAATTAAAAGCAAATGTGAAAAAATGTCCTGTCCCCTGACCTCTTTTTTTTCCTTTGTTGTTTCATCTTATTAGGTATTACTACCAGAGGGGCATTCTGGCAAAAGTTGAAGGTCAGAGACTTGTGTATCAGTTTAAGGAGATGCCCACGGACCTGGTGGTCATTGATGAAGATGATGGGCAGTGTGGAGACGCCGGCCCTGGTTTTGGTGGCCAGCGCTCCAACTGCCACAATCGTGTCATGAACCGCGGAGCATCGCGCGCCCAGGGCAAAGGGTCCGGCCACACGCAAACCAAAGCAGTGAAGAAGGAGCCAGGTGCCAGTGTGCTCTACCAGAATGCCAAATGCAAACAAAGTGAGCAGCTGCTGCAGACTGTACATGTGCTGCAGCCAAACCAGGGAGCTGCTGTTCCTGCTCCTGCACACACACTGAGGTGAGTAAAGCAGTGCATGAAATAGCTGGGGTTCTCTTAATTTGTGTATCGGAATAAAAAAAAAAAAAAGGCAAAATATTGCTAAACTGAGAGACTTAACTGGAGAGAAAAGGTTATATCTTTTTATGAACCTTTAGTAAATATGCCTAATACTGTTAATATCTGCATATGGCAGAAATCTAGAAATCTAAAACTGCTAAACGGTGAATAGAATGGGTTAAATAGTAAGTGGTGTAATACGTTATGTAGTGAGAAGACATGGTGGCTCCTGGCAGGCCGTAAGACTCCCATTCCTGCTTAAATTGATAATCATACCTGGATAAACTGTCACTTCCTGCACATCTCAAGACTCCTATTCATAGTACTCTTTGCCTTTTCTGTATATGACTAAAACTGTAATAATCCCACTACCCGGGGTCAGCCAGAAGAGGATGGAATCCCTTTTAAGTCAAGGTTTCTTCATGTTATCTTTTTGCCATTATTGCCCTTAGTTTGCTCAATAGGGATCCGGATTTACATCCAGATTTCTGTAAATCTGCTTTGTGACATAGTTGCAAAACACTATGCAAACTGAATTGAAGTTGGGAAAATACATTTTTTTGGCACTACTCTAAATTTCAGATGATGATCTCTGTGTCTCTAATGACTCAGTGACTCAATGACTTTAATGACTATAATGTTCGTGCTGACTTTATCTTTCTCTGTCTTTACAGAGCCATTAACATGCCTGCCACTGTTCCCATGGTCCTTACATCCGGATCGCAAGGAGGAGCACCAGTCACATTGCAAACGGTGCCCCTAACCTCTGTACTGGCCAACAGTGACTCTCTGAATGGTCTGACCCGTGTGGTTACACTCAATGCCAACGGGCAGCCTGTGGTAGCGCAGCAGCCTGGTACTGTCATTGCCACCGTGCTGAAGCCTGGAGAGCTTCAGCACCTGCAGGTAAAAGAGGAGATCCTGGAGCCACAGTTCTTGCAGTCGCTGGTCAATGGCAATCCATTCTGCAAGGAGGAGACTGATGGAGATTCATCTGAGCTTGTCCATAGGACTGTGATTGTTGGTGTTGCTAGTCAGGGCATGTGCCAGCTTGCTAACGGACACTCAGAGGCAGGGGCAGAGCTGGCAAGCAGCCCCAGTGAAGGTCTAACCCCTGTGGAAGAGCTGGAGGTGAAGAGTGAAATTGCCGGAGCCAAAGAGTTGCTAGAATGTCCACAAGTGCCTGTTGCTGTGCAAATACCCACTTCCCAGTTCATCCAGGTGAAAACAGAGCTCTCCGAGACCTAGAAATTTACCAAGGTCAGGAGACCACAGACTGTGCTTAAATAATTCAGTGAAAGTCACCTGAGGACTGTTGTTTACTCACAATATTGTGATACTGTGCCTAAATTTGAATATTAAGGGATAGTTATATAAAGCTCTACTGGCTGGCTCTGTGGCATCACCTGCAATCCATTATGCCATCCTGTAATCAGAGACCAGCCATTCATTGGACCAGGGATTGTTCTGCCATGTGCCAGTTTCTTATTATGTTTCATCTCCTTGGACTTACCTGCAATTTTTAATATACTCCCCCTAAAACAGAGCCAAACAGCACATAGAAGTGTTGACAGACAGCTGCTATGGAACGAAAAGAACCCAACAGATAGTAGGTTCAAGAATATTTTCACTTAAGAGCGGTGAAGTGTTTGCCTGTGATTTCTTGATGTCCAGACTGAAAGAGTGCCTTCTGTAACTGGCACAAATAGTTCAGATTATTTTTTATATCTTAGATTAGGTGTGAGAATATGCCAATGGAAAAATGTTGTTCTGGACTAACAGACTCTGCCTACAAAACCACGTGGCTGAGACCAGGTTATTTTCAAATCATATTACAAACATTCTTTAAGGATTTGTTGTCTTACTATGGAAATGGGCATTCCCTGTCATAAGAGAAAGTTTAATAAGACATGCTTTTATATATTTACTGAATACAGAGACAGTACAATGACAAATTCCCTAATCATCTGCTTCAGAAGCAGAGTATTTCTCCATTATTCCTTAATCAATGTTTATATAAATCAAATGCCATGTAAGACAGAATATACAGTATATAAATATATATGATATAAAATTGAGATTTGGTTTATGGCCACACATTTATTTATTTTGTGAATTTCTAAATTCTGTATAAAAGGTTTAATTTTTTTATTGTAATAAATATTGGGAACATGCAGTATAAATATATAAAGTTATTTCAATCTACATGTTAGTTTTATTGTAAGTTGCATATTTCAGTTCAAAGCATTCCACGTACTTGGCATCCCTTTTATATTTTGTGTATTTTCAATATAAGGGTAACATTTTTACATATATAGAGCTTTATGAGATTGATCTCTGCCTTGTTATCTACTGTGATATTTTTAAAGCCTTTATTTTTTACAGATCTTATTTGTTTCAGTTTCTACTCTTAAGCTGACATACTCTTACTCCATCACAATGAGACAAAACAAAATGGCCCTGTTTACACCTCGTCATTGCAAAAGTCTTGAATATCAGGACTTTATGCAGATGGAAATCCATGATGCATTTGCAACAGATATGATTCCAGTTCTTGAGGTTCTGAGACATTTTAGCCAAATTGTATATATAGCGTAAATGTGTCTGTCTCTCCTAGCCATATTAGACAACCAAAAACCCGCTGAATAGGTCTAACCAGAGATGCATTTGGCTACAAGGATAAATACATGGGATTAAAATCTTATCAGAACACAATCCAGACACAAAATGCATGAAATGGCCAGGTGTAAATGGGCTCAATCATTCTTTTCCTTCTTGAAAATTTCTTCAATGCATTTTTTTTTATTATTATTTTCTATTGGGTTTTAGACCTAATTCTGTGGCTACTTATATGAGCTTTATGTATTTATTTGTAGTCTTCTCACATCTAATGTAGTTTTAGATGTATGGCATAATTTATCATAAATAATCTCTGAGACAGGTGCTTTTAATAGCTGCATCTCCCCTAGTAACAATCAGATAGTGTGCATGTTGTAGCTATATTGATCCTGGACTCAGTTTGTGCTAAATTAGTGGAGTTGCAGACAGGAGTGAGTGCAGAGTCAGTAATCTGAAGTGCAATATCTGCAAAGGCCTTGGAAAAAAAACAAAAACAAAATAATGCTCTGACAATCAAGCCTACAAATGATGTGATGCTGATATGAAAATCACTGACAGTAATGTGATGATGAAATTATCTTACCTAATACACTGTGCACTATAGAAACAACTGCCTAAGAATTGGCTTTGGGGTAAATGTATGCCAGCTCTCTGGGGTAAATCCCTGCCTGTTTCTTAATCTCATCTGCTTTTTGGGGCTGTCCTGTTTTCCATATTTTCAATGTAGTCTAGATTTTTTTTTTTTTTTTTTACAATAAAAATGAGATACAATAAAAATGCTTTTTGCTTCAACAAAAACTTCTGAACTTCTATTCACTTGAGCTATGGCAATTAAATCCTTAGCTGTCAGTATCAGCTGCACAGACTACTGCAGACCCTGCAGGGGGGGATATGCTCGTTGTTGCGTGCACTAGAAACAGGTTGTTCCTCTGTGTGTGTCCTTACATGTTTTATCTAGTAATGTGAATTAACACAAAACCTTCCTGTGAGGTCAGACCTACTCTGAGTGTTTACAGACATCTTGCTGAGAATTGGGTTTGTTGGAGGCTGTTCATTTTCCAGCCATATGTGCTCCAAATCATCTCATCTGTTCAAATAGGAAACGAAAGAGTGTTGACATGGCTACAGATAAGACTGCAATCTGTTAGCAACATTACTGAGCAAAAGGATGCTAACAAGAGCAATTGTCTGAAATTTCTATATATGTTTATTAGATTTCATGCATGCTCTGGTGCGTTTTTGTCTTTGAGAAGAAAGCAGGAGACCTTTCACAGGCAGCTATAATCAGTAAATAACTAAATGTATATGTTCAGTAGGGTGAGATTGTGTATAGTCTATGTACAGTCTTCATCTCTTCTGTAGGTGATTGAAACCCACATGAGCAATTACTAATGAGCTGATGCAGGCGATAGGAAAAGGACATCAGTGTTTTTTTAAATTTAAGAACATGTGCTATTAAATTAAATTAAATGAAACCATTGTGCTCACAAATGACCTGAAATCGTGATCGAACCGTTTCCTATTTTTATACTCGCAGCTGTGAAGGTGGCACGGTTTGGGATAGAAACATCCTTGTGCTACTCGAATGGCAAGCCGTCTGAGGCAGATTCCAGGTGTGTGTGTGATAATGGAGCCATCTGGCAGCTGGTCCATGTTGTAGCTCCCTGCCCTCAAGTATCCTATTCATACACATCTGCAGAATACAAAGCACTCTCAATTCCACTGGCAAAACAAATAAATATGCAGACAAAACACAACAATAACAGCCATCACACACAAGAGCCCTAGAGGCATGTAAAACCATAAGCGCAGATGGATAAAAATAGCAACAAGGGGCGTTGCTTTGCATTTTATAAATACAAAAACAATACAAGTTTGAATTTCCACTTGCAAGTGCCACTGACCCTTAAATTTCAAGTTACAAATTTCAATTAATTAATCCATAATAGATCAGCGGTATAGCATCAGGAAGAATTGCAACATGTAAAGCTTGACCTTCCAGAAGGTCAGTAAGTCCACCTATTTTCTTTTCTTTGATTCGCTCTGAAATAGGTGGTACCTGAGGAACAGCTAAGAATACTTTAAGGATTTGAGTACACTCAAAGGATTGTGTTGAAGCTGTATCTTGTCAGAGAAATAAAGCCAGCCTTGACATCTGCTGCAGGAATATTAGCTCAGGGCACATTCTAATGTAGGAGGGAGAGAGGGGGGGAGGGAAGGAGAGAGGGAGAGGAAGAGAGAGAGAGAAATCTCGAATTTAGAGTGTGTGTGTAAGTGTAGGTGTGTGCAACGGGGCTACAGGAGGACTGGAGCACAGACTGCAGCAGATATAGACTATAGACTGGAGTCAGACAGCCTTAATATAAGATAACTCAGTGCCAGGATATTAGATACTTAAAGGCTTGAAGAGCTAAACCCACAAAATGTCTTATGCTACTGGGATGTTGATTATTTTCTATACACGCTGGCAGTACCAGCCTGAGACAATCAGCGTGGTTGTTTGCAAACTGTGCCAGATGATGGCAGTAGGGCTTCATCTCAGTACGGCACCATGAGTGCGGCAGCACAGGAGAACATACTGTTTAGTAGGGTAGGGTTGTATGTGGGTTTGAATGTAGTGTTTACACACACATCGCACTGCATACATGTACCGGCACATGCAAACTGCTCTAAATAATCAAGCAAGCATGTTAAACAAACAACTCCTTTAACTCTAGGCAGATTAATATGCACGTTTGAGGCACTAATACAGTAGATAGACGTTTCCATCATCTCAGCCTCACAGCTGGGTGTGGCTGTGTTAACGGCTTGGCCAGTGTAGCCTTCAGCGCCATGGAACAATCCCAAATGGCATCCTGTCGGATACAGAGTGCACTAGTAAGGGGGTAAAATGCCGTTATGCCCCATTTACTGCACATTTAGGGATTAAGGAAGCGTTTGATGTCTATCCAAATGAACAGGTTTATTTCTCTTACGTCCACAGCGGCATACTGAACAGCGTGTTCACTAAATTAAACAGTAGCTGTTCGCCTTGTCTACGTTAAACAGGACACACATAATAAAACGCATGTCAACAAAAGTATTTTGCCATCCTATCTACTATAGTTTCTACATTATTTACTAGGGAAGTATTAGACATAGGCACTGGGATTTCTCCCATATGGATCCTTCACACTGCAAAATATAGAGTGGAGGTGGAACCATAATACAATGTGCATGAGTTACAACCAGAATATGGGTCTGAGGTCTGAGGCTTTGCTATCCAGTTATTTTTCATGTGGTTAAATGATAGATAAGCAGGGGCGACCGGTATCAGTGGGATAGCAGGGCTAAGCCGCCTCACACCCACCCACCCAAATTTGCAGCTCATTTTAAAATAATTTTGATCACCCAAAGCATAGCTCAGAAAGCCACTTGATCAGCCACCACAGCAACTGTGACGTCTTTTTCCCTTATTGACCATAGAGCACTTAAAAATACTGTAGATAAAACGGGACCTGAGCTCACCCCTGTCTTGACATCATTTTGTGAACTCTTCCCCCTCACCTGGAGGTATCCCACATGCTTTTGAGACTGTCTTGTTATCAGGCTCTTGTTAAAAAGATCCATCTCAAATCTAACCTTTTAAAGTAATAATTGTAAGCTGAAGGCTGTATTTAAACAATTGAATGAATACCTGGTACCTAACAATCTACGTGAAAAATTCCAGTCAGGTTTCCATAGTAATCAAACCACAGTAAAGAGACAGCACTGCTCCGTGTTGTGAATGGCCCTAGGCTTAGTCAGGATGCACATAAAATATCTATTCTGGTTTTGCTTGATCTCAGTGCAGCATTTGACACAGTGGGTTACAAGCTCCTGATCCATCATCTTGAAAACTGGGTGAGTCTCTCAGGGATAGTTTTAGAATGGTAAAGACATATTTGATGGGTAGAGAGCTTCTAGTTTATCACTCATTAAAAAAAAACAGCTGTGGAGTTCTACGAGACATTTTAAGACCATTGCTTTTCATGCTGCATACCGCATGCTGCCGTTAGAAAATATAATTAGGAAACATGACATTAACTCTCAATCACAATTCCACCTGAATGTCAAAGCTCTCTTGACAGACTAATCAGCTGTGTCTCAGATATTTCTACTTACGTGTCTGAAAACGTCTTGCAGTTTAAAAGTACCAGTATCTTCCAGGATAGGTTAAAAACATTATTTACTTGTTTTTAAAGCTCCAAATGGCTTAGCGCCTGTGTACCTCAGTGAACATCTTTCTATCTATGCCCCAACATGTGATCTGAGATCTGCTAATGTCAGCCTTCTTGAATTCCCTCAGTAAAATACAGTCCTCTTGTTACTACATTTCAAAACTGTGGAACTCTATACCACTTTGCATTAAGCAGTCAGACTCGGTACACTCAAGCAGTAGAAAATCACTTTTTAGCTTGCCCTCTGTTTAGTATTCATGGTTTCTTTTTTTATTATTATTATTATTTTAAAATTCATTTACCAAATTACCTTACAAATTACCATATTTTTTAAATTATTTTTTTTAATCAATTTATTTTTGTTTTATTTTTTTCTAGTTTTATACATAGTTCATTTTATTCAGTATTATAGTATTTTCACTTCATCTTTTATTCCATTACATTATTCATTTCACTTGACTATACAGCACTTTGAGCTACCACATGTAAGAAAAGTGCTTTATAAATAAAGTTAAAGTTATTATTAGTAATAATATTAATAATAATAATAATACTGCTGCTACTACTACTACTACTATCAATAATAATAATAATAATAATAATAATAATACAGTATACTTTATTCCATTCAGAATGACCATGTCAGCCATTTCCTCTTTTTCTTTTATCTTTTATTCTAGGGATGTGAATGAAAACAACATTTCATGTAGACGTAATTCCTCTGTCCTTGCTCTTAACCTACTTAAAAGTTTGCAGTAAGTCTTCTATTTTGCAATTTAGACGTGCAACAGGATAATAGGCTAATCATTGCCTTAGGCCCATTCGACTGGAAATCGTGTAGCATGTGTTACCAGTCTCCAAAACCTTAAATATTTACACACACACAAATTACACACATTGTGTAAATTTACTTTTAACTATGTAGAGCCGCTAATATGAACCTCGATGTATGGCTTCAAATCATATAATTGGCATTAACTACTGCAATACTGCAATCATGGATTATTTTGTCAAGTATAAATAGTCTATTTATTTCAATTTCACACACAAATTTAATGAAAATTTTATGAAACCAGTTGTTTCATATTAATGACTTGAATTAAGACAAAGAAGACTAGCCATTCAAACAGGACAAAAGAAATGCTGCCCTATAAAAGGGGGAATAGTTACTTTCATATAAATACATACAGTCATACAGCCATCTATCCCTATCCTTCTTCCTGCCTTGTACATGTCAGACGTCGTTTGTATTGTGGCACTATCCGCATAATAGTTTGTGAGTATGGTCAGAGCTGGACAGCAGGTACCTGTCCACAAAAAAACCTGCAGTAGACCCATTTCTTTTCTCAGTTATCATATCACCATATTTAGTTATCATATCATAGTTTGAATGACTTATATGATCTCCTCTTATTTCTTCAAAGCTTCAGTATTTTATACTTTTTTGGAGTTCCATGGTTATTAATTTGAATTTGGTTCCCTCATTAGCTTGCTAGATACAGTACAACCTGTACTGCAACAGGCCTGTCAAAACATACTGCTTGCATGGTTGAGTGGTTTTCCCTCTCCATACTGCGCTGTCCACCACTGAGCTTGTGAAATCAGCTAGATTCTGCTAACACACTAACAAGGACTGCAGTTGGGTTTCTCTGTTTCCCCATATCTCCACCGAGGGGGCCTCCGGGACTGCTGTGCCACCTCGATGCCTCCATTCTATCTTCTCGCCATCTAGCCAAACATTGCGCCTGTGGCTAAGCACTGCTAGCATGTAAAGATGCCGCTCATAGCTAGCCTACTATGTTAGCCTGACTGCTAACAACAAAATGTGATTCTCAGACTTTTCTCCACTATCCGCTCTTTCTGTCTGCTCTTTTTCCTCTCTCAGTGATTCATCTGAAGACTAGAGGACCCGTGACTTCATTCTGCTGGGTATTCGTCTTTTGAATGTACACTCCTATACATACTCCATGTGATTAAATTAACTAGTTTGCACTATATGGCTCCGAGTGACTAACTGGCTATGCTGCTGGACTCATGGCTGCGGCACCACCGCGTTCTGCATGTTGTGGAAAGAAGGGGAATGGTGACGCCACCTGAGATCCCCTGGGATAAAAGCCCCCAAGGGACAGACTCTTTCCCTCTCTCTCTCTCTCTCTCTCTCTCTGTCCAGCACCTTGAGAATTTGTGAATGGACAAAAAGACACACCCTCTACATAAGCAACTTGGCGGAAAGGCCTGTAGTCTTTGTGTGCACTTTGGGGCCTATATGAAGCAACACTAGATTCCACTCAACCAAAACGCAGTCATCTTTCCTTTCTTATCCATTTATTTATCAACCGCCATAACGGTTCTCCTTCTGTGCACTTCAAGTCGAGATGTCGACTCCTCCCTTTGCGCAACCCTTTACTCCGAGCGAGACTGAGCACCAGGGCTTAATTAACTACAGGAAATATAGTTCGTTTTCTGTTTCCAGTAAAATGGTATATTATTCTGCAGCCTGACTTTGACCTGACATACAGTATAACCCGTTAGGCCTATACAAAGTGTCGCTTTGAATTTTAGTTTCTCTTTCTCTCGTCGCATCTCCGCGAGCTCCTTTGCACGCGATGCACCATTCTGTAGAGGTTCTGCTGAAGAACAGTGTGAGGCGCATCACCTCGCTCTTATTCCACCTCTGAGTCCACTCATTCGAAAACTGGGACCAATTAATTGGAGCTACAACTCCCGACAAATCAATCACAGTTATTTAAAGGTCCGTCCCCAATGCCCACGTGGAAAGCTTGCTTTTCAAAAATCCCAGTATTTGATTCACTCCTCCTATGTGCGTGGACGCGCAGGGGCGGGACGCTGCCATTGTTCTCGAGCCGAGCGTGAGCGCGCCCTTTGTTCGCGCGCACTCACATTCCAGCACGCGCACACACGCAAACACACACGCGCGCGCGCGCAGACCGAAATACCTACTCGTTCAAAACATCCACTACCGTTTTTATTTGCTTGTAATTTGTATGTGCTGATTTGTGTTCAGCCTGACTGGTGGGTTGCTGCCTGATGCTGATGTGCCGCTTATAGCACCCAAAGTGTTCTTCCACACAGCACCAGTCATGAAGGATTCACCTCTGCCACTGTGTAAAGACTGTACAGTATACTGAGAGAATTAAAGGAGCCTTTAGACTTTCTGCACTTAGAAGGCTCTCTTCCGCTGTTTCGTTGTCATTTTCAGCCCTCTGTGAGCTTTGCATTTTGTGGAGTTTTGTGAGCATCATCAAATGTAAATAACTTGTGTTTTGAACAAACCTAATCATTTCCATGTGATTGAAATATGTATGTGTGTGCGAAGGAAATCACTGTTAACAGAAACATTTTGGCAGGAATTTATCTATGGACTACAAAAACATTTACGCACAACTTTACTAAATGACTGATAAATGAGGCCCAGTGTTAGAACTCACACATTGCATTATCCTGGTAAACAGGTAAATATGGAAAATCTTTGAGAGTCTACATTAGACTGCTGTACACTGTAGAAGACTGTAAATTTCACTTTGGAGTAATAATCTTTATTAGCTTTATTTCAGAAGCTGCTGATCTCCACACACAACAGTCTCTAATGTTTACACAGAAAGGTGCGATAAACAAAAACCTGGCTGAAACACCTTACTGATGAGAGAGATTATGGAAGAATGATCAGACTGGTCTGAGCTGACAAGAAGTCTATAGCTACTCAAATAAGAACTCTTTACAACTGTAGTGAGCAGAAAACCATCTCAGAAAACAAAACACATCGAACCTTGAGGTGGATGGGCTACAAAAGCAGAAGACCACATCAGGTTCCACTCCTGTCAGCCAAGAACAAGAATCTGAGGCTGTCATGGGCACAGACTCAACCAAACTAGACAGCTGAAGACTGGATAAAGACCAGGTGATTTTTTTTTTTTCTGATCTTCAACCGTTGGCTGAGCCTGTGCCCATGATAGCCTCAGATTCCTGCTCTTGGCTGACAGGAGTGGAACCTGATGTGTTCTTCTGCTTTTGTAGCCCATCCACCTCAAGGTTTAATGTTTTGTCCATGCTGAAATGCTTTTCTGCTCACCATGGTTATATAGAGTGATTATTTGAGTTACTATATCATTCCTGGCAGCTCAAATCATGGCCATTTTCCTTTGACCTCTCTTATCAACAAGGCGTGCCCACAGAACTGTCACTCACTCAGTGTTTTTTGTTTTTCACACCATTCTGTGTAAACTCTAGAGACTGTTGTGTGTGAAAATCCCAGAAGATCAGCAGTTTCTGAAATACTCAAACCAGCCCAACTGATACCAACATCCATGCCACGATCAAAGTCACAGAGATCACACTTTTTCTTCATTCTGATGTTTGATGTGAACATTCCCCGAAGCTCTTGACCTGTATCTGCATGTTTTTTTTTGCATTACGCTGCTGCCACATGATTGGCTGATAACTGCAGGAATGTGCAGGTGTACAGGTGTTCCTAATGAAGTGTATAGATAAAACCTTTATTGATTTGGATTTTTATAATAAAGTAATCTTTAAATCTTTGAAACAAAATTATATCTGGATTAATCCAGATTACAAAATTATATTCATGACATCCTGTGCATAGGTATTCTTGGGTATTATTTAGTTTTGGTTATATTCTATGAAATGCGGTAACAGTACAGTTGAATATACTGTATGTGTTATTGTTCTAAGTTACCAGCATTGGTGTCAAGATAATGTGATTAAAACAATTTTCGTGTTTCTGTTTCTGTCCTAAGGACTTAATTCAACTAACTATGATTGGGTGGTGATGCCTTAAGTTGTAAGTATTCTTTGTTTGTTAGTTTTTTTGCATCAAAATTTATAAAACAAACCGTAAAACAGTAAAGCTGTAAACAGTAAAGCTATTAAAATCAGCAAAATGAATACATTTTGTTTTGATGGTGAAATATATACCATTGCACTGACTCACATGTGGATAGATTAAGACAGCTGATGTGTCCTAGTTTGGACCATACTTTCAGTACATCAAAGCGTATGATGCAATCTGATTGTCAGTCTTCTGCAACTCATCCTTCAGGTTGCTAATATGGGAAAATATTGAACAATGAATGTTGCAGTGGGGAAATGTATTGCAACAAGATCCTGTTCTTGCAGATGTCATTGACTCTGACAAAGGAGCCTTTTGAATTAAAAATCAAGGTGAGTCTTGATTTTCTCCAGTTTTGATTATTTTAAGCCTCAGGAGTGCATCTCATGTAGCTGTTGTTTGTGTGTGTTTTAACCATATTATGTTTAATAAGGTTTTTGTTAGATAATTAGTATAATAGCACTCTTGCTCATGCAATATTGCTTAATTAAGCAATATTGCATGAGCAAGAGTGCTATTATACTGAATATCGGCATGGCTATGATTCAGCCATAGGCACGAATCATGTGTAATGTTTTTATGCAACAATCCTATAAAAAAGAAATAATAATGTTCTGTTTATTTTTGTTCTGCTAGCAGAACTAGATCCTGAAGTAGCCACTTTATAGCATGTCGGCTAATTACACTTTGCAATATGGTGCAATTTGTATCTGGATATCTATATGTGGAGAACAAACTCATCCTTGCATTTAAACCTGCAGCCAGTTACACCAATTGACACTTAACTGTCAGTGTGTAAAGTCTATCATAACCATACACTGGGAGTAGTTCATTCATTCATTCATTCATTCATTCAAGTACCTGTTTTATCCTTGTCAGGGTCACAGTGAATCTGGAGCTAACATGGGGCACAAGGTGGGAATACACCCTGCATTGGATTGCTGTCCATTGCAGGGCACCATGAACACACACACACACACTCACTCACTCACTCACTAATCCATCCATCCATCCATCCCTCCATCCATCCACACCTAGGGGCAATTTAGAGTGATGTTCACTTAGCTTTTCATTGATTGGATGTCTGTGTCTAAAATGTGGTGTTACCTCTGATACTGCTACTACCAAGACACAGACATTATTTCAGAGACTGTTTCACGGTGTAAACGCCCTTTTTAAAAAATTTGAGCTCTGTTAACTAGCAAAAAGGAAAGCAGACTTGCCTGTAACATTATTGACAAAAATGAAACAGTTATAAAAGCTTGTACTCTTTGCTACAAATTACAAAGTGTAACTAGCTCATTATGCATAGATCGCAAATAACTCGATGGGTTGAAAATGACTGAACATGGTCTAAAATAAATAATTAGTCAAGATGAACATTTTTTCAATGAAAAACTCATGCCACAAAGCCAAATTAATTTACACTCTGTTTCTTTTATTTGGCTTCTGCATATTTTATTCATTATTAATGTTTAGTGTTAAAATGCATTTACGTGGATCAGAATGTACATTATGCAGTTTTGGGCACAAGTAGAGAATCAATTATATATATATATATATATATATATATTCTTTTTTTTAATATACAGTATGTTGTGTGTGAAATCATCAAGTCGCCATCCTGCTTTTGGTTTAAACTGAAGGTGCTGGGAGTCGATACCAAAAAGAGTTGATTCCCTGATTCTAGCCATTGAAAACATTGAAGTTACAAGTCCTTAATGTCTGACACAAACATAGCAAGCAAAATGCATTTAGCATCCGAGTCTTTCAGTTAGCGAAACACTCAGTGAATATTGGTCTTTATTTTTAATTTGACAATTAATGTGTCTGATCTGAAAAAAGTGGTTGACATAAGCAGTTGATAATATTCTCATGCTGTGACAGCTTGTCTAATAAATATCAGTAATACTGTAATGCATTCTAATTTGTGATCTATTATTTAATTATGCCGTAAGAGTTAAGAGTTAAGGGTTCTGTAGTAGCATTAGTTGAAATGCTGGTAATATTTTTTAAATAAATATTTTTGATATTTAGTATATTTTTTAGAACAATCCAACTAAATGATTATTTGGAAAAATATTGATTATAACTGATTATTAATTGATTGATTTTTATTAATTAATTGTTAGTTACAATTAGCAGTCCTAATTACAATTTATGAGTATAAAATTATGATATGTATGATATTGATCTTATTAATATGATTTGCATTAATAATAACTTGACCTACATTTACAGGGGAACGTAAATTTCTGTGCCATTTTTCCATTCAGAGTAATAACACCTCAAACAGTCTCAGAGCTCAGTGTCCATTGGCAGTTCTCTTGATTAATGAGCATTTAGACAGGCCCTTTAAAGCAACTATTTTGCAACACTTCCATGTGGAATGCCTCAATCTATCACTGCCATTAGCATTCTCACTTCTAAGTCTGCCCCATACGCTTAACTTATTTCATCTGGAGTGCACTGAATAAATGCTCCCACATTGTATGCTAGTTACATTTGTAACTGTGGTTTTCTGAATACAAGATGTGCTAAACAACTTAGAACATGGCACCTTTGGTGGCAGACTACCCAATTTTTAGGTGAGTAAAAGTATTGGAACACTTAATACTTGGTTGCATGGCTCTGATTGATTTTTGCTCTTTTCTCAGCTTCAGAATGTCTTGCTTTTCTCCCATAGACAGCTCTCTGGTCTTCATGTTGGTTATTCCTTTTTTTTTTTAACACCAAATGCATTCTTCACAGGAGAAACCCAGGGCTCAAACCAAGAGTAGACATTCAGAGCTATTAATTGTTTAAACAATCAATCTAACAGGGTACACCAGGGCAACAAGAAACACACGTCATTCACATGTTCCAATATTTTTGATCACTTGAAAAATTAGTGGTTTCAAACAAAAGGTGCCATGTCCTAGTTGTTTAACACATCTACCTGTAGATATAAATATCAGGAAATGAAAGCTGATATTCTTATTCATCTTTTGATATCAAACCCAAATGTCTTCAATGCGTAGCAAAAACAAAAGAATTAGCCTTGCTGTTCCAATACTTTCTGAGGAGACTGTATGTAACTATTCACTGTAAAAATATGTTCAATAGAGCAGTTCAGTGTGGAGGAGTAATTATACTTTTTGCTCTTTGTATTTGATTAATATGTAAATTGACAAAAGGGATGTGATGGGGAGAGCTGAATTTGTACTGGAGACAGAAAAAGAGCAATAAAAGCAAAGGCCTACACAGTCTGTGCAAGTTGTGCCTTGATTTAGTTTAATAAAGTTCTGTGTACTGCAATTATATGTAAATCAATATTGTCTATACAAGATTATACAATGCCTTTAATCTACTATTGATTAGAACATAAACCAAACAGGGGCTTAAGACGTAGTGGAAGCCATGCAGACGATACAAATTTATAGAGCACTCTACTGACATTCATAATTGATTTCTCAATAAAGAGCCATTAGCTTTTGATTCCTCTCCACACACTTATTATGGTTAATAAGAAACATGTTCTTTGAATGTATATTGCATGAATGATGACAGTAAAAGTGATCAAAATCATGCTTTGAGAACAGTAAAAAAAGATTCAATGCAAAGTTTTGAATTTAAATATTTAAACTTTTTTTTTTTTTTTTTTAAGAAAATGCAACATTTGAAGATCAGATCAGAACATAAGACAGAACAAACACAAGGTGTTCTATGTTTCCTCTAGGCAGCACAGCACCATATTTAGTTGGTTCCCTGCTCTCTCACACTCTGCCCAGCATCCGTGCAATCCACCAGTTACACGGCATGACGATTTGACAGATGACCCTGCCTCCTTGGTAAAAGTAAGGGTAAGGCCAGTAGCCAAGCAGTGGCTCATGATAGCGACGACAGTAGCGGTACCCGCGCTGGCAGTATTGGCAGCAGTAGCCCTGTTCCTCCAGGCTGCTGTCCAGCTGAAGACCAATTTCACTCTGTAAAGAATAAGTGGTGAGGTGGTAAGCAAGGGACTCCAAAAATAAACACACAATCCGTTGATTTTACCTAGAAAAAAATTCTGTTCTGCAGGTGTAATGACAAGCCACCACTGCACTTGTTACTGTTCCCATTTTGGATCGCTAGGTGCAATAATACCATTTAGCTTACCGAGCTAAACGGAGCAATGAGTATGCAACTCTGGTGCATATCTGTCAAGTATGTCAAATGTCAATTTTTTAAAAAAATCATTGGTCACCCAAAAGATATCACAAGTATTTCAACAGAATTTAAAATGTATGGAATTGTGAAAGAGGATAACTTTATGAAGTTATATGTAACATGTTAACATTTATTGAACTGCTGATCCTCCCAAGACTCTGTGTATTCATTTTTGTCCTCTATAGGGGACATTTTGTTTTTAACATCCCTTCTTTTACTCATTTGATTACCCTGGGGTACCCCATTTGTCAGGGTGGGAGTTTGACAATTTCCTCTTCCTGTATATAAAATGGCTCCTATTGCAACAAGCACATTTCATGGAAACAAAATAAATAAGTAAAATATTGTTTATTTCTTGTTACTTGTGCTATAATATTATATGTATTTGCTTATTAACATGTCAGGAATTGTGTAGTGAGGTCTGAGAGCAGTTTAATTATTTGTAAGTTAAAATAATAACCCATTAATAAATGTCCTTTATAGTGGACACCAAGATTATATTAATGTATTTTTTCCCCCACATTGCTGTAGGAGACAGAGTAGAAGATTTTGTAGGATTTTGTTAGATACAGGATGATGCATGTTTTACTTAGTTACAGGATAATCACGTAGAATGCCCAATAACATTTTTTAACATAGTTGGAGATGAATATTCATGTCCTTAATTAAATTTTATTGAAAGTAAAAAGTAAAACAACTACAGAATGAAAGAATGTTAAAATTAATGTTAGCTTAAACCTTTACATTTTATATTGTCAAGGCTGACCCAGGTTGCCAGTAAATTAAAGTAAAATATACAGTAAAGTTTTTTTTTTGTCATTTTTTTCAATGTTTTTTATTTTTTTTCAATGTCAATTTATGTATTTTATTTTTTTCTAAAGGCCAAAAATATAGTTGGACGGACAAAGTCTGTGTTATGCCATCAGTTCAAATCCAGGCTAATGTTATGTTAAAAATGAGGACTGTGCCCCTGAATTATATGATTCTTCTGTTCCATATCAATAAAAAGAATACAATTCTGTAAAAACAATTGAAATTATATATATATATATATATATATATATATATATATATATAATCTCTAAACACACAAACAAAGCTCTCTGTAAACGGGGGGGGGACACGAGAGGCA
>CM075009.1:12751699-12765295 GCA_037576675.1 Pangasius sanitwongsei | reverse complement strand
TATATATATATATATATATATATATATATATATATATATATATATAAACTATGCCTTTAAGACTGATGTAAGTTCAATGGCCTCTGTTCTGATTGGTATTGGTATTAATTTTGCAATTGGTATTCATTTTTTTTAAGTGGTATGTGAGTAACAGCCATGAATATTGAAAAGGCTGTATTTGTAGGATAGTTATATAGACTGTATGGATTGGGGTGAAATAAACTTTGACATTTTTACATTACTTACATTACATTATATATCAATTTCTTATATCATTATTTATTGTGTATTGATCTTTTCTTAACCATATGTTCCATTCATTATTTGTTGTGACCATTCATCCGTTAGCATAACCAATAATGGCAATAACCACATTAAAATAAAATAATATCTAAGGTCTGTGGCTGAAATATTAAGTGAATACTAATGTGAAAAGTTAAAAAACAAGCCTGTAAAGTGTAAAGGCAGTGCAAATATAAGTCAGAAATATAAGTACATGATTTACAGAAATTCATAAATAATGCATTCATGTTTTTCTAAAGATGTTACTGAACGTCTTGAGTTGAGAAAATTTTGAGTTTATTAAGCTAATATATTATTTAGAGGGAAAATCATGGTCACATCACATGATCATTTTAAGATCATGGCAGATTAAAGTTGATTAAAAAGTGTTAAATTCACATAATTGTATGTTTTTATATAAATATACAGTACTGTCTTGCAGTACTACAGTAAGTCTTAGGCAAATGTAATGAATGCTCTAAGGCAAATATGCCTTCCAAAAAATGAAATGAAGCATTTCTCCATAAAAATACTAATAAAGAGCAGTAAACAGTAATAAAAGAAACAAAGTCAATATTTGGTTTGACAACCCTTTGCTTTTAAAAAATACATCTGTTGTTTCATGTACACCTTGTGCAGTTTTATAAATTCGCTGGTAAATTTAGCTAAGCATCCTGGAGAATCTGCTTCTTCTAGAAACTTTGACTGTCATGATTGCTTCTGTTTTTGCAGGTAAAACCTGTCAGACTTTATTATTAATTTTTTAAATATGAAAAGTGGTGTAATATGTTACTTTTTTTACCTAAATTTAGGGTGCCTAAGACTTTTGCAATATACTGTATGTGCACACCACATTCAAAACTCAACGATTGGACCAAATTTCTTTTTAATATTTTTAAAATATTTTTAAATTTGCCCTTTCACAATCCTTATTTCTCAATGATCCATTTGTTACAGACTACTGTAAAATTTAAATGTGAACTATTACCAGTAACAACCAAAGCAAAATCTTTGTAAATTACTCTCTTGATGTGTATTGCTGATTAACTGATGCTCTGAATGCCTGTATACGGGTTCTAATTAAGTTACAGCTGTATAGGCAAGTCTGGTCTCAGCATTCCCCATCCAGATAATTCCTGTTTATTATTATTATTATTATTATTATTATTATTATTATTATTATTATTAATATTATTATTATTATTATTATTATTATTTAAAATCATCATATCTTTTCCTTTGCAATAGTCCAATTGAGTACTGCATAGATGGCTTAGACTGTGGCATGTTTCGGGCTTAACAGCATTTGTTAGGGGGCCCCTTAAGTCTCTCAATATTTTTCCCAGCACCGATTCAGCCTAATTTGTCTAATGAGCCCTTTTTTGATGAGTTAAATGATTACAAAATACTGCTGTTTAAACCTGTGTAACTTCTTCACTTATCACTGGAAGGCAGGGATAGTTTGACTGCATTAGTAAATCTACTGCAAAAGGGCTAGGAAAACATTAGTTTAGCTACATGACAGATAGAGGGTCCAGCTTAAAAAAATAAACCCTAGAAATCTAATATTTTATAATGCAGCTCTTCATTACTACTCATTAGGCATGACAATAAATATGTTATAATAAACCATCTGAATTAAGCAACATAGTTTTTATAGGAACATCAAGGTGACACTTATAATTTTAATTTTCAAAAACTGAAAGTTTAGTGCCAATGCTGACTATTTCTCCTCTTCATGTCAGATTTCTGATAGCAGTGAGTACCCTTGTGCTTGTTTTGGTTTCTGTTTTAGTCCTGTCTCCACCCTCTTGTCGACGGTTTGTTTTCCTGATTGTGTCCACATGTTTAGTGTTACCCTGAAATTAGTTTGAGTATTTAAACCCTCTGTGTATCTCTTTGAGTTTGTCATCAAGAAAAAAACCTTGTTTTCTGTATTCCCATTTTCCCAATTTCCTGGTTTCGACTCGAGCATGTCTGCAACATTTCTGATGATGGATTATCCTTGCTCAATGCTGAATTTTTAACTTTACTTTTTTTTTCAAACCTGTAATGTGGCTGTAGCTGCTCAGAGGGAGAGGGAGTGATAAGAGCAGGAGAGATAGGACAGGAATGAGAGGACACACGTTAGACATAAGGGACGACAGATGATTGATAAATAACAGAGGCAGGATATTAGGAGATTACCTCTGTTCTTGATGATTACAGTAATATATTTAAATTTGTTGAATTAAAAAAAAATCTATCACTAATTTTAAATCCGATATATATAAATATAATTTTACATACTGAAAAGTAGACATGCATTCTTCCAGACACTCTGTTATTAATGTGACCTCTCCAAATCCAAAATTTCTTACATTTAGCCTAAATATCAAATGTACAATGCCAAATTTCCAGACCTATCTCTGAAACAGACCCCATGAGCTGTTGTCAGGGTGAAGCCAGTATAGAAAAACAAATAAATGATGAGCCCATAGAGGTGAGTACATAGAAGGATATTAAAAGATGTGGGTCTGATCAGAAGAGCATTTAAAGGAATGCTGGATATAGTGCACGATCCTTTTGACTTTCCATTATGACAGGAGGGATTATGGTACTGCAGTGTCTCTGCTCAACCTATAACAGCGGGATTGTGAAACTGCCAGCCGTTCAAATGCTTACATGATTTAATTCATCCCTAGCCTCCTATTCTCATCTGATTTTAGGCGTGCCAATATAAGTGGCAAGCAGCTTATCTAAGCATATAAACAGGTTTCTCACCTCGCTCACATACACATACTTAAGACTGACCAGAATACTCTGGTATTTAGTAATGTATTCTTTACATGTAATGCATAACAAGTTAATTTTGTTACCTTTTTAAGACCAAATGACTCAAGTTGTTTGAACAAAGTTTTTTTTTTTTTGCTGCATCATTAGTACTTTGGCTAATTTAAATCAGATAATGTACTTATTTTGAAGTAAATCACACCATGCATAACTTGTTACAACATGCCTGACTTGTTATAGCATATTAAAATTTACAGTTTTTGTTGAAAGGAATGTCTTTGAAATAAGAGAGTATCCTAACTGCGTTTGCTGTTGGTGATGGCTGCAGAGCCTGTATTTGCATATAGTGCTTTGATTATTTGTAAAGCTTTGAACTCAAACAGCAGCAGTGCCAACATAGTGCAGTAGGTCTGTGTGTGTGTGTGAATGACTTGACCCATGCTTGTATTCTGCTTTTCTGTGATAGTGTTGGGATATGGTAAACAGGTGCTGACAATACTACTGGCCAAAATAGGGCTATCAGGTAACTTATTGTTTGTGAAATATTAACAATATATTAAGGTGTTGTCTTTTGTAATTGCAAAATGCACCCTTATGTCCTACATTAATTAACAGAACAGAGCTTCCACAAACCAGAGTGCCAGTTTGTCATGGTTGTGTGTTGACCAGTTGCCACTTACTAATGCTCTCTATTTACACAAACACTTTTTCAAAACGTCACTGATTACAGATTTTGTATTCTGAATACAGAACTATGTTACTTGTATTCCTTTATGGCTCAACCTTGCACATACCATAGTGCATTTCCTTGACCTTAACTTAAGGCAGATAGCACATTACTAAACTAATTATCTAATAGATGATCACCTAAGAAGGACCCATTTCTTTGCTCTCCTGGGTAGGATGATAATTTGTAGAAGGGCTAAATGAAAGCTGGGCAAAAGGTAAATTGGGTAGAATTAATGCCCCTTGGTCTACTCCACTGTATTAGTGAGTGCATGCTAGGGTTGAGTGCCATGCCTTTGATCAGCAGCTACACTAAGATGGAGTCAGAGAAGTGCCACTTAACTCTATAGCACTGTGCGAGCAGATAGTGCCCTTGACTCAACAACTCTGTTTCATCTGACTGCATTTTAATCTCCAGCAGCCAAAGACCCTTCTGAGACAACATAATGCCATTTGTCTGATTAAAAACACTGTTGTAGAGCCAGTCAAAGCCAATGATCTATGAGGGATGCACAGATGTCTCTTCTGCTATACAGTGCAAATGATGCAATTTGTCACTCTGATCTAAGCATTGTTTTAATCCCAGCACATTAATATAACTACGGCTACCCTTATCATATGTTCTCCAGGCAATCTTTTCATCTTTCTATACAGCGGAGTCACTGTGATTAGTATCATGGCCAAGACACAAACACACTAAACAATGATGAATAGTCTGAAAATTGCATTATTCTGATCATAGAGAAAAGTATGAGAAAGCATGGTGATACCTATTCAGTTTGATTTATTACGCTTACAAATGCATGTATGCAATTACTGATTCATAATGTTTGTCAGGTCTGGGTTCTTCAGTGTAGAGCTATAATTCATTATAGGATGAGCACAAACGCTGTCAGTGCAGCAGTGATTATTTTATTGGGTACACACAGAAAGCCCCCAGCTGCATGAAAGCTGGAAGTTTTCAAGAAGTAAGAGGAGTACATATTACTGTGAACTATAATGAAATATGATCTAACGCACAATGAATAGTGCTGTTCTTTAAAGGTAAATGAGTAAAGGTCATACAAATTTTTTAAAGCATATATCAATCACCTCATGTTTGAAACTTCATGTTTTTAGAGGTGGCACGGATCAGAAGTGAAATGCAAAGGAAAAACTTGTCACAATTAAGCAAAAGTAATATAGAATAAATGTTACCAACAAAGATGTTCTGCCACAAGTAGAAGTACAAAGAAGTACAAAATTCTTTTATAAAATTCTTTCAACTTGCTGTCACTTATTGAATTTGCACACATCATAATGTTATTTCACAGATGCACACAGTTAAAATAAGCATCTTTTAAACATGCCTTAAGCACTATCCTCTATGTGATGACTAATCATAATGTTAAATACATGCTACTCTGTTGCTCCTGCTTACTGAATAATGCATGCTTTCATGCATGAAACAATTAGTTCTGTCACACATAAGCGTTATAGAAGATTCCATTAATAGAACACTATGGTATCTAGTGCTTTTGCCAACTGCCCCTTGATAAAGCAGTGCATAAAGTGAATACCTATCAGCCTAACCATTCTAATTCTATGACAAAGGTTTAGGGCAGTAGTGTTTGATCAACAATCTACAAACAAGAAAAAAAAAAAAAAGTCATGTCACAGTGCGTTCCACCTGCCACTGCACCGAACACTATCATACACTCAAAAGTTTGAGGGCTGATCGGGCTCACGCGCAATCATCAGTGACTTATTCTGGGAATTTAGGTCAAGGACCATAATGCAATTTCCTCCAAGCTGTTGGATGATAGTTTCTTATGTGAAAGTTTCCAGGGCTGCACTGACATGAAACACATCAGCATGACAGAAGTGGGGAAAGGTCAGCCTCATATATCTTGGGCCATCTGTCACAGAAACTTTGATAATTATTTATAAAATGTGTGTGATTTTTATAGGACCACTGCTTGAAAATGATCCTGTCTGCAGTACCTAAAGGCTACTGGTACTAGAAAGACGGCTAGAATGAAAGATTTCCCATTGGTACTGACATTAATATAGCCACCATTAACATAGAGCCATAGCCTCCCCAATGTGCACAAAGACCTTTGTTATCATCCTGTCCACAACCACAAACCTGCCTGTGCCTAGTCTTGGAAGTGCCTGGACTGGTATGTATTACCCAGCTGATAGAAGTAGAGGTATTTCAAAAGGGAAAGAGGTTTCATCTCTGAGCTTACTTCAATTAAGCCAAACACTGAGGCAATTGGATGAGGCAACCAGGTGAGGCATTCCTGGTCCTCTATAGATAAATGTGCCTGTTTTAAAGGTTCTTTCTTGTTGAACTCCATCTTCTCCCTAGTCTCAGAACAGAAGCTAGACAGTAGTTAGGGGGCTGTTTCAAAGCATTTATGTATATATCATGACTAAAAAAGTCAGAGTTATTTAATGATTGAATGTCTACTTTGCCTTTGAGGGGAAAAAAATTAACTTTCTTTGCTGCATGATTCATCTTGCCTAGATAATTAAAGGAAGGTTAATAAATATATCTGTTCATTAATGAGTGATCTTGGGAGGCAATCTTTGTACATTTCTTGCTGCATTAGAAAAAAAAAGGCAAGACAAGAAAGGCTCATGCAAAGGCTTTAGGGAACCGTGCTGCCTTTGAAGGCTAAATATCCCTTTCCATTAAGTGCTAGACACTATGGGAGTGAACTGGCCTAGTTTAAATCAGATATATAGAGCAAACCTGATGCCCTGTGGTCTACACAGACTGTTTTAAATTTGAAATAGGGAAGTCCAGTTAATGACCAATTTATATGAAGAAAGAAATCATGAATATCCAGTTCAGTGGTCTGAGCATGTCTCTTCACACAGTGCCTCAAAGCTCATACTTACATAGTCATTTACTGGCAATTCATCCATGATGTCCCTAGCTTGACGTACTGCATGAGCCTGTGTCTCTAGGGTGTCCTGCATTTTTACATCCTCTTCATCACTGAATGTAGCCTCTGGAACACAAAGAGACAGGCAAAGGGCTGTGCATCTAAAATTAGCGTAGGCTACAGTTTAACAGTAATCTTCCTAGGGTAGACTTAATAGTGACAGTACTGATTCTCTACTAAAAAAGGTGAGTTTACTGCTTCCCAGTGAATTAACAATGTTAAACAAAGATGATGAGAAGTCTGAAATCCATCTTGTTAGTCATGACTTGCTTAATCTCTTGCTTTTGTTTGTACCAGATGACTGAAAATCATACGGTGGAAAGAGACATGGAAAAAATCCAGATAAGAGCATCTGCTTCAAACGTCTGTTCACTTTTCAAGTTTACTTTATAACAAGGTCTTATAACAAGGTATTCTAGTGGTTTGGTGTAAAGGATACAGAGCTTAACTGGTACACTCCTAGTCCACTACTGGTCCACTATAAGTACCTCCAAGAGGAGATAGGTGCATCCAGTGGATAGGCAGCTCTTGGCAGATTTCCCAGATCTTGGAGTTTTGCAAAAATGCTCTGTTACTGATAGGCTGCTTAGCAGGGATCCACACATAAGAGTCCACCACCTGCATATTCACCTCTCCAGGCTCACCAACCTGCAGACAGGTCATAAATTACACTTATTCTCAGCCTCTCTCTATAGGCCCAACCTGGATACACCTGTGGACTGTGCTTCATTCATTTATCCTACATTAAATAGACTAATTACCAGCAATGCCTGTAATATACCATTTAACTTCTGTAAGACTATAGCAGTTTTTTCCAGCAGTATTCCATTTTTTAAATATCAAACATTTTAGTATCCCTTTTCCAGGTAGTACTTGCAATCTAATTGTGTTGGAAAAGGTAAAAGAAGTTTCTAAATTGATATTAATGCTGTTCTTTTGTTGGCAGGGAAGACATTATGCAGTTTAGCACTATGCAGACTGAGCAGTATTAACATATTTAATTTGTTGATATTGTAGTTGAGATATAAAGAACACTATTATCACTTAATGATGCACCTAATGAAGGAAGCCATGTCAGTTCTATCTAATGATGATATATGAAGCACTTTGTGTAATGTAATTCCATAAAATATTTACTTTCTTTTACCACTGTATATGTAAATACAAATCTAAAAAAATAGCCCCCATTTCCTTAATTAGCCAAGAGAACAGAGGAAAGGCTTACATGACAAATGTTTTTACAAGGTGATTTCTTTTCAATCTAATGCTTAATTGCATATTAGTTAAGCTTGATTTAGAGTCTTGGGGCTAAAGTTTGAGGTACCATTTATATTAGGTCACATTTCCCTTTCCTCCCTTCTTTTTCATCCCACTGTTTAGGCTCTATTAGAAGTCCTTTTTGGTACCCAATCTTGTTTGTTGTGAATTGACACTCCATATCAGTGTGGCAAGTTAGAAGCCACAGAAGTTCTTCTTTATTAAAAACACCATCCACTCTATCATCTTTTGACTCTTATCACCCCTCCTCTAACTCCTCACTTCCCAGCATCACACTCCCCAGCATCACACTACACTAATGATGACTCGGAGGACAGCTTGTGCAGAGCTGCAGAGGCTGCTGTTTTAAAGCTGAAATTAAAAGTAGCACAGTGGCACCCACAACCCCCAACCCCCAACCCCCACCTCTCTCCAACCACCCCCTTAATTGGGTCTCTTAACTGCTCAAGCAAAGCACACCACCCTCATAAGTAAATAGAGGTTAGGCTGCTAGTCCTGCAACATGACTTTTACTTTATATTTGAGAAATTACACCAATAAATTCAAGGGGTGATTGTCTCTTGGGATTTAGGTACATTTTACATTTGCCTCATTTACATTTACATTTTTGAATATCCCCTTATGGAAAGAGTAGTAATAAACATGCTCACCCTTGTCTAACCAGACCTCATCATAAATATACTCTCACTGTCAATGCTCAGAATAAAGTTTTATAATTTATTATAGTTTATTGACTTATGGGATTAATAGCAAATAGATAAGGAGAAAACTGAGACATTGATGCACCGGCTCTGCCAAAACAGGACTATGATTTCATCAGTTGCATTTAGGCTGTGAGTGACTGGAGGGAAGCTCTGGGATTACTTCTTTCATCATTTCCTTGAATAAAATTTGGAATTTGTAAAAAGTACTGGCAGAAAACTAGTCATATTTTTCACCTGGATGTATGTGGAGGCTGCTTTATTTTCTTATCAACAGTGTGCAGATTCTTCTTAGCCTGTATTGTTTTGCCGAGCTGCAGTGTGGTTGGGGAATGCAGTTGCCTGCCCTACAGACTGCACTAGCAGCTAATAATACTAGTGTTAATCCATACCTACTTTACAATTTCACCACCTCTCTCTCTTTGACACTATCTCTAGGTAGCTTTCTCTCTCCCACTCACTCACTCCGTCTCCCTTTCTTTTTCTCCCTGGTAGCCTGTTGGCAGTTGATTCCTCCATGTTTTTGCCAAGTTTATTTTAGTCCTGGAAGATTAAGACTGGGTAGGAATGATAACTAATACCATCATTGATTACCATTTCCTTAGAAAGTTCACACCTTAAGCATATTCCAACAAAATATTAATCTGTGTCCTAAATTAAATTAAGAGATCCTAGTTTAGTTTTAGAAGGATGTGTGCTGATAGTCAGTACAGTTTTCTGTAATTCTGCATGATCTCTCTCTCTTTCTCCCTGTCTCTCGCTCTCTCAATAAGACTGAACTGAAGTCTAATTAGGTTTCACAATGTGTGAAAAGAAGAAAATGGCAGCGACATATGGTGCTTGCTTCATAATTAGCATCTGTAAACATGGATTAGCCATTAAAAATATAAGCCAGAGAAATTGCATGCTGTTTTTGTCTATAATACCTTCTGCTCATAGAGTCAAAGAGGATATTTTGGGGCTTGACATGACAATGGATCTGCTTATCTTCACGACAGTATAGGAAGGTGCAAGGAGTTTCATTCCTCAGTGGTAGATGTGAACCTTGAGATGGCTGAGACTAAAACCATATCTGAAAGAGACTCCAATATGGAGCACACTGCCTGTTATTTTCAGTGCTACCAATAAATTGGCTGTCTGACTGATAGAATTTGAACATCACAGACAGCCATTAGGTCCCAAGAAGAAATGAATCACTTCAACCCTGAGTCAAGTGAAATTTACGGAGCAAACATCTTCAAATACCATTTTAATGGCTTACCTTTCTGAAGGACCTCACTCTTTCCTTAAGGCTATTTGGACTGAGCCTTCAGAGGAGATGATTAAAAATTAATATTAGCTCAGGATTGACAGCAAACACCATTTGATGTGTGCCACAAAGGGGTTATGGAATTGTGGACTTTCTGATGGTTTCATGTGCACTGGAGCCCCAAGTTTATACTTTTTTGAAAAATGCTAGAGGCAAGATGAAGGGCGAAGAGTGGAGGTGTGTTTGAAGAAAGATGAGAAAAAGAGGGTGAGGATGATATAGACTAAATTTATTTTAGCATTTATTGGATCTGTTTCTGCATATTATTATTATTCTTCTTGTTGTACTTTCGGCTGCTCCCGTTAGGGGTCGCCACAGTGGATCATTGGTCCACATGTTGATTTGGCACAGGTATTACACTGGATGCCTGTCCTGACGCAACCCTCCCATTTTATTCAGGCTTGGGACCAGTACTGAGAGTACATTCCCAGGGGCTGGGTTGGTTTCCTGCCTGGGAATGGAACCTGGGCTGCTGCAGTGAGAGCACAGAATCCTTAGCCACTAGACCACCAGGGTGCTTATTATTATTCTTATTGCAAAAATTTATGTTTTTTGCCAGGAGCACATCAGCAGATCCAATGCACCCAGAGCTGGCAGCCTTCAACATACCTCAAACTCTGCTTTCTTCAGGTCTACCTCAGCCAGTTTGGGCAGCTCCCTGGTCTGAGTCCTGATGTAGCATCTTTGATGTTTGGCAAAACGGATACCTGTCAGTCCCTTCACAAGATATAGTAAAATTAAGAAATATGGACATGGTTTTATTATATAAAATTATATAATATTAGGCATTTAAAATTGGATAATCTGTGAAAAAAAATGTGAAAAGTCATTATGGTCTCTTGATAGCAAATTCATACAAATTTGAATACAATTGTGGAAATAGATCAATCATTAGGGTTAGGCATGTGGTTTGTATTAGTAATTTCATACCATTTCATTCAAATGGAATTGATTGAAATGATTCTTTTTGTATTTCTTGTATTTTTTTTTCTGTTTCAGATTGTTTACCACTGCCCTTTTTGGAGTATATCCTCTTTGTACAACCTTTTATATATTTGTAGCATATATCTGTACTTTTGTTGGTTTATGCTTGCAAGTTAT
Source organism: Pangasius sanitwongsei (assembly GCA_037576675.1). Classification (NCBI taxonomy): domain Eukaryota; kingdom Metazoa; phylum Chordata; class Actinopteri; order Siluriformes; family Pangasiidae; genus Pangasius; species Pangasius sanitwongsei. Next base: position 12,754,190 of record CM075009.1, on the reverse strand, counting down.
AGTATAGTATAATATCCAAGTTATATATCTACTTGCCTGTTTTATATTGTTCTGATTCTAATTCATTCATCCATCCATCCATTCTTTTTTTTTTTTTAATCTTACCTTAGCTTGCTAAAATTGCTATGAATTTTACTTGAGTTTGTGTTGCCCCAAACCTACAAGAGTAAATAACAAACCTACAGAAACAATTTTCTCTCCAACAGAAGCATGTCAGGGCAGCATTACTGCAGATAAACAAGCATCAGCTCAGTGAGGAGCTTTTTCCAGAGTGCCCCTCATGGCCTGTCATATAAAATTCATTCATTTTTCCTCATCTGAAAAGAGGAAAGCAATGATCTATATCTTTCAGGCACTGTGACATAATATAAGATTATTGCATTGTAATGTCTTTTATCTGTTTATAAAATAGTACAGTATAGTAAATAAAAGTTTTAATGATTAATTTTTTTTAAACCATTTTTGAAATCATTTTTTGAAACCATGCATTGAAGTGAAAATCGTGCAAATGTCATATCCCTATAAACATTACCAAGGCTAGGAACAGGAACAGTTTTAGGTATAATTCACAGGTATAATTACATGTGATGCATCTTGTGTGGATGTGTTGACTACGTTAATAATACTGCAGTAGGAGAATTTCCTCCTTATATACCAGTACTTCTGATACATCATGATGAGAAACTATACCTGGAATATAAAGATCATCACTGAAAGAAAAGTGGTAACAAATAACCAAAAAGCGTTGCATGCCACTTTCCAGATGAAGGGCTAGTTTTCTGAAGCTATGAGCAAATTGCTGTGTCTGGACATGCAGAAAATCAAGAAAACACACTTCCTTACAAGGATAACAACATGCAAAGCATTTGACCTAAGGAGCAGTGATAAAAATTTTTCATTAGTGTGATTAAATATAGACACAAGGAAACAGCTTTCCATTCTGAACAATATGCTTTCAGTAAGTTAAGGTGTGATGTTTTAATCACTTGCATTTCACTTGCATGCTTTCGTGTGGCACTGCCAGATCAGGTGTGAGAGAACACACATCATTTCCAAAAACAGATGAAATCCTAGTCTGAGAAAGCCTGATTACAAGTAACACTTATAAGTGTACTGATGTAGAAAACATTTCAGAACACAGTAATTATAGTGAAGGGATGCTCAGTCAGTCTGAACTATATTTGATATTTGTTCAGCAAATATTTGAATATTTGTAAAATATTTAATGTTGAGCATTTTTCAATATGATTTTTCTTAGTGTCAAATATACTCTTATGTGTGCTTAATGCATTTTTTTGCCTAAGGACAGTCTAATGGTAGTCTTTTAATTAATAAATATTTTTTACACCTTTCAGAGATGCATAATACTGTTCATTTAAAAGAATAACTTCCTGTGATTTTGCGGATTTTAACATTATCGCAGGTGTTAAAGGAAAATAATCCTACACGGTCCAATGGGTAGCATACTTTAGCTACTACAGTATTACCTTTTTATACGTACCCATGAACGTGTAAAGATAAAGGGTCCATCGGCTACATCCTGACTATGTACCATTTTTTTTATAGCCTTAGCATGAAAAAATAGAAAAAAGTAGTGGTTTGTTTGAAAAAAGTGTTGTTTGCTTTAGCTTATGATTTCTGCTGCCCTAGAACTGTTAAACAGCCTGGATGCTTTGCACGAAAGTAATCTCAATAATATTTGTCTGGAGTTTTATTATCTTGTATAGACCTCCATGTTTGGTCACTATATAATAGCTTATTGCAGTGCTGCTTTTCATAGCTTATGTCTGCTTCTCTTGTCAAAACCTTTCTGATTCCCCTGGTTACAGAAAGCCTGGGTTGCTTTCTGTTTTTACAACCATATATTTCGAATGTATGTTTCTGAAAGAATAAAATCTCCTCTTTAACCATGGAGGCTAATTTGATCTTCCACATGTTTTTTTGTTGTTATTGTTTTTTTGTTTGGACAAGCAACATATTACTATTACATATTAGGCCAACCACACTTACATTTTGAAAATCGTGGACCTCCAGGACCTCCTCACTGCCATTGCTCACTCTGAGGATTTCCAAATGTTTGGCAGGATTGATCTCCATCATGCTCTCGGTCTCCACACCATCCAGCAGAGCCTTGTACTCATAATTGTAGATCTGCGGAAACCCACTGCTCAGTTTTCTGAACCAGTATACTCATTATACATTAAGGGCAAAAAAGGCAACTGGATCACTGCATTGTATAGAATAACACTATTTCCCACAGCTTTACAAAGTATATCTGCCATTATTAAGAACATAAATGTGCAACTGAAACTGCTTAAACATGATTTGTCCAACTGACAAAATCAGTGTCCTGCACTGCAGTAGCCCAGTGAGACTGATGAATAGTATTTAAGGTATTATCTATGTTTTTTCTATGACTGGCCTGCACAGAGTCCTGACCTGAACCCGATAGAACACCTTTGGGATGAATTAGAGCGGAGACTGAGAGCCA
>CM075009.1:12739922-12751599 GCA_037576675.1 Pangasius sanitwongsei | reverse complement strand
ATGGCACTTAAGTTCATATGTGAGTCAAGGCAGGTGACCAAATACTTTTGGTAATATAGTGTATATATATATATATATGTGTGTGTGTGTGTGTATGTGTGTGTGTGAGAGAGATGTTGCGGGATCAAGGAAAGGCTGAACACACTCACAGAGGCAGTCAGTGCGGGAGATGTGCTCTTTATTTTTCTTTTTTTTTTTTAAGTTGGCAGAATGAGGAATGGTGAAAGGGTGAAGTATGGGGAGTTTCTGAAACTGACTGCCAAGATCAGTGAGTGTGTGACACAGGCAGTGCTCTGAGACCTTCATACGACCTAAATAAGATGATTAAAATAAAACGTGATCTTGTCCACTGGCTAGCTTCTAATAACACTACTCACTATTTTTGTTTTTGTACTGTAATTTCAGTCCAAAATGTTGCATGAATGTTTGAAGATCTGGAAAAAAGTAAATCATGAAAAAAATCTAACTGAATATATTTGCCTGAACAAAATTGTTGCTTCTTCATATACGGCTGAGTAGATTCAGTAAATACTGAATCACCTCTGCCATATATGGACCCCATAATTGCCATATATGGTCCTTTACAAGAACCAGTAGCCTGTTTGCAGTACTGCTTATTGTGTACAACTTCACTAACAATGAAGCAGAAACACTGTTGCATGAACAAAAACAAAACAAAAATGTTTTATTTGGAACTTTTATGAATGTTTTGTCTAGGAAATAAATAAGAAATAAGATAAGTCAGCTATCTCCAATACCACATTGCTGAAGTCAAAGTCCCACTGTGCTGTTCTACAAAATTTTGTATGGCCACTTGGAGACAACATTCAAGAAGCTCAGCTACACTTCAATTCCTCAAAACTGAAAGATTTTATAGCTACATTTGTGCAAACTATTACCCAAATTACTTTTGTAAAAACCTTTGATGGCACTACATTCCCTCATTTTTATTGTCTTTTCTGTTGTAATATTTAGAAATATAAAATATTGCATTGTGAGTGACATGAATGCATGTGTTTTGTTGGCCTTTCCAAAAGTGGTACACATTGCTAGCACTGGGCAAATAAAATCAACTGTACTAACAAGTACTGTGTGTACTAAATCTTCAAGCAAACCAAGATCAGTCATTGTCTGTACCATTCCAATCAATCTTTAGATGCGCCTTTTGCTCTGCTCATTGATTACACTTTTCTGCATACACATGGTCAGGAGTAGTTCTAAATATACACACATATTCACACAAAAGAATAACTTGATAAATCACATTCTACGCACAGAAATGTATACACAGTTTATACATACATACAGTTGATAAATGAGACCCCTGGATAATATTGGGGTGTTCAGGGCTACTTAGACAAATTTACACAAACAAAACTAAAAAAGCAGTCAATTTAAATATGTTGTATGTGCTGATACATTGTAAAGATGGACAATCACTTGTACATGTCTTTGGCTGTCCATAACATTTAGAGTACCAAAAACATAAGAGAAAGTGCCTTCTTTTGTAATTTGTAAAGTTTGATTTCAATTTTCATCCTATGTCAACAGACTCAAAAATACATAAATAAATAAATTCACCAGGTTTTGCAACCTGAAACTGGATACAGATCTGTAGATGTCTAGACCATTTTTGTGTCCTGTTTTAGAGGAAAACATTTCTAAAAAATCTTATTATTACCTGCATCTGCCAAATGTCCTATGAGGAACATTATTAATACATTAGGCTTGAGGGCTTGTGTATGCCTTACAATGGATCAAAAGCCTGCTTTCTAAATCCTCTTTTTCTTTTATTTGCCTCCTCAGTCTCTCTATCACATTTTTCTTCTACTGCATTGGTACAGTTGTTGCGCGCTCTATCTGACCCCACATTATTCTTTCATCACGGCTTTTCAATAGCAGCCTGACTGTGTGTTAAAGGAGTTTGATATTGTAAAGAAATGAGGACAAAGAAATTTAATTAGCTTTCAGTGTGCTTGCCTTTGAGAGATGAGGAAGATTGGAGAGAAAAAAACACAGAGAGTAGTGGTTCAAGGCAAATAGCTTAGAGAGATTTATTCATTAGTGCTCATGAGTATATCTGTAGTGAGGATACCTTGAGTACTATATTGTTTTGTGTGCCACGATGTTTACTGTTCAAATATCAGAGGTTCATTAGGCCAAGGGTGCTGATGTTGTTTGCCTGTTGGATTTGAATAGCCCACATTTTGTAATTTAAGTATACACAAAATCTATAGATGGTCATCTGATAGGAAAATGTCTGTCATATCTGTTAATGTTCAAAAATACTAAAGCTTTGGATTGAATTTGTTGGTTCTATAGCTGTAGGATGTAACTTTAATTTGAATAAGCAGCTTTATTGAGACATTAGAGATAAAAAAAAGAACAAAAACATGGTGATTTTGTTCTGCCAGTTGCCATGGGAAGCCTAAAAATAATTTTCAACTTTAGAGTTGTCAGCTAGTATTTGGTGTGAGTTTTCAGAATCATGAGCTATACACAGTCGTATGTCATTACGCCACATCCAGAGACATTATACAAGGTAGAACATTGAATATACTCTTAAATGCCAACTACAGCTACCTTCTGTGGTGTCACTAGTTGTCAAGCCAAACTCTGGAGAGTTTGCAAACAAAGAAGGAGCGTGACAGGATCCAATCTTAAATAAGGATTAGAAGTGGCAACATCTCCAGAATTTAAAGATAAATATTCAAGAATGCAGAGCTTTTTTTTTTTTTTTTTTTTTTAAATAGCTACATACAATGATGCAACTCTAATAATGATCTTACCCATACTGAGGAATTTATATTTCTTTTATCAAATAGGTTAACATTAATTAGCTAGCTCACAGCTTGCAGTAATTACAAGTTCGGCTAATTTTGGTCATCTGAGCCTGGCCGTGTCTACTGGTCATTTGAAGAGCTCTGTTTTTGTTCACTCTGATTTTTAGCTAACTAACTACCACAAGCCTTCCAGTTTGTCATTATCAGCTCTGTGTGCTGTGATGTGGAGCCATTCTGTGGAGGTGCAGTGCTGTGTACATCACACCAAGAGAGCACAGATACACTTACTCAGATACACACTAGTGATGACATGTTGGGTACTGGAGCTTCAAAGCATGTGTCACCAAGGTAGAGCACTTACACGAGGTGGTTGTGTTTTCCTGTAATGATGTCATCAGTGATTATTTGAATCCACATTTTGAGATTGCTTGGAGAATGGGTCCAGCTCTGGTGGCTTGTTTTTAGTAGTCTATACTCCATATCATATGCAAGAATATATTTAATCTCAGAAGCCCATTTATTGCCCATTTAGAGAAAATTCTTTTGTAGTTTACCTATAAAAGCAACACAACTTTGTTGCACCTAATAACATTATAAACTCTGTAAACATTCAGAAGCATCATTCAAGTACACTTTCATGTCTACACTACAATCAATATGTAATACATTTATAATTATAGAAGTGTTAATAAAGCCACTTAAGGGCATAATCAGGTAGAAAACTGAACCGTTTTCCAACCTCAGCTGCTGTGAACTCTATTTATAGTTATTTCTTATTTACTTTTTGAAATTAAAGGGATCATATTTAACAGAATTTAAATTTGATTACAGCTTTATTTATTAATATAGGTGAACCAATTTTCTATCCTGAACAATATGTCATAAATAAAAACATGGTGATTATATGTTTTATTGTTACTTATGCTACTCTACTTTTTACTCTAATATTTGCTATAATTAGTTTATAAAGTATAATTAGTTTTTTAAATGTTCAATAAATCAAGATATACTATATGCATAGAACTACATTATAATCTTAAGTGACTCAAGTAATACAATGAATATTGTATTTTGTGGCGTTTCTAGTCATAAACCACAACCAAAAATAAGCTTATTTTTATTTTAAATAACCACTTGGTGATTAACATGACAGCAAATTGGCACTGCTGTGATCTGGTCTAAAATGGACTTGAGCTAAAAACTATGAATTAAATAATAATAATAATAATAATAATAATAATAACAATAATAATAATAATAATTTGACTGTTTAAATTATTCTTTTTAAATATTCAATGAATCAAGAAGTCTACCCATCCTTGTTAAAATTGTAGGGTTGTTGTAAAAAGCCGTAAAAACTGAAACCATAAATCATGCTAGATCTTTTCCCACCTTTAATATTGTCAAGTCTTTGCTGGAATCTGTCTTGTACCAACTTGGCACATCTTGATTTGGCATTTTAATTCAACACTTCTTTGCAAAAATGGCCCAGATCTATGAAATTTTCAGGGGATCTCGCGGGGATCCCTGAAGATCCCTCTTCAAGTCATTTCACAGATTTTTGAGTTAGATCCAGGCTCAGTCTGGGCCTTATGAAATGTTAATCCTCTTCTGAAGCCATTCCTTTGTTGACTTGGATTTGTGATTTGGGTCGTTATCATGCTGGACGGTGACATTCTTCTTCATCTTCAGCTGTATAAAAGAGGCCTGCAGGTTTTGTACCAAAATAGATTGGTGTTCGGAGCTATGCGTGATTCCCTCTATGTTGACTAGAGCTAAAGAGAACCAGACCACGGCTTCAGAAGTTGGATGAAACCGAGAAGACTGTCAAGAAAACCCTACAGAAACAGCTGATCTTTTTTGGGGTTAATCAGAATCATTTCACTGATGACAAGTGTATGATGATTACTTTTTAACACAAGTTTGAATGTAATTGGTTAACTCTGAGCATAGTCATATGTCCCATTATATAAGGATGAGCACTCTTGTGCAACCAGGTTATTGTATCCTCCCCCCCTTTAATTTTTTCGATTTATTGTTCACTTGAATTTTGTTGGTTAAAGGTGAAAAAAAGATCTGACATGATTTATATAGGTTTCATTTTTTACATCACAAGAACCTGCAATTTTAACAGGGGTGTATAGACTTTTTATACCCGCTATAAATACACCTGTTCCTGGAAGGCCCCAGAATTTGTTCTCTTATAGAGGAAATATTTAAACAAACAGCATCATGAAGAACAAGGAGCTTTCAAAACAAATCTGGGACAAAGTTCTGGAAAAGTGTCAAAAGGGTATAAAAAAAAATCCCTGTTGTGAAAATGGGGACTAGTGGCTGGGAATGAGGTGAGCATACCAAGGTAGGAATTTAATGGTCCTAGGAAACATATGGATACATTCAGACAGTCTCTTGTTTACTTCTTTTCATCTTCAGAATGTCTGATCTCCGAGGTGTGCTGTGTGCACAGCATGCAGATGCTTTCAGAGAGTACTCTAGAATGAAATGAATTAATGACAGACAAGTACACCAATAAAGCCCCAGGTGTTTTACATCTAACCCAGTGGGATCCCTGTAGACAGTCGGTAAAGGTCATAGAGACACTATGCCAGATGAGTGAAGGAAAGATAATATTATGCTCACGACAGCATGATGTCCTGCTTCTCCTTCAAGGCCTTGAGATATGCAAGGATGTCAGAGCCCAGCACAACAGCTGTCATTCAGAAGCAGCACAATGCTTGAACATTTGTCCCTCAGACAGAGAGAGAACCGAAGAGAGACAAGGGTCAGCCTGTCAGGTCTTGGATGGATTTGAGGTGAGGATGGCACTCAGCACTTAGTAACTATATAGAACTACAGGATTACATGAAAAGGGGGAGTAACTGACTTCTTCTCTTACTGCTTACTTAGATTTCGGTTACTTTGTGGTTGGATATAACATAATGCTGGAACATTTTGCATTACAAGTACTTTAAGTAACTTACAGAATTAGTTAACATTAACAAACCATAAACTCCAGAATTAATAAAAACAGAAGTAATTTAACAAAGCAGTTTATGCTTGTAATAATTAATGCTGCTTTAACCCATGTTTATGCCACAATGCTGTTAATACTGAAGTGAATCTGATTGGTCAGAATGTGTTGATTCATTTTCTATGGAAGATATGACAGTAGGTCTGAAAAATAAGAGGGTAAGATACATCACAAGAACTGAGTTCAGCTCATTAACAATTTCTAGTAACATGCTGTAATTTAATTTATGCTTATTAGTGGATGTATTAATGAATGCAGATGTGTTTAGTTTGAATGTATTTAGTAAAGAAGTAAATGGCAATCGATTAAATCGCTTATCCTCTCAAGAATTTCAACAAGGGAAAAACATTATCTTGTAAGAGGCTGTACTGTCATGTAATATTTAGTTTGTAGATTACAGTTTTTGTATTTTAAATATTCTTTTCTTTAATGCTAGAAATTATGGTTTCAAAGGCAGCATGCCATTTCTCATAGCCTAAGACTGTAGGGTCTCCTACTCTCCCTTACCATTGGCTCCCTGCACTCCTGCAGGTCATGACTTAACTACTGCTCAGATGTGTAGTCAAATGAGCAAAAAAATTATCTCCGAGGCTTCACTTTGGCATAGACTAAGAATGATGATAATGAAAATTTCAGATGCACTAAAATGCCTGGCCTTCATTTCTTAGGTGCTTACAGAAAGCAAGACAAGCCTGACTCTGCAGGGTGGTCTGGACCTATGTGCAGTAATTTATAAATCCCATGCAAGGACAGTTAAAATCAGTTCAAGTCTAATATCCAGGCCAAAGGTCCACACACATTTAGGTTCAAAACAACAAACACAAAAGAGTAATCCAAAGGCAAGAGTGCATTAATAAACCAAGGTCCAATTTCATTACATTAAAATCTCAGAACTCATGCAGGAAGTTGGCAAGATGTTGCTATGAGAATAAGTAAGATTGGTGTATTTCTTGGCATAGATGAATAGGAACAGCTGCTTGTAATCAACAGGGTTAGAATACTTGGAGAGAGAGGCATTGTAGTGAACTGGCTGTGACAGCAGAAGAGAAGACAGTAGCCTCTTCTAAAAGCAATAAAAGTAAAAGAGCATTTAGTCCCCGAGATATGTTACTGTTGTGAAACTTAGAAGCTCTTGGGAAATCACTTCTTCAAATCATTTGGAGAAAGCAGATGGCATTCACATGTATTCAATCCATGTCAGAGTCCACCAAGTGAGCGACTGTGTACATGTTATCATGTCCTTTATTCCTGCTGCCTGTCACATGTTTTGCAATATACTCTACCCCCAGAGAACCAATGATTTCCAGAACCTGATATTCCTAATTTCACTCCAAATCATTCCTTATTGTATATGTTACTAAATATTAACTACACATAAAATAGAAAATGTGAAAATTGCTTATGTTCATATGTTATAAGCATAGCTAATAGGCCATATGCCAATGGTTTACCAAAGCCTATGTGAATGAAGTTCATATGTGGACAACAGTTCTCAGTTTAAACTGTTCTAAGTTTAGGCAACTTTCAATGCCAGTGGATCAATTCGACTGGGGGCCTCAAACAATTGCTTGGTCTGCTCTCCCTCTAGCTTTACATTGCTAAGCGCTTATTTTGTAGCACTGTTTTGACTTCTTTTTATATGCACTAAATGTTTAGGGGTGCATTTCACAAGTCTTAGAAAGCAAGCTATTGCTGGGTAGCTTGTGAGATAAAAGGAGTTATGGATGGGGACACTGATGACAAGACCTGTCAGACTGCATATACATTACATTTAAAATAAATGGGGAGCAAATGCTTTCAGTGCTGCCAGACTCATTTTGTGGAGCATCTGGTGATGAACACAATGAAGACAAGCAGCTGTTTCCGGACAGAAGCTGGCTTCGAAAAATGGAAGGTGATGGTCACTAGTTAATAGACAGTATTGTCAGCTAAGTGAGTTGTACTCCTTTAGGAATTTGATCTTTTTCATAATTAATTGTCAGCCTACAGTTTGGTTTTTGAAATATTTTCAAGGTTGTTTTCTTACATTTTTTCTTACATTCAACTTGATGGACTGAGGCCTTCAAAAATCATGTTTGAGTGACAAATCCAGATAATGTTTTCACTTATTAAAAATGAGAGGCAAAACATCAAACATACCTCTTATAGAAATCAAAATATCACCATAATTTTGATTTCTAAAGTGAATTTAGAAAGTAAATAGTGTAAACATGAGATCTTATTTGGCTGTATATTTAATTAAGGATAAATATGCAACACATCTTCAAAGGAAGATCAAAATCTTTTTTGTACAAAAAACATATATGTTTATAAGATGAGCTAAATTATCTTTTCATTAAAAGACAAAAACAATGAAAAGAAATAAATTTAACTAGTAAGTATAGATTTTCACAGACCTATCATACCAGCCTAGTTGATGTTCTTCATGAGATGTTTTTCTACATTACATGAACTGTGATCACTAAACATGATTAATGTACATTCTCATTATACTTCTCTCAGATCAACTTACCTAGAAAAAAAGGTATTTTCTTCTTGAGTATTCTTTAATGTAGTCATCTATAGATTATTTTCTCTGTACTTATATAATTGCTGGGAATTACAAAGGAATTTACAAGGGAAAACTGTTTTAGATGTGCTATTCTATTGCTCTATATTTATGCTTTTCAAATGAGAATTTACTCTCAGTTCCATGTATGCATTTTCCTGGATATAAATTTTTAATAGACAGGGGAGTGTAATAGTCTACTTTCTCCCCCTTTCCGAATGTCACCTATGCCTTGCCATGTTTGGCCACTATGTTGTGGCTGACCACTGTCTGCTATCTTTTGCTTAAATATACTGGTAATTTTTTTATACCCAGCACATACATCACACTGATCTGATGTACTATGTGGGGAATAGAACGATATTCAGGAGGCGAAAAGGGTCTGCTTAGTATTGCTAGGCATATGGGTTGTGTTGTGATTAATAATGTGCTGTCTGGGCTGGAAAAAACGAATGATGTCATAAACAAATGGAACTGGTGAATTTTTTTTCCCCACCACTTCTTATCTCAAAGGCTTGCAATCTCACTTTTTACCTGCTATCATTCTCCGCTACCTCAGTGAAGTATGAGTGACTGAAACTGATGTAAACATGACACAATGGATTCTGTCACTGATTGTTCTTCTGAATAGGTTTGCAGTGCAAATACAGATCAATCTTCTCCCATGGAAATGGCAGTGGGAGTCACACATAGTGTTCAACAAAGTTGTTTCCTCTGGGTAGTACTCTGGGACACTCTACAGTGTCCATATGAAAGTAAAACAAAAAATTTAACAGCAAATACTGAACTAAACATCCATTTAAAAGATGAGTGGTGAGCAAGATACCCACAAGAGAAGTCACCTCTACTGCGGGAAGACAACTATTGCTCTCATTGGTTCTCAGCCACATCGAGCATAAATCTCCCAAGTATGCTCAGTACCTCAAGTGACTAAGTGGCATTTAGAAACAGCTTGTGAGAGCAGAAGGTCACTGCTTTCAGCCTTCTAGATGCATATGATAATTTGGTTAGATAAATGGCATTAGCTACTAATGAGGACAAAAATAGTCTTTTGCTGGTAAAAAACATTAATGATCCAGTTCCATCTTAAACTGCAGACTGAAAGTCTGGAAAGTAGAGTGAGTTTATGGGCAACCATTTTAGATCAGGGGTTTTATAAGACTCAACAAATTGTAGCTAAGCAATTTTTGCTATAGCTAATTATTTTTTTAAATGTACATAAAAATACATCACTTTGAACTACAACCCGAATTCCGGAAATGTTGGGATGTTTTTTAAATTTGAATAAAATGAAAACTAAAAGAATTTCAAATCACATGAGCCAATATTTTATTCACAATAGAACATAGATAACATAAATGTTTAAACTGAGAAATTTTACAATTTTATGCACAAAATGAGCTCATTTCAAATTTGATGCCTGCTACAGGTCTCAAAATAGTTGGGACGGGGGCATGTTTACCATGGTGTAGCATCTCCTCTTCTTTTCAAAACAGTTTGAAGATGTCTGGGCATCGAGGTTATGAGTTTCTGGAGTTTTGGTGTTGGAATTTTGTCCCATTCTTGCCTGATATAGGTTTCCAGCTGCTGAAGAGTTCATGGTCGTCTTTGACGTATTTTTCGTTTAATGATGCGCCAAATGTTCTCTATAGGTGAAAAATCTGGACTGCAGGCAGGCCAATTCAGCACCTGGACTCTTCTTCTATGAAGCCATGCTGTTGTAATAGCTGCAGTATGTGGTTTTGCATTGTCCTGCTGAAATACACGAGGCCTTCCCTGAAATAGATGTCATCTGGAGGGGAGCATATGTTGCTCTAAAACCTTTATATACCTTTCAGCATTCATAGTACCTTCCAAAACATGCAAGCTGCCCATACCGTATGCACTTATGCACCCCCATACCATCAGAGATGCTGGCTTTTGAACTGAACGCTGATAACACGCTGGAAGGTCTCCCTCCTCTTTAGCCCGGAGGACACAGCGTCCATGATTTCCAACAAGAATGTCAAATTTGGACTCGTCTGACCATAGAACACTTTTCCACTTTGAAACAGTCCATTTTAAATGAGCCTTGGCCCACAGGACATGACGGCGCTTCTGGACCATGTGCACATATGGCTTCCTTTTTGCATGATAGATCTTTAGTTGGCATCTGCAGATGGCACGGCGGATTGTGTTTACTGACAGTGGTTTATGGAAGTATTCCTGGGCCCATTTAGTAATGTCAATGACAGAATCATGCCGATGAGTGATGCAGTGTCATCTGAGGGCCCGAAGACCACTAAATGACCCACAGTGACTCCTAAATTATTGACAACTTTGTAAAAAATATGCAAAATCGTATATACTTTATAATGCAGAGCCCTTATTGAAACAGAAGATTTTATGACATCACCCCATCTTATTCACACTGCACTGGCTACCAGTAACATCTCACATGGAATGGAATGGAATTGTGCGAGGGGTTGGCACCCCTTCCAGGGTGTCCCCCGCCTTGCGCCCCGAGTCCCCAGGGATAGACTCCAGGTTACGTTGTGACCCTGTGTAGTATAAGCGGTACAGTGAATGGAATGGATGGAACTAATATTTGGTGAAATCTCCCTGGAGAAAATAACACCAAGCCTCATTGTGTAATGTCTTACAAGGCTTGTAGCAAGATCTTGGACTACTCACCCATGCAGAACATTTCCTTTATATTCTTAGGTTTGCGTACTTGGATGGCGCTCTTTAAGACATTCAGAAACTTGCACAGAATGGTGTGTGAACAAATTTGCATATGATGCATTAAAGTGTTGCACAGTATCAAAACAAGCAGTGATCTGAGTGCAAATGATGAATCAGCTTCAGCTGCATGGAAACAAGCTTTTGCTTGCTAATTACTTATTTAAGTCCTATGTATTCAACATACCAGAATTTTCCCTATTATAAATCTAATTTACATGAAACATATCTAATTTATGTAGGTGACAGTAAATCAAGCAAAGAAAATCAAGCAAAGAAAAATATATTTCTGAGAAGCAGAGTTAGAGATGTTTATGTCTGTGTTTGCTGAAAATATAAATATTCATATAACAAATATAAATATAGAGGAATCCTAAAAAAAATGTAGTTTATATATGTATATATATATAAATATATATATACATTATATATAAAATGTAGTTTATATATGTATATATATATATATATATATATATATATATATATATATAGTCAGGTCTGGAAGTATTTGGACAAAGACAGAGTTTTTGTGATTTTGCCTTTATACACCACCACAATGGATTTGAAATAAAACAGTCAAGATGTGATCGAAGT
>CM075009.1:12715292-12739822 GCA_037576675.1 Pangasius sanitwongsei | reverse complement strand
GCCTGATCTCAACCCAATAGAGCATGCTTTTCACTTACTGAAGACAAGACTGAAGGCAGACAGACCCACAAACAAGCAGCAGCTGAAGGTGGCTGCAGTGAAGGCCTGGCAAAGTACCTCCAGGGAGGAAACACAGAATTTGAGTTTTGAGAACACGGCCGCCAGACTTCAGGCAGTCATTGACTGAAAAGGATTTTCATCCAAGTATTAAAATTATGGTTATATTTACAATTATGTATTGCTGAAAATGGCTTGTGGAAGCAACACAATGCATAAAATCAATCAGGTCAAGCACTTCAGTTAATGTTCACATAAAACTTCATTTAACCAGAAACTGCTGGGAATCTCCTGGGATTTTCACACATAACAGTCTCTAGAGTTTACACAGAATGGTGCAAAAAACAAAAAACATTGAGTGAGTGGCAGTTCGGTTGGTGGAAACACCTTGGTGACAATAGGGGTCAGAGGAAAATGGCCAGATTGGTTCGGCTGCTTGGAAGGATATAGTATGCTATATATATATATATATATATATATACACACACACACACACACACAGTTAGGTCCAGAAGTAATAGGAAAATGATGGAGTTTTTGTGATTTTGCCTTTATACACAACCACAATGGATTTGAAAAAAAAAAAACACTTCGATCACATCTTGATCACTTTGTTTTCATTTATTAAACAAAAATGGGTATTTCAACTGAGGAAAACGTTGCCCTAATAGCTAGTGTTTCCCCCATTGGCTGAAATAGCCTCAATGAGACGTTTTCTACTAGTTTCTGACATCGACTGGAAGAAAGTTTCCTTAATGCAGAATTCTTTCAGCTGTGTGATGTTTGAGGGGTTTCTTGCATGCACAGTCCATTTCAAAATCACCCCACAGGATCTCAATAGGATTTAGATCTGGGCTTTGACTTGGCCATTCCAACTCTCAATTCTTTACTTTTCGGCCAGTCCTTGGTGGATTTACTGGTATATTTTGGGTCATTGTCATGTTGCAAGGTCCAGTTCCTCAAGCACCTTCTGATACAATGTAGAATTCATAGTGGATTCTATGATGGTGAGCTGGCCAGGTCCTGCTGCAGCAAAGCATCCCCAAACCATAACACTTCCACCTCCATGTTTCACAGTTGGTATGAGGTTCTTTTGCTGAAATGCTGTATTTCGTTTATGCCAAACATGCCCTCTGTTATGGTGTCCAAATAATTCAATTTTAGTCTCATCTGTATAAAGCACATTATTCCAGAAGTCTTGGCCTTTGTCTATGTGTTCTTTGGCAAACTTCAGTCTTGCCCTCCTGTTTTTCATAGACAGCAAAGGTTTCCTCCTTGCACACCTCCCATGATAATTAAAGTTGTGCAGTCTCTTTCTGAATGTAGTTTCATGCACTTTGACATCAACTGTAGCAAGAGCTTGCTGTAGGTCTCGTGATGTATATATCACTCTTTACAACTGTGGTGAGCAGAAAAGCATCTCAGCATGCACAAAATGTGATTAAGACCAAAATCTAAAAAAAAGGATATAAAATGGAATGCTACATTTAACTGTGATTCTGTAGTTACATGTAGAGCAAGGGTAGTTTACTTTGGACCTGGTGAAGGCTGTGTATCAAAGTCATCATGAGAGTTTTTAATGCATCCTGATGGCACACTTTGCCAGACAGTGCATAATTAAACTATTGCAAATACAATAGTTTATCGAAACTGAGAATTACTCAAGAGAATTACTGTCTTCCTTTGTCTTCCTGTGCTGACACTGCTCTTTATTGAGGATTGCTCAGAGTCTTGATGCTGCATTATACTGAGGGGGGAGCATCACTTGAATTAAACACAGAGTAAAACCTGGTGAAAGTAGACGCTGAACTTTATGTTGCTGCTTCACACCAGGAGGTGGCCATTACATGCATCTAATGCCATTTAATGGGGAAGAAGGTACATCTAGACATGCATTCATGTATGCCTGTGCAATGGGGTTGAAACACAATGCCACTAGCTGTGTCAGTATCTGTTTAGTGCTCCAAATATCTATATCTGTATCTGTATTTGGATTTAAACACGAGGTGGGCATGGTCTAATCATAAATGATTTTTTTTTTCAAATTAAACATGACCCCTACCACTATACACCTGGAAACAGTGTAAAACCCTGGGAAGAAAAAACAGAGGTAGAAATGCCAGCACTATCATCATAGTCTATAAATTCTCTCAGTTCCTCAACCTCAGCTACATCATTCAAGTTCATTATTGTTCATTATCTCAACTAGTGCTGTGGGCTGGATTTTTTATTATTTTTTTTAATCTCGATTGCACAGTTATTATTATTTTTTGTTTGTACTTGTCTGCAATACACTATATTGGCAGAAGTTTGTGGGCACCTGACCATCACACCCATATGTGCTTGTTGAACATCCCATTATAGATTAAGTCCCCCTTTGCTGTTATAACAACCTCCACTCTTCAAGGAAGTCTTTCCACTAAATTTTGAAACATGGCTGTGGATATTTGTGCTCACTTTGCCACAAGAGCGGTAGTGAAGTCAGGCGCTGATGTTGGGCAAGAAGGATGGAATGAAGTCAGCATTCCAGTTCATCTCAAAAGTGATCAGTGGGCTTGAGGTCAGGGCTCTATGCATACTTCAATACCAACCTTGACAAACCATGTCTTTATAAACTATGCTCAGGTGTCCACAATATTTTTGGCCATATACTGCATTTTACATATACAAATTTAGTTCTATTACCTAAAATATAAACTAACTAATTTAAAGCACTGTAACCCTGACCATTAAGTTATTATGGATGCAGTAAATGCGCAGCATGCATGCATGAAAGTAACAACATCCCATTTGTGTGACTTTTTGGTTGAGTCCTGCAGGATCCCAGTCCAGATGCACACCTATAGGTTCAACCAGATACCCTGTGAGCTTTTTTGGCAAGGTTTCTTAAAAAACAAATAAAAGAAACAATAGTATTTGTATTCATTTAGAACACATTATCTGTTCGTTCTGAATAAGTTATTCCGTTACATCCCCACTGTGCAATCATCTTCTTTACCCAGTAGACTAACCAGTCCTTAGACAGTGGAGTCCCTTTACGGTGCTATCCAAAATGCACAAGCAGTTGGTCAGTGATCTGCCAGCTGTCATGAGTATATTTAAACATTATGCCTCTAACACTATGCCTATTGTTGAACACCATCATGAAAAGACTTTCCACTTGCTGTAATTGACTTTCTGTCCTAGCGCTTCTACATGTGAGATCAGGAGCTCCGTCTGAATTGTTACTTCCTGTTGCAACTGTCTACACAGCAGTCAGTTGTCCGGGTAGGGGCATCCAGACAGTTGTCCAGATAGCATAGACATTGTCATTGCAGTGGCTTTCAGTCAGCTTTCACATATTTTGTCAACACTCTGGGTGCTAATGCTAATTCAAAGAGAAGGACTCTGAACTGTTATTTCAGACCAGTTCCCCTTCGGGAACTCGAGCTGCGTCAAACAATGCTTTGGGAATGCCTCTTCGTGACCATGTTCTGAATCACGTGTAATCCATCCAACGGAATCGCGTGACGTCACCGGCGGGATGACGTAGCGACCCGGAAGTATAAAAACGCATGCGGTGGAGCCGGCGCCAGCTTCTGTTGTTCAGTAAGCGCTCTATGTATGTTCGTCTGATTTATTGTTGTCTGTCTCTCTATATATAAAATGGCAAAGAACTTAGACAGGCAGTCATTTAGACTGTGTGTTTCTCCCTGCCCGCGTTTCATTACGGGTGGGGATACTCACAGTCTGTGTGTGGCTTGTTTGGGAGTGGAGCACGCTCATTCAGCTCTTGAGGGAGCTGATTGCCAGCATTGCATCCGGCTTTCGCTGTCTTTCGCTTTCGCTCTCTCCAGCGTGCCTTGCGGTTCGGGTCCCACTTCTGCCGAGGCAGAGCGACGGCTCAGATCGTGGGGTTCGCAGATGGATTTGGCAGAGGGAATGGAGACGGGCAGAGCCCTTTCTTCTTCCTCACCTGCCAGATCCAGTGCTCACTCTCAGGGAACGGAAGCACGTTTTGAAACGGTTTCTTCCCCCCGGGAGAGGGCTCGATGCTCCTCTTGTCTTCCTCTGAGGAGGGAGGTGAGGGGAGCGCCTCTGAGGACGAGTCTGTGGGTTTGCCACCACAGCCTGTCCAGTTTGAGGAGTTATTGGAGGTGGTGACTCGAGCTGTGGCTAAACTAAATATTGACTTGCCTCCTGAAAAGTTAGATGAGCATTTTTTGCATTTTCTGCAATCTAAGTCACTGCCTCCACGCCGGGGCCTACTTTTCTTTCCCGATTTGCATACCGAGTTGTCCAGATCGTGAAACAATCCATACTTGGCCCGCCTCTTCAGTCCCAATGTCTCTCACTAGTCTAATGTGGTGGGACTGGAGGAGTGAGGTTACGGGGTGATTCCCTGGTTGAGGAGACGCTTGCGAGCTATCTCTCTCCTGGTGGTGCATCGTCCCTTAAGGTGGGAAAAGCGTACACGGTGGCGGGTCAGGCCTACCAGGCATACCAGGCTGACCTGCTTAAAGAGTTGGACGAGGGAGATGAAATTAAATACGACGACATTTCAGAACTGCGTCGTGCCACAGATTTGTCTCTCCGGGCCACTAAAGAAACCGCCAGGGCAATTGGGCAGTCTATGGCAGCCCTGGTGGCTACAGAGAGACATTTGTGGCTAACTCTGTCTAATTTAAAAGTAAAAGACAGGGTCTTTTCCTGGAAGCCCCTATGGTGCCAACTGGCCTGTTCGGCGATGCTGTAACTACGGTCGTCGACAGGTTCCAGGAGGCCAAGAAACAGTCGGTGGCATTCCAGCATTTTCTCCCTCGCCGCTCTCATGGGGCTGCTCAGCGGGAGCAGCCCCAGCCATGTACCAGCTCCTCATGCCGTGAGGTCCAGAAACGGAGCATCGCCACTCGCGCTCCCCCCGAAAAGAAGGAGCCAGGGTGGCGCTCCAGGTCGACTTGTTGACTTGTTCAGGACCTCTGAGGGCAGGCCCCTCTGGGGAAGGGAGGTGTACACCTCATCGTACGGTGCCCATCTCTCCTCAGTGCCCTCAGGAGATTGTTTTGTCAACCCTGCCATCCCCGGTGCTTCAGGGCACGGTGGTCTCCAGCGAGCGGTTCTCCCAGCTTCTGCCCGGAAATGTAGCGGTTCTCCAAGGAGGTCTCTGGAACAGCTAAATCGGCCATTCCCTGCCAGTCCTCTGCTTCAGGGCACCGATCTAGCCGCTCTAAATACACTAGAGGTCAGTCTCGAGAGATTGATTCCCTTGGTAGACTTTCTGGCAGCGTGGAAGCTTCTGCCAAATGTGTCTCAATGGGTCCTGCATACTGTAGAAAAAGGCTACAAGATTCAGTTCAGGTCTCGTCCTCCTCTATTCAACGGGCTTTTCCCACTCTGATGGCCCCCGAGCAGGCTCTGGTCATGGAACAAGAAGTACATACTCTCTTGTGGAAGGAGGCCATCGAGGTGGTCCCTCCTCTTGACAGAGAGTCCAGGTTCTACAGCCGGTACTTCATAGTTCCGAAGAAAGATGGAGGGTTGCGTCCTATTTTAGATCTGCCTCACGGGCTGGGGGTCGGGCATGAGTGGCCGCTCTGCCCAGGGTCTGTGGGAAGGGCCCCATCTCAAGTGGCACATAAACTGCCTGGAGATGCTGGCCGTGTTTCGAGCAGTGAAACATTTTCTCCCAGACCTGAGGGGCCATCATGTGTTGGTCCGTATGGACAACACTTCAGTGGTCTCCTACTTGAACCGGCAGGGGGGTCTGCGCTCGCGCCCTCTTTACAGGCTGGCACGCCAGATCGTTCTGTGGGCCCAAGGGAAGCTGCTCTCACTGAGCAGCAGACATCCTGTCGAGGCAGGGGCTGAGGCCCGGGGAATGGAGGCTCCACCCAGAGGTGGTGGAGCAGATATGGAAGAGGTTCTACAGAGCACAAGTTGATTTGTTTGCAACTCAAGAGACTTCGCACTGTCCCCTGTCCCTCACTCACCCAGCTCCTCTTGGACTGGACGCTATGGTACAGACGTGGCCGAGGCTGCGCCTGTATGCTTTCTGCTCCCGGGAGTTCTGGAGAGGGTCCGCCGAGACGGAGTGTGTCTTCTATTAGTAGCCCCTTACTGGCCGGGCCGGCCATGGTTTGCGAACCTGGTAGCCCTTCTCGAAGACTCTCCTTGGGAGATTCCCGTCAGTATTTCACCCTTGTCCGGAGTTATGGAGGCTGTGGCTGTGGCCCCTGAGGGGGCACAGCTCATAGCCTCTGGTCTCTCAATCGAGGTTGTGGAGACCATACTCCAATCCAGAGCTCCTTCCACGAGGAAATCGTACGCTGCTAATTGGCATCTGTTCACGTCATGGTGTAAAAACCGTCAGTTAGAACCAGTTAACTCCCCGGTTGGTTCAGTGCTGGAATTTCTGCAAGAGTGGTTTGCCACAGGGTTATCCCCATCCACTTTACAAGTTCATGTGGCTGCTATTGCTGCGTATCATGCTCCGCTGGGTGGGCAATCTCTGGGGAGAAACCCATTAGCGACGCGTTTCCTCCATGGTACCAGGAGGCTGAGGCCCCCGGTACGACCTAGAGTGCCTTCTTGGGATTTGGCCGTGGTTTTAGAGGCCCTTTCTAAACCTCCCTTTGAACCTTTGGAGAATGTGTCTTTGAGATTTCTTACAGTCAAGACTGTATTTCTATTAGCCATCTCTTCCCTGAAGAGAGTCTGCGACCTTCAGGCTCTTTCTTTGGCCCCCTCTTTTCTAGAGTTTGCTCCTGGCATGGCCAGAGCCTTTCTTTACCCCAGACCAGGGTATGTTCCTAAGGTGCCCTCTGTGGTTCCACAGCCAGTCGTGCTTCAGGCATTCTGTCCACCTCCCTTTCGGGACCAAGACCAGGAAAAGTTTAATTGTGTGTGTCTAGTGCGAACACTGGACACATACGTCCACAGAGCTGTCCTGTGGAGGAAGTCGTACCAGCTATTTGTCTGCTACGGTCCTTATAAGAAGGGTCTTCCTGCGAACAAGCAGACCCTCAGCAGGTGGATAGTGGATGCTATCACTACTACTTACGAGTCCTCTGATCTCCCCTCTCCGTTGGGGGTCAAGGCTCATTCTACCTGAAGTATGGCGGCCTCCAAGGCCTTCTCCTCTGGTGTTTATCTCCAGGATATTTGCAATGCTGCGGGATGGTCTACCCCCTGACTTTTGTCAGGTTTTACAGCCTTATCCTCGATGCCGCTCCCGGCTCCTCAGTTTTCTCGACCTAGTTGTGCCCTTCCACACTAGGCAGGGATTTGTCAGTCTGGTGGTGTTGGATACTCGTTCTCAAAGCATTGTTTGACGCAGCTTGAGTTCCCAAAGGGGAACGTCCCTAGGTTACATCTGTAACCATGATTCCCCGAGGGAACGAGATGCTGTGTCTCGGTACCATACTTCCTGCATCCCTGCGAGCACTTCCTTCACTCTCCTGAAGCTGGCGCCGGCTCCACCGCATGCGTTTTTATACTTCCGAGTCGCTACATCATCCCGCCGGTGACGTCACGCGATTCCGTTGGATGGATTACATGTGATTCAGAGCATGGTCATGCAGAGGCGTTCCCAAAGCGTTGTTTGATGCAGCGTCTCGTTCCCTCGGGGAGCCATGGTTACAGACGTAACCTAGGGACGTTCTGTGGAAGCAGAAAAGTTGCCTATGCTTCACTGCAGTTGGAATGTGGAATGCATCCTTCTGATCTATGGTGACAGCTAATGTTTTTTCATCTCTCACATCACAACTCTATGCCTCTCAGATGTAAAGTTGGGTGGATTCTGTTTCTTTATTTGGAATCAGGAAATATCCTGAAGATGTTGGGCTTTGGTCTGTGTACTATTTGGTGGTGGTGGCTTACAGTGAAACTGCAAATGATCCCCTGTGGAAAGTGTACTCAATAGCCACTGGTCTGTTATCAAGTGACACCCATGCCACTGTCAGCCACATGATTTCAGAACCAACATGATCCCAGCTGCATCCTGCACAGCTCCTTCCATCCATTCACAGAGCTACAACTTTAAGGATTGTTTAAGCTTTTAAGATTAGTTACTTTGCATCCACAGCACCCACACTGCCACATGCCAAATTCAAACAATAGGCCACATGTCTTGGTCCACAACACAATCAAATTTTAGAAATACCATCAACACACTTTCTCTGATGGTACTGATATTAAAAATAACAAAATCAACAAAAATCACAGGATAAGAGCATTATACTCAACATCTTGATTATGCTTCCTCAACTTCTCAAAAAGATGAGAATGAAATAGAGGATGAGTATGACCTAGCTGGGCCTTTTATAAGATGCACACAATACTGGACCCTTCTCTAATCTCACTTGCAGGTAGTTATGACTAAGTGTAATTTAAATAGGTCAGATTAAGCTGAACACAGATTGAATTAAAAAAAAAAACATTTATACAGAGCTTATTCAGAATTACTAGCAAACTTCATCAAAGGAGCTAAAACAATTGTATAAAATAAACATTACACATAATTCAAATTGTCAAGCAAAAGGATAAACAATTTATTTTTGTTATATCAAAAATCATTTGCTTTAGAACTACTTGCTCTCAAAAATACATGTACCAAAATTATTTAGACTGTGAAAATAATATTTTAATTAAAAGCAAACAACTTAGAACATGGCACCATTTGTTTGAACCCAACCATTTTTTAAGTGATCAAAATTTTAGAATATGTGACTGTCAGGTGTTTCTTGTTGCCCAGGTGTACCCTATTAGATTGATTGTTTAAACAGTTAATAGCGCTGAATAGCTACACTTGGTTTGAGCCCTGGATAGCCATACTCTGTCACCTGGCTCTAAACTGAGTGTCTCTCCACTCCTCTTATCAGCAAACTTTTGTTCGTTTGAGCTGTCTGCTCCAGGCATTGGTGGGCTTATTCTCATACCTGTTCACTCTGCCAGAACCAGCTGTCAACAGTGGGGGAGTCCATGGGGTTAGCGTTCCATGGGAATGGGGGTGGATGGTACCCCAGGACACACTGAAAAGGAGTGAGGTTAGTAGCGGAGCGCTTAAGTGAGTTCTGGCCATATTCGGCCCAGGGGAGGAATTGTGCCCAGTCCTCTTGATTGTCCTCACAGAACGTCCTTAGGAACCGTTCAAGCTCTTGCTTAGCTCTCTCCACCTGACCATTGGCTTGAGGGTAGTAGCCTGATGTCAAGCTCACTGAGACACTCAAATTCTACATAAAGCTCTTCCGTACCCAGGATGTGAACTGGACAGCCCGGTCACTCACTTTTTCCTCAGGTCGGCCATAGTACCGGAATACTTCCTCGAACACCAGTTCGACCATTTCAAAGGCTGATGGTAGGCGTGGCAGGGGGATAAGCTGTAGAACTTTGGAGAACCGATCCATCACTACTATCATCATGGATGGTGAGGAAGCCAATGACAATGTGTGACCATAGTCTTTGGGGGTGTTGGTAGAGGAAGGAGTATGCCTTTGGGTAGTGTTTGTGGTACTTCAGCCCTGGCACAGATATGAGGATATGAACCGGTGGATGTCTCTAACCATGTGTGGCCACCAGTATTTACTTTGCAAGAGTTGGTAAGTTTTGTGCATGCTGGGTGTCCTGTGGAAGGAGAGGTGTAAGCCTATGTGATAAGCTTGTCCCATAGTGGTAAAGGCACAATTTTTTTTCCCACAGTGCTCTTGGTGGGAAATTTCACTCCCTGGATCTCCCTAATTTAATGGTCTATGTCCCATTTGAGTGTCTCTACCTTGAATGTTAGGTAGGATGTATTATTCTGTCACCTCACAAGGGGGTACCTGGTACAAGTGAGACAGGGAGTCTTCTTTGATCCAGGGTAGTAGGACAGAGTTAAGTTAAACCTGGAGAAAAACATTGCCCAGCATGCCTGATGTGAGTTAAGTCATTTGGCAGATTTGATATACTCCAGGTTCTTGTGGTTTGTATATATAGTGAATGGGTGGAGGCCTCACTCAAGCCAGTGATGCCACTCCTCCAGAGCAAGTTTGACAGCAAAGAGTTCTGGGTTTCCGATGTCGTCACCATCTCAGCTGGTGATAGCTTCTTTGAGAAGGCCACAGGATGGAGCTTGAGTTCTGTTCTTTGTGAGAGTATGGCCCCCACCCGTTTCTGACATGTCAACCTCAACTGTAAGTGGTTTTGTGGGGTCAGGGTGTTTCAGGGTGGGTGCTGTGGTGGAGGCATTTTTTGGTTGTTCAAAGGCTTGATTGGCCACGGGGTTCCATTGCAGCTTCTTAGCCCCTTTCTTCAACAGGGAGGTCAGTGGGGCTGTGATGCTGCTAGCACAGGCTACAGGAGGTGGTCCATGAACACCCTCTCTGGCCCTATTACGTAGCTCACGAAGGCTACCCTGTGCACATGAAATTCGCATTTCTCTTCCTTTATGTAGAGCTGGTGCTTGAGAAGTTGGGCTAGCACCCTTGTGATGTGCTGGACATGGGTGGTTATGTTGGGGGTGTATATCAGGATGTCGTCGATGTAAGCGATGACATACTTTCCCAGCATTTGTTGCAGCACGTCGTGAAGACTGCAGATGCTGAAGATAGCCCATATGGCATAAGGCAAAATATTTGATGTGGCCAGAGGTGGTGCTAAATACTTTCTTTCACTCATCTCCATCCCTGATACGCACTAGATTGTAGATACGCTTCACAGAGTTGTTCTAGTGCTGCTGGGACCAGTGGTAGCTCTCCGCCGCACCAGAATCTATCAACACTAGGAGAGAGCTAAACCTTCCTGAGTGTTCAATCTGTACAGGAATCACAAAGTTATGGTGAGAGAAATAACAGAGTGAGAGTTGGAGTTTTGTTTTGGATTTTGTAGCTCAGTATTTTTTTTTTATCAGGGCGTTGAGCCGGTATGGACATGGTCATCAAGGGTTAACTGATAATCACAGCAGGCCAGTTCTGTGAGCAGATCCTTGTTCAACCCTGATGGCGGTGTCCCAATCTAGAGCTTTATCTGTCAGCAGGCTGATGAACTGAGTGACCACGGTGCTATCTGGAATCCCCTCTTGACCGGCAAAGTAAAGCAAGCACTGCAACATAAATCCCCCACAGCTGGCTTGATAACTGGCGAACTTCTCTGGATGAGCGAAGAATGGTGAAACAGGAGGGGAAACATCATACACTGGAGTAAGTGTCGCGTGTGTGGTGGTTTGGAGCTGCGTGAGTTTGCCGCTGTTGCTATCCAATGAAGTGTCCCTGCACCACTAGTGCCTGGTGTAACTCCTTGTTGCCTGCTACGTCCATGTGAAGGTGAAGTATTCTGTTAGGATTCAGGCAAGGATGCAAGTGTAGGTACTCAACTTTTAATAAACTAAGGTGAAAACCTGATAATCATACAAGAGACAACAGCTTGGTAATGACTGGTACTGGAAGACACAGAGCATATACTTTGCAATGTGTGTGCAAACTCAATGTCCTTTTAAACTGTGAGTATGCTTTGGATGTGATTGAATCCAGGTGTGTGTGTGATTAGTAATCGGGTGAGTGTGAACGTGAGAGAGTTTGGGTGTTGTAGTCCTCAGTTGCCATTACTCTAGGCTGCACTGTGTACTGGGAAGTGTAGTTGGATGCCATTTCCGGCGTTGGCATGACACAAAAAAGAAGAATGTAACAGTTTGGTGACGTCACTGGGTTTCCAGCTTGATGCAGTTATTGCAAGCAAGATATATGCAACCAAATATTAAGTATCATTTAATTTATCATTTAATTTACTTTAAGACTATCTGAATTAACATGATTCTTATTTGACCTATGTGCAGTGTACACTTATTGGCGGGATGAGAGGCAAAGACACTTTCAAAATTTGTAATGAGTACTTTGAAGATCTAAATAAAAATGTAAGATATTTTTTCCTGGAAATGAAATTAAGGAAGAATTCAAGTATTCAATTAAAAAATACAGTAAAGTAAAGTTTAAATATGTAGGAAAATACAATTACTCGAGTTTTTTCAATCCCTATTTGCCATTCTATTAATTAAGATCATTTTTAAGCTACAAAATATTTGTCCTGCACCTGACTACATGAATTCGGTTTCTGACTGTAGACGTAAATGGAAATGTGTGGAATATCAATAGATACATGCATATATTTTCTTGCATTCTCATTGGATTTGATACACTGCTTTAGCAGATCACCAGTGTAATCCTGAAATGGCTTTTCCAATTACTAATTACTTATTTCAAATCATGTTCTGAAAATAAGTTAATACTTGCAGTCAGGCATTTGAAAGCTGTTTTCAAATGTAATCCTCATTTGAGGAATGCATCTGTGTTTATAGCAATTAGTGACAGTGAATGCTTTTAAAGGACATTCTTAAGAGCTAAACTGACATGATTTTGCTGTCTGCAGCAGATTGCAAAATTATAGACCTAGGCTAAATGAGAGAGAATAAACACCCCTTGTTTACTCTACTTGCAGACACTGACTGTGTTATTAGTAGATAAATGAACTCTACTCCGTGATGAAAGTGATTTCACATTCAACCTCAGTATTCAAAATATCTAGGTCTAGCAAAGGTCATTTGCACATTCAATATACTTTGTATTTGAGAGAAGACACCCCTTAGCTCATAACTCAGTAGAGAGGAAAGAAATCTTATTTGTGAGAGTCTATTTTTAAAATGGTGATAGGGTTTTTAATTTCACTCAAGGAAGAATGTATATGTATTCAGGTAGTGTTAGGTTTTTAGTTTAAGTGAGACAAAAACTACTTCATAAATGAACATGGCACCTTTGGTGGCAGACCACCCAATTTTTAGGTGAGAACAGATAGTTTTATTGTAAATAACACTTAATACTTGGTTGCATATCCCTTGCTAGCACTAACTGCAAGCCAGGGACTCAATGACTTTACCAAGCTGTTGCGTTCTTCTTTTGTGATACCTTTCCAGGTTTGTGCCACAAACAGTTGTTGTTTGTTTTGGTGGGTTTCTCCATTCAGTCTCCTCTTTGGGAGGTGAAATGCATGCTTAGTTGGGTTAAGGTCTGGTGATTGACTAAAACCTTCAATTTTTTCCCCTGATGAAGTTCTTCGTTGTGTTGACAGTGTGTTTTGGGTCATTGTCTTGCTGACAGACAGAATGTTTCTGTAGACTTCTGAATTCATTCTTCTGCTACCATCATGCTTCACAACAATTGTGGACAAAACAAACAAAAAGTTGTACATACATGACATTATTACTTAAATGTAGAACTTTAAAGGACAGCTTGCAGAAGCTTGCAGAGTATTGGTGGGTTTCATCAAAATTCCCATACCAACTACAACACAAACACTTAAAAAAGTAGATGCATGTTTCTTCTTTTTCTCAATCTTTTAATTCGAAACACATTAACAGTTTTGTGGTCCAGCAGAATTTCTGTAACGTAACCCCAAAACTGAAGTAAACATAATAAATTATTATTATTTGGCTATTGTTTTCAATTGCAAATAACAGATTCTTGATTTGGGAAAGACATCAGTGCTTTGAAACATTTGGCTTGCTTACTCAGTCACATTAGATAGAAGAAAGAAAGTTTCACAGGGCATCTGATTCAGGGGTGGAATAAAGTTATGTCATGCAAATTTGCTATTATAATTTGTGAATGAAAATTACTTCTAAGTTCTAGCAGCCCTGTTTTTTTCCCATTATTTTGCAGGGCATAATGATTATGTTCACACATTAAAAAAACAAAAAAACAAAAACTTCTGGTACAGACCATGCCCATTTTCAGTATAAATCAGAATATGAAAACATATATGAATATTTTGAACACTAAACAGATACAGATACAGATAATGGCATTGTGTTACACCCCTAATACTGCATATATACATCTAAAATGACATATGACAACCATCTCTCATTTTGTCCTCTTTCACAATGATTAATTTATCCAAGATAAAATATGAAAATCATTTACTGATTAGGAGAAACAGTTTGAATGCCAATCTACTTAGAATGGGAGTCTAAGACTGGGTTTGAACAAAATTGGCACAAAATTGGTATGATGTAAGAATATAACGGGATGTGAAACTCAGTCAGACTTTAAATTGCAATATATAGGGTGATGGCTCCTGTGCAGTTGCATGGGTAAAAAGGGAGGAAAATGACAATGGATATTCCTCTCAGTCTGTTTTTGAGCAATTTCTGCTGCCAATCAAAATTAACTTGTTTTTCATTTTAAAGGTCATTAATGTTCCCATTTGCCTTTTTCAGATATTTGAGAATAGAGGCTATTGCACCTGCTGAAAACCTGCATTGTTACATTAGATGTTACATTAGATGTATTGCTCACCGTCTAAAATAAATGAAAAAATTCTTCTTGGATAGATTTGAAAATATTCAAAATTCAAACCTTAAATCTTAATTGAAGAAATCGCTAAAATTCAGACGTGATTGCCATACACCTAGCACCTATAAAACAACCAGCAATCAAACACCAGCAACAGCCATATACTGTAAGACTCACAGCTTGGCAGAACTCACATGCCCTGTTCTCCCACTCTCTTTTCTTCTCCATTGCTTCTCCACAGGTGGGGGTTAGAAAGCATTACTCCAGTCTGACAGAGCAGTGAGTCCCATCTTCCTGCCTGTGTGGAGGAGTGGAAACAGGCCCCCACTAAGTGGATAAATGAGCCTGACATGGTAAATCAAGGAAGATCACAGACTGAAGTCAGTGTGTTTCCCAGAGGGAGTACCTAAAGCAGCTGCTCAGACAGGCCAGTCACTCCACTGCTGTAATTATTCTCCCTAAAGACTGTAGAAAAATCTTGTTTCACAAAGAATAAAAACAAGAAATGGCTCTATTTTAGAAATGTGCAATCAACTGTACATGGCACTGAAAATTATCGTAAGACATCAGAAGACAGTCAATGGCATTATAAACTTAAAGTATTTTTGATATGGAGATAGACTAATCCCAGTGGAAGTCAGAGGCCAAAGCAATAATTATTACATGTAAACACACACACACACACACAAACATGGGAAGCATTTACAGGATTTAGCAGTGGCCATTTTCCAGAGTGACTTATGGAAGGGCATTATAGTTTCTATAAAAACTATGAAGTTTGAGTTAAAATAAGTTTATTTTTAAGTGTTTAGTGAAGAGGTGGGGCTTCTATTAACTATTTATCTTCCCCAGATAAATAATAAATGTAATAAAATAACAGCAAATAATATCATAGGGAAATACTACACAACAAAAACAACCTCTCTATGGCTGTTTATGCGAAGGTGCCTACATGCGACCAGTCTTCCATGAATTACTGCTGTACAGACACTTTTCAGCTTTATAGCAGTATCAGCTACTAATTAGTTGGCAAGGAAGTATAATACTCAGGAGTGGGGAAATCTGAAAATTGTCTTTCACAGAGACATCATTTTCTATTTTGTTACAAACTAAATAAGATGAAATTGATTATGTTGTTGTGGGCATTGTTTTGACTTGCCCTTTGTAACTAACATATTGCAATTTTTTTTTAAATTCAACCTCCGCACATGAAGATGCAAGGTCTAGCAAAGTCACACATTTAGTATTCATGGTTGAGCTCAGCATTTGTGCCCTACCGCGAAACACATACACACACAATGACCCTTGTTTTTCAAAGCTAGAATCAAGTCTAATTCCAATGACGTATGAACAAATTTATATCTGATTTATGATCAGATGTGCAACTTCAAAAGAAGCAGGGATTTGAGTGCTGAATAAGCTTCAACTATGTGGATGGAAGCTTACGCTCACTTGTCCATTATTTACATGTCATAAGCATATAGCACATCTCAGTTCATACAAATATGCATCTAATTCATACGCAATCGTTAGCAGGTGCAGTAGTGAGCCAACTAAAGGAAATTTATCCAAAATCCAAGAAAAAAAGTAAATGGAGGGGAAAAATACATTTCAGTGATGATTGTTCAAGAGGTTTGCTTTTGCCATCCATTGTGTTTACTGAAATGAATGGTATCAGGTACACGTACAGTATATAGACAGTTATGTGAATCCTCTGGGTATCTATCTATCTATCTATCTATCTATCTATCTATCTATCTATCTATCTATCTATCTATCTATGGAAGCTGTTTTAGGCACAGTAGTAGACCTTGACAGTATAGCTGTGCAGCTTTTATTAAGTTTAGGACTCAATAAATCAGAATGAACTAATGGCACTTTTAATTAAGCTTTTAAAATATAGCCAATCCTGGTGCCGCTAGAACCATGTAGGGCTAAGCCTCATAGAAGTTATGACTGAGGGGACACTGGAAGAAATATGCTTAAAACATACAAAAGTAGATGACTGAAATAAACAAATCCTTATTTCAAACAAGAATATGAAATTATAGAGTAACCTCAAAAACATGCAATGATATCTAAATTTTTCAGCTCAGCTGTTTTAGTGCTTCAGTTACCATAGAAACAGGGTAGGGTTCCATTTCTTTTTTTCTTTTTTTGCTGTGTCTTATTTTTTTAATTGGACTTGTTTTATATTGCTTTCATTCAGGTCATTAATATGACACAAAAAGTGTCAACAAATTTGTGTGTGAAATTAACTGAACTTTTAAAAATTGACAGTGTAATATAATTGCAGCTAATTATATGATTTGACGCAAACTCAGGAGCTCTCTCGTAGGATGAAACTTTTTTCCCAAGCTAACTGGATTTTCATGAAAACCAGATTTCTTGTGTAAATGTTCCTGTAAATGATTTTCGAATAAATTTGTTCCTATCCTGCTTGATAAAAGAGGCCCATTGACTGCATGATTCCCTTGCTGTTTGTCCCTTATTTCCCCTGCTAACATTAAAGGGATGACAATCTGGCCTATTATAGGGTTTTAAAGTGCTATCACACAGCTCTGTACTTGAGACAGGAGATGGGCATCCACCCAGCAGGTCTCATTAATGTAAGACCGAAACCTCTTTGAATTAAGTCTCCAGAAACCAGACAGCCAATGTCATTAAGTACACTACACACACACAAACACTAAGAGTCATCATGAGTTATACAGACCCAATCTGATGGCACTTCAGTCTGGAGAGTGGGATATCTCACACCTCCAGTTTCAATGTTGAGCTCTATGTAATAACAAACTGAATGATACTCTTCCCACACTATTGAAAGAATTAGAGCCACCCCCCCAAATCCCTATTTAACCACTGATTGTCTACATTTACCTAAAAGCTTATAAATACAAACGACTTATTAATACAAACCACATTGGCTAGTATTGTTTCAACACACTTGATTATGGTTAACATTTTGTGTTGTGTTTTTACCTGCTAATTATGACAAAGCACTTATCATAACAGAATATAGGATAGATCATTCTGATACATGATCTGTTAATTGCCTATAAATTGGTATAATAGACTACCTTACCTTTCCAGGGCTTGTGCTCCAAATGTATCTCAGGCTAAAGATGCAAAGGGTCAGCATGAGAAAAACCAAGCCCAGAATTAGGGCAACACAGTGGTAACTAAAGTGTCCAGCATTTTTCTTTTTTCCTAGCTCAACCTAAAAAACAAACAAACAAACAAAATCTTATACCAGAGATAAAGCCTATAAAACCAGTCAAAAATTACAATAACATGTTGAGCTCTAAAAAGTAACAACAATGAAGTAAAATAAAATTAAATGGCAGTGCAGGAACATAATTATGTACTGGATGTAGGGTATAGTACAATGGAGCACAAAAGGTCACATTTATTAAAATCATCCAAAATAAAAAGTTCACCCACTGAACTTAATTCCTTAAGCCCAAGGCCACGAATTAATAAAATTGTGCTTTTGTCCTAATTAAGTTCCATGAAAGAAAGTGTAAAAGCTGAATATTTGCAGTCGCCTTGGCATAATTACAAAACACAGAAAAAAAAAGTTTCAGTTAGACATATTTCTCACTCACAATATCTCTGATATTCTGAAGGAATATGTTAGAGAACACATTCTTAAGTAAGTAAGAATGCAATACTTTATCTCATAGGCAGAGACAGAGATGACAGAGTAGGAGATCCTTTCCACCAATAATTTATTGTCTGTAATATTTTATTTTTCTAAAGCTTATACACCATTAAAATACTCCATTTGTTTTCTAAAACTTATACACCATTAAAGTGGCCATTAATTATAAGAAGGTTTGGCTAAATGTTCATATTAAAAGCCTAAAAATATATGACTAAATATTTACACATATATTATAATAACATTTTGCCTATATTCCCATTCCCTTAAATTAGACTTCCTAGTAGAAATCCCAAGATAGTAATTACTCCTAGTGGAAAGTGAAGGAAACAGAAGGGCAAATAATCAGAGGTGCCAACATTCCTCTGAAGATGAATTTCTCTCTGCATGGAAACCTGAACAAAGGACCAAAGGACTAAAGCTGACTAAAATAGTAAAAAAAGAAAGATTCCAAATAGCCCCAAAAACATACAGATGTCTTCCTACACAACAATAGACTAGTAAACCAGCAAGAGAGAGAGAGAGAGACCTGAAGAGTGAAAAAGAGACCAAAGACTTTGTAGGAAGAGAGAGAGAGAGAGAGAGAGAGAGAGAGCTTTTTAACTTTTAAGCATACTATATAAAATTATTTAAAAATAAAGACATACGAAAGATAAAGAAACATAAAAGAATTGAGAAATGGTGAGACTGTTTTTAATGCCCTATAAATATAGATAATAATCATGCACCTATTAAACAATGTTACTGTAGGAATCATATTTTTTACTTTTTTGCAATTAATTATGATTTTTGATAATTTTTTAGTTTAGTATTATAGAAACTATAAGAAAATAAAATGTCAGACAGAATGCTCTAAAATACTTAACTACCTAGCTTAATAAATAATGTAGAAAAGTTGTAATCAGTGAATAGTCAGATATACAAACAAATGCGTAGGAAATATTTGATAGTAATTACCTCAGTTAATATGCTGTACGTGTTGCATTACTTTTTGTTGTTTTGAACCTGATCATAGGAAATATGTGAATACCTTCAGACTCTGAGTAACTCGGATATAGAATCATCAATACATGCAAAGTTGTATTTTCCCACAGTTTGTTATTGCAGTGTATTGTTAATACAACTACATTAATTATCACACTGTTAAAGTAGTGAAATCAGATGGATTAGGAATAACTATATGACTCACGTCTGTGCAGAGCGCCTGTTGACTGCTGGAATGAGAGTCATTCTCCATGATTGCAGTTCCAGTCCTCTAGGAAGTCTCAGTCAGACAGAGCACTGGACTGCATTTCAGAGAGCTGCAGAGGCAAATGTCATTCCACTGGTAATTTAGCAGAAGACTCAAAGGGGGGGGGGGGTTGTTTTTTTTTTTAATGGAATTTTTGTGGTTTTCTTTCCATACAAAGCACATGGGTCTGGTTAAGAGTATAATCTGCTCAGGAATGGAAACATTAGGAATGTGGGAGGGAAATAAAAAATACAATGCCATAGATAGTGACAGATAATGTAAAATACAGTCCACACATATGTGGATAACATCTTGCACTAACGGACTGTACTGATCAACTCATTCACCCAGGTACACATCTGGCAGAAATTCAGATTAATGTGGGAGGAAGAAAGGAAAACTAGGAAAACATAAGTCAAATGCTCCAAAGTGTGGTCTATAAATGTATGGCACAGATAGTGTCTATTAGCAGTGCTCCTAATATTCTTATCTGTATCTTAAACCTAGAGTGGGTGTGGCCTATACCAGAAGGTTTTTTTCCCCTTTATTAAAAAAAATTATTTGGGTGAGCTTGAAAAATATTTTCAAGTTCCAAATGCTTATGTTTAACAAAACACAAATAAAGTGCATTTGATTATATATTATATACCTTTTATAAACAAATTATAGCACAATTACAGTAATTGTTGTATAGGGTCCCTGGAGGACTAGTGGATAGACCTGTGGCGCGGGTTCGATTCCCGGACAGGGAACCGACCCCAGCCACTGGGGTTGCTTGCAACAGTGCGCTCTCAGTGCCGGTCCCAAGTCCGGATAAAAATTGAGGAGGGTTGCGTCAGGAAGGGCATCCAGTGTAAAAACTGTGCCAAATCAAGTATGCGGACCAATGATCTGCTGTGGCGCCCCTTAGTGGGAGCAGCCGAAAGAGGAACAACAACAAGAGTAATTGCTCTATAGTAATGTTCATAAAAGGTCAACATTCTGATTATGTTATGATATATATGATTCTATTGGTTACCAGCTACCATGGTGAGAAACAGAATTAACATCATGCACTTTTCCATTTCTGTTTGAAAGCCAGCTAGCTATACCCTAAGCTCGGGGATATCGAGGTGACAGCTGAAGTACTGGAGGTTTACTGTACGAGGAGAAACTGGTCCTCACTACTAAACTGTAATGGAATACTCTCTTCAGATATCTGATGTTTTATTAGTCTAGCCGCTGTACTAAATAAGAATCTGGGATTGTTTTGGTTTATTGCTATCAGTTTGCTCAGATGCTCGGCCCTAGCAGCTTTTAGAGCCTGTCTATAGCTAGACATACTGTCTTTATACGCAATTCTAAAAACTTCTAATTTAGTAAAATGGCTGTAATTCCTAAATGGTTAGTGCAGATGTGCTGTTATAGTACAAAATCTTTATGACTCATATTACTAGCATCTTATTTGAGTCATCTGGAGTGGCACGGACATAAAGGTATATATTTTTGGCAATATTATGCATATTGCAAGATTGGTTGATGGTAGGGTGAGAGTGTGATGGTAGAGTTAAATGATTAAATAACAGATTTACAGTTAACAGTTAAATGATTAAATAATTGTACAGATCATGAAGCAAATTTTATTTAGTATATTTCCTCATCCCCCCTGAAATTACAAACTGGCAATGCCACTGTGCACTGCCACAAGTTAACTTTAATGAACATGGTCTTTCTTTGTTCTATGAGCTTCGTATTTGACCGCTCATTCAAGCCTGCATGACATTAAAAACCTCCTGCTTGTGCAAAACTTTTTGTTGCATCCTGTGAGATCCCAGATACCTCTAGTCTCAACCACCTTAAGTCTCAACCAGGAAAAAAAACAAAACATAAATCAATCAAACAAACAAACAAACAAACCCTGAATAGTGTATCTCATATCCGCATTTTTGTATCTGTTTAGAAATCATTACCTGTTCAATCTGAATAATATATTCATATTCAGCTGTATCCCTAGTGTCCATCTTGGCTCTGCTTGACAAAATTAAGTCCGACATCAGTTTGACATGTTTTGAGAGGTTGCATGCTGTCATTGTTTATATTTTTGAATGTTGTCACATTTGCCTTTGGCTGGTTCAGAGAACTCAGATTTGGTAACGGGCATTCAGGCTTTGCACTATTTCTCTCAAAAAAGCATAATCACATGTTATCCTTTTGTGTTATTGCAAACAGTAATCACTATACTTGCTTAAATAATGTACAATATACATGACAACCCCCAAAATATTAAATTAGGCCTAATTTTAATAAACACGCATGATATACAAGGTATTGACATCCTAAGTCAAAATGAATCATGCTTCATGGTGTGTTGTTAGGGCTGTTATGATATTAAAAAGAGAGGCTATTCTGTAGCATGTTTTAAAGAATGCAACACACCAGGAAGTGCTTATAGAAGCAATAATTGCTTCTATAATGATATAGCTCAACAGACTATGGTATACTGTCATTCCAATCACCACACCCCTAATTCCGATCACCACACCCCTAATTCCAAACAAATGAGCAAGATATCTGACAGCAAACCCAATTCTACATTGCCCATCCATGTTCATGCTTAGGAAACATTGCAATTTGCTGCATCTTTGTGTAAATGGGAGTCAAGAAATTGTACCTAAAATCCATTATTAGGACACTAAGCAGTAGGTCTTAAATTCATCCTGACCTCATTTTCATTTAAGATATAATTTATATAACCTTTTTTTAATTTATGTGAAAATCCCTGTTTTCTCAAGACTTTCATCTAAGACAATGATTTCCTCCCTGTGAGCTTTCTCATCTAATGCCAAGGTCTCCCCAGTCAAACATTAGTTGAAGATGACCACATTTGCACTCGACCAATGGCGATGAGTAAAATATCATTCTGTATGGCACTTGTTTCACCAGGTAACAGAGAAGAAAAACACTTTTAGCATTTCTTTCCAATAATAGGCAAGTATTATGCTTGTTTCCTGCATATCTCTTCCAAATATGAGATCAATGATGGTTCTAGTCACACATGCAGAATATTGCTACTATTTTTATGTAATTGAAAAAGGCAGCATGAGTTAAAACATGAAATAGAACAGTTAAAGTGCAAACCTACTATAGAATTGCACAGTATGTAAAGGTACTCAAGTACTCATGCAGTTAAAAATATCCTTTCCTTTGGTAGATGTCAAAGCAAAGCAAAGAAAAAGGAACCTATCGCAGGCTAACAATAAATCATGAAGGATTAATCATTTCTTATCATCCTTAATGCCCAACAAAAAGACAAAAGCTTTATAAATTTTTCAATCAAAGCAATGAAATGAAGCCTGTGGTTTGAAATGTATTGGTGCAACTCCCATTTGTCTCTGAGTTCTTTTTTATTTTATTAGATTTGTTATAAGAAGGAAAGTGAGTCAGTAAATGTTTTAGGGATAACACTGCCTCAGCCTCAAAGGAGCCATTTTGAACCGACATGCTGAAATGCACATAAATAGAGGTGAGAATTAATCTCAAACTTTGTGCACTCATCTCCCAGTTGTCAGCTTGAAGGAAGAAAGCTGTGGGATTTTTTCAATTGCATGGAGGGCAGGTGTATTTACTTTGTTAATTGTATTCTTCACCTAATGCATAATGTGTTTAAACATTGATAACTACTCAAGGATCTAGAAAGCACTTTTTGCTTTCAGATTTGCAATTTTCTTTTGCTCAGAAATGCTCAGAAAATACTGTGTTTTAAAAAGTATCTTCCTGGATCACAAGTACATTTCTGGCTTTACACATTGTCTGTAATTCCAAATATACAATATCTACACATAGTAGACCATAATACAAAAGGCTTCAACCTCTAAAATGGTAGACTACCTGTGTAACTGTGGTTCTTTGAACACCAGATAACCGCAAAGGGCAGTGTTTCAATACCTGGATAGCTTCTTGTGCCTACTTGTAAAGATGTCACGATGTCATGCACCACAAAGTCATGTGGTCATGTTATGACATTATAAAATACTAATGTTAATGCCTGACATTCCCTGGAACCTTCTCAATGAGTTCCCACCAGTTTGGCATTGGTTCTGAGTTATCAAGGGAACCTAGGCAGTTATCTGGTGCACCATTTCACCCCTCCTAACTGCCAGAAGTGGTGTTTCAACACGTGGATAACCTTTACCAGTATGTCACGAGCAACCAATTTACCATGACTGGAAGAGTAATTGGATGAGATCATGGCACTCATTGGCCTTTGGAGATTGGTGGGTGATGTTGATCTTACAGCAAAATGACAAATCTGGTAACATGTAGCTGCAGCACACACCTCCTGGATGCAGACGCCATGCTCCTGGGCATAAGTACTGTCTTGATATTGAATCTGCTACAACATTGTGCCTTCCCAGCAAATGAGTTGCTTTCACTGAGGCTAATTGTGTGTGACCCCATTTAAGTTTCTATACCAAATGAAGGGTGCCATCCAATCTTCAGTCACCCTGATGACTAAGATACCTGACTGTAACTTCATTGTCCGAACAGACTAGTATATGGTAGTGTCTCAACAATGGTAGGAAAAATTTAAAGGCTAAATGGACTGTGTTCAGTTCCAGCTGGTTGATGTGTTCAATCCTGTGTTTTGTACTGGAGGCGTACTTTGGCGGAGATTTTGGTTTTATCTTTCCAAACATCTTAATAAACTGAAATTCAACAAAAAAGGGAAACAAAACACAGCACAAATATTTTACAGAACGTTCAGGTCATGTTCTGTGTGTGTATATGTGTGTATGTGTGTCAGCTCTGTCTCGCTCTGTCTGGCTAATTTTGCT
Source organism: Pangasius sanitwongsei (assembly GCA_037576675.1). Classification (NCBI taxonomy): domain Eukaryota; kingdom Metazoa; phylum Chordata; class Actinopteri; order Siluriformes; family Pangasiidae; genus Pangasius; species Pangasius sanitwongsei. The sequence goes on along the minus strand of CM075009.1, from coordinate 12,715,759 downwards.
CAAATTTTAGCATTTATTTCTTGAAAGAAGCAAAATTATTTGCTAATAGAATAAGAACATTTAAAGCTTGAAATTAGTAAAAATAGAAGGGTAGAACTTTGAACTGGAATGCCTTCCTTTAGAAGCCAAATATCAGAAAACATCTGCATTATGAAGCAATGGGAACATGAAAGTATGCATCATGCAGATTGTGAACAAATATTGTAGTTGCATGGAAACAAGAATACCTGATAGTTCTGGCTCCTTACTGGCGCAACAGAAAAGTGTTTGCTTACGCTACAAAAAGGATATCTTAGAAAGTGAAAATATCTTGAATATAGTCACATTTATCTAGTATTTCCTATTGTAAGATTACAATAAACCAAATATGAAATTATTACACACATTTTTAGACATACACTATATTACCAAAAGTATTCGGTCACCCATCCAAATGATCAGAATCAGGTGTCCTAATCACTTGGCCT
>CM075009.1:12692309-12703452 GCA_037576675.1 Pangasius sanitwongsei | reverse complement strand
GAAACAGTTATGTACAAAAAGAGTGAGTAAACATGGGAGGTAGAAAAAATATTGCAGCTTCAGAGGGGAGAGTGACCACCAGTGGTTGGGGGCGTCACCTGGGGGGATTTGGGGCACTGTTCAGCAGGCTGATGGTGGTTCCCAGGAAGCGGAAGGACTCAACAGAGGTCACCGGAGTGTCAGGCACAGGAACCATAAAACATAAGAACATCCCTGACCCTCTCAGCCAAGAGGAACCCTGCCGAACCTATTGATTTAGGCCGTTGACCAAGACCAGAGGGGTAAAACCCAAGGATCCTTGTCCATAAATCTGATAACGTAAAGTCAAAAAAAGGGGGGGGGGGGCTCAAGAAAGGGTTAACACAGGCTGAGAACTGTAATGAGACCTTTGCTCTTTCCCCCCAGGAACACAAAGTTCATCACCATACTCACAACTGCCTAAATTCTTCCATGTTTCATTCTACATTTACCATGCTTATAGCCATAAGGTCACCATTAATCATTTGATTATTTAACATGCATGATTTTGATTGATTTCGAATATGATTATTATGGTTGATTATTGTCTTGTTTGGTACGTGTGTGTTTGTTAAATGATTTTCTGAGAGTTAGGACATTTGAGTAGAACATTGTTAAATGTACATACTGATAGTTGGGACTAAAGGTTTCATCCAAAATCTATAAAAAAAAAATTACATGTTGACAAACTCAATGGACTGAGTAAAGTTATAGGCGGTGGATGCAGTCAATACCCCGCCCTAAGATCATGCTGATTGGAGCAAATGTTTTGGGGTTGGACTAGCCAGAAAGGGTTAAAACCCTCAGACACAAAGGAAACTCGGAGTCCTCGCCTATTAACAACTTCAGGGAGTCGACCCAAGTAGACTAGGAGTCGACTCAAGCCCAGGGGGGAGTAATCGAATCATCGGAGTCAAGTCAAGAAGAGTCAGGTGGAACTGAGTCATCCATTAAGACTCACCCAGAGCTCCAGAAGATTTTGACTCTCAACATCACAAGGAGTTCACATTCGCACTGAGATTCCGACATCAACTCTGGTTCCTGTGGAGCCTCCAACTCCAGCCTTTTCACCATGAATCACCTGCTCCTTTTCACCCCGCCTACGAGACTCTACGCTCCTCACTCCATACACCATCCTGATTGGTCTCCTGAGACGCTACTCAAAAGTCGACCAGACCGCTGGCGAAGTTCAGTACCTCCAGATTCTTGCTGACCTGGTGCTTTTAATACAAAAATTAAAGCCCTTCTAATAGGTGATGGTTCATTCACCTTGATGGTTCATTCAGGTCATGGTCTGAGAAACAGCATACAGTCCAAGAAACTCGGGATTTCATTCATTCTCTGCTCAAAACCCTTCTCTGTTTAATCTTTGCGTGTGTGCATGTTTTTGTGTGTTTATTTCTGTGTTTTAGTTTAGTTTAATAAAGTCTTGTCTGAATTTAAAGGCAAGTGTCTTGTGTCTCTGTGCTCTAATTTACTGCCTTAAACTGCCAATCTTGTTACTATGCTCTTAATATAATTTTTCACTATATTTAGGATAGTATTGCAAGTGGCCACAGAGGTAATATCTTATGCAGAAATAACAAATACACTAATCTTAATTTATTGCTGTAAGAATATTTGATTAATCGTTGAAATATTAAGATAACATAACATAAAAGGAATAATGTTAAAATATCTGTTATTATGAATAATATCGAGTATGTTGGTCCTCCATTTTGCTTCTTTGTAAAATACATTTTATATATAGAGCTTACCACTAGATTTTGGAGTATGGCTCTGAGCATTCCCTTCAATTAAGTCACAATATTATAGGCCTACTGTATTTTCAATCACAGGAGTATTAGTGACGTTACTGAACAAGAAGTGATTATGACCATAGAAAGATTGCTCATATTTACCCAATATTCAGAAACAAGTATGCAAGCTAAAACAGATATAATGCCTTTATGCCAGTATATTGCATTTACTTATAGTCTAATCTTAGCAATATTAGAGTCCATTGTTTGGGAATAATAAAAGAAATAAAGGTTCATTAAAAGTTTTACACCTTTTTTACCATGTATATGTTCTGCATCCTCACTGAATATTTGGCGAGTATTAAATATTGAACTTTTTTCAAAATGTCAGTATGATCCCCATCCAATCACCCTTCCAACCTCTGAATTATTTTTAAATATACAACATTGTAGTAGCTGCAACGGGCTGAACACAGACACATGGGAGGCAGGGGTAGTAGAAAACAAATGCTTTTTTATTTAAAGTCTTTAGTGAAGTGAAGGTGAAGTAGGTGCAGAGTGCTGGGGAAATGGTGCGGCATTGTGGTCATCATAGATCTGGGCATGGCGAGCAGGGGTGAGCAGTGTTGGTGTGAGGCTTTGGCCGTGTGTGTGAAGGTGCTAGGCTCTGCGCTGGTCAGGTGCATGGTCTTCATCACTGTCTGCAGTCTCTGTGTGAAAGAGAGAGAAAGGGATCAGCATTTCTATCCAGACCAAACTGGCTCACCTTATTGTTCCTGCCACACCCTTTTATACTCTCTTGGTTTCTCCAGGAGGGTGAAGAGCTGCCGCTGCACTCATTGGATGCCAGCCATGTAGAGACGTGCCTCCCTGCCCTGCAGCCATATGCTCCTGCACTATCCACAACAGTAGGGGTGCTGAAGTGGGGCTGTTCTTTCAGCACCTGGGTGGCAGTTGCATGAGGAGTGTGAAGTGCTGGGTGTGAAACATACATGTGCAGAATGCACATACCGGTTCTGATATAAAAAGTAATCAAACATAAATGTTAAACGTCTTATTAAAAGATTAAATGGATATTAACCCACCTCATTAATCAGATAGAAATTTCACTGGTCTCACATGGATGTTTTCTATTCTCAGTACATCAGTATATCTCAAATATCAGTTGGATTATTAATGGAATATTAAGCTGCATGTAAACATAGCCACTGATGTTGGATAAAATGGCCTGACTAGCAGACTTCCCAAAGGTGGCTGTGTGCAGTCCAGTCAAGTTCTTCTACACCAAACTCTGCAAATTAACCTTGTTTTATGCAGGGAGGTGTTGTTATGCTGAAACAGGGAAGGGTCTACATACATTTGCTAAATGTTTTTTCTGCATTAATTACTCAGGAAATCTTCAAAATTGTCAGATCTTCATTCAAGGACATGTCATAATAAAACTTTCATTCTGTCTAAACTAATAACACAAAGAGCTCTTACTTGAAGTCTTTGATTAATAATTCACATCCCTGGCTGAGAAAATGATCTGAACCCTTTTCATTGCACAGTGACTTGCACAGTGAGGAATTTTAGACCATTAATTCCTACAGCACTACGGTGAACAGTCCCTTTCAGGTCAGCATCTAAAATAGATTAAGACTGGACTCTGACTTGGTCATTATAAAACAATAATTTTCCTCATTTTAAACCATTCTGTTGTTGATGCAGAGTGATTGTGTGGATTAAGCAAGGTACTGCTCTCGCTACTGTATTGCTAGGGTGTTGCTAGGTGGTTGTTATGGTATTGCAGGAGGTTTCTCGGGTGTTCCTAAGCTGTTGCTAGGGAATCCCAGACGGTTGCTTGAGTGTTGCTAGACAGTTGTTAGGGAATCCTAGGTGGTTTCTAGGATGTTGCTAGATGGTTGCTATGGTATGCCAGGTGGTTTCTAGGATGTTGATAGCTGGTTGCCGTGGTATTCCAGATGGTGTCCAGGGTGATGCTAGCTGGTTGCAGTGGTATTCCAGGTGGTTGCCAGGGTGATGCTAGCTGGTTGCTGTGTTATTCTGGGTGGTTGCTAGGGTGTAAGTGGGCAGGCAGACCACTTTTATTTATCTTCAGTTTATCTCAATTGACAAATGCTTAAATCATACAGGAATTAGAAAGGCAATCAAAAATCACATCACTACAGCAAATTTGATTATTTCATTAAACTTCTCTGTAAGCATATGTCATGAATATCCCTAAATAACAGAGAAAAATTAAAAATAAAATATAAATTAGGTCAATTATATCAATGTTATTCAAAAAACCTAGGGGAGACATGCGCGTAGTTTAATTATTTTGGTCCACAGCATACGCTCTGCAAATTAAGCACAAAGTGAAACTTTGGATATTGTCAGGGATACGAGTCGGATTCAGGTGCGAGTTCAAAATCCTTTAATTAGAGCAGTAGAGTGAACCAGAACAGAGTACTGAGGACAGGAAAAGTCGTGGGTGCAGTGATGGCAGGCTTCCTCGGTAGCGCTCGGCTGCAATGGATGAGAACAGTCCAATAATCCAGGAAAGACGACCGTAATCCACCAGAGAGCAGGGAACCGGGAAACAGAGCTCGCCACAGGTGCTGTACAGAACATAGACATGAAACAACGATCTGACAAAGACAAGACAAACACTGAGGCTTAAGTAGAGCAATAAATGAGTAGCAGCTGAAGCTAGAGACTAATCAACGGTAGTACACAGAACGGCCGGAAGAGGCCGATGAACCCATGAACCGTGACAGATATAGCCTACATTGATATACATCATGTGGTTGAGAAAGGACTCTGATATTCTTCATATAGAAGGTGCTACATGTAAGGTAAATGTGAACTTTCTTCTGTAAGACTGCATGTTTATGCAGAAAATTACAGCAGCCCCAATTGGGCCATAAACATGCATGCATACTACACAAAGTACACCTTTCTTCAATTCTAGGATTTTATTTAGCATAAATCTAAATAACAAGTGTTACAATTTCTATAAACAAACAAATAACCTCAGTATGTAGACATTTTCCCCAAAAAGTAAACCAATATTCAGAAACTAGGTGGGAAAAAATAAGTAGACCCTTCCTACTTCCACAATCATTAAGAGAATAATTAGAAGCCACTAATGAAATGCACAGGATTAGTTCATCATCAAGAAGTGTGGCTACCTCTATAAAAGCAGAACGTTTGACGTTTGGTGTTCTGGAACAATCAGGTGTGTGTATACATCATGGCAAGAATAAAGGACATCAGTCTTGTCTCAGAGAAGCAACTGTTGCTGGTCATAAATCGGGGAAGGGTTATAAGGCCATCTCCAAACAATTTGAACTCTTCTACAGTGAGAAGGATGGTTTACAAATGGAGAGCCTTCAAGACAGTTGCCAATCTTCCCAGGAGTGAGTGTCCCAGCAAATTCAGTCCAATGTCAGACCGTTTTAATGCTCAGAGATCTAAAGAAAACCCAAAAGCTACATCATGTGACCTACAGGCCTCTGTAAGCACATTAAATGTTTATGTTCATGACAGCACAGATATACAAATCACTTATGCTGGAGAAAAAAAAAGCAGAAGCTTTGTGGAAGCACAATGATTGAAACAAATTCATGTGATACACATGCTCTATGGGATTTTACAATAAGTATGAATAACAAGTAGAGTTTGTACAAGTGTTATAAATATGCTGGATTGTTTTTTTAGTACTATATGCATGAATTATTGTAAGACTTTGTTGATGAAATCACCAAATAAGACTTAATTTTAATTAATCAGCCGATCTCCATTAATCCTGAAGAGTAGATTCACCTATGACCAAGTTATTATTTTTGCCCCAACATCTCACTCTCCTTACCTACTAATTTGTATTCTGCATCATAAATGTAATTTGTTTGTTTCCATTCCTTGTATTTAATGAGTCTACTAATATCAGTTACACCCAAGATTGCCTGATGTCTGTGTGTGTTTCCACTCTAAGCAAGCACATGAAGGGAGGCAAGGAAGAAATGTAACCTCTAAATAGAGATTTCTAATTGCTCTGACATTGTACGCACCACTGGGCCTCATTTGAATGTTTGAGTTTCAACTGCACACTTCATTTCACCTTCCCTCTCTTCATCTTTTTCAGTGTAGAAAAGCAAGAAAAGGCAAAGGGAGAAAGAGAGAGAGAGAGAGTAAATAATCAGAGTAAGACAAAAAGAGAGGACAACTTATTTAATGAGTAATGAGAGATAGAGATATATGCAAAGGAAAAGAAACAGAGAGAGAGAGAGAGAGAAGAAGAGACATATGAACAGAACCCCTTTCAGTCCATTTCTACTCCTAATTTACTGTATGATGCATATATACAGCTGGGTGACAAATTAAAGGGAAAAAAACAACAACAGTGAAATGTTGCACCACCACAAGCCACCAGAGCTGCTTCTATGAACCATGGCATAGATTCTACTTCTACAAGTCTCTGGATCTGTACTGGAGGGATGAACACCATTCTTCCAAAATATATTCTCTCAACTGATGTTTTGATGATGGTGGTAGGGGGCACTGTACAAACAGATTAGCTACAAGTTACTAGAGAAGTGGTAATGGATAATGCAAAGCAGAGTATAGTATGATAGGAAACTGGAAGCCAAAGATAGTCAACAGATGAATTTGGATATGGATGACAATACATTTCCTCAACAAAAGTTTGAAGATTCACCAGCTCATGTGGTGCCCATATGGGTTCAGTTACCCAAACTGCTTTCCAAGTTCAGTGTTGTTCAATGTATGAATGTGGAGAGTAGGACTTTTGTTCATATAAGATACCAAAATTACATATTAGCTGCTATTGCTAAACAGTAATAAACATTAAAGTCATCTCTCTAGCCCGCCTCAACTCCTGCACAAGGTCCCTCATAAAATGAAAACACACATATTCTCTGAACTTTCTCTGAGGTGGGTTAATGTCCTTATCCTGTGAAAGTAATTCCTCATTTTCTTGCTTTGAAGTTTCAATGACTATTACATGCAAATACTGCTTTGTGTATTAAATCTGGAAACAAAAACACAAGTTCTAAGTACTTCTTTTTTGAATCCACCCAACCAAATCTGGAGAAATGCAGTACATGTCAGTAATCAAACAATTAATTCACAGTCTGGAAGTAAATACAGATGGGTCAGTGACTGAAACAGTGAAAACAAATGGTGATCTTCTTATAATTTTAAATCCAATAATCAAGTGCCAAATGCGTTATGGCATATGGATTCACCATAAGGCTTAAGTTTATTGTACAAGTCCATATGTCATAATGCACTGGGAGCTTGATTGGGGGCTTGCTGGGGGCTTGATCATTTTGATCACTATTCTCACTGTCTCTGTGAAACTACAAAACCTTATTGAATGGCACACAGATGTAACCATAGATAGCCTTGAAGGTGACCACTGCCTGGGATTTCTCCTTCAACAAAAAGACAATAACTTCATCAAATCCTGAACATCTGTCAAATTAACACACAAAGGTTGGTGTGATATGTACCATTTTAGTATTACTATTTGTACCATCATAGTATTATGACTCTATTCTCAAAATATTACAACTTTTTTCCTCAATATATTATGACTTTTTTCCTCAAAAATATTTCTTTTATTTTTATTTTTAAAAAGGGGCCCTAAAATGCTTTTGTACTATGTAACATAAAAACATGAGACAATTTAAAAATGAAAAAAAAAAACATACATTAATGATATGAAAGATAGAATGGGAAGAATTGAAATAAATCTGATAGCAGACCAGTATACTGCCAATATATTGCTGGCTGAATAGTCTTAATAGTAATTATCACAAACACTGGAAAGAGTTGTACAACTCATAGGTAACTATACAGGAACTAAGCAGGAACAAACGGGTGGTACTTCATTAACCCTTATTTCAATCCTATTAGTTACTAAGAACTATTTGTTAATTACTCAGTAATTAACTAATCAGTAATTACTGAGTCTTACATTTCTCATGCAGAACTACTAGCTAACTATGGTTCTTTTATAATAACTATTATTATTATTACATCAACATTGATTCCCAATAGCTAAGCCTTACCTTACTCCTGGACATCTACTTAATACACCTTAACTTATTATAGTACCTCAATGTCTAAAGTGCAAATGTCTGTATGAGTTATTATAGGTCTCCTCAGAGGAGCACAAGGTCAGTGTGTTTTTATTTAGCCAGTCAAGGTCTAAAGAGAGAAATCATCAATATCCTACAAAAATAAAGATTGTAATGTAGCAATGAGTAACAAATAATCGCCATTAGCTTGCTTGCAAAAGTACAAAAATAATGTCCTTTTAGAAACAAAACATTAATGTTTCAGTAATTAGTAATAAAGTACAATGAGTAATACTGTTCTACATCATCATTAACTACTGAAGAGCAACACACTTGGAGCCATTGACTGCCAAAATTAATTTAAATGTTAAAATCTCATTGCTTAAAACAATAAAATAATAATAAGCTTAACAAACATTAACACCAGCATGCCATTTGCTCGTATTGCATAAAACATGGAACAAAAAACAAAAAAACACCCTGTGAGTGGAAGGCCTGCAGGCTGAAAAACCTTGTTGATAAGAGAGATCAGAGGAGACTGATCAGACTGAGCTGACAAGAAGGATATAGTAATTCAAATAATCACTCTTTACAACCATGGGGAGCAGAAAAGCATCGCAGCATGCATAAAACATCTAACCTTGAGGTAGATGGGCTACAACAGCAGAAGACCATATTGGGTTCCACTTCCACATCAGCCAAGAACAGGAATCTGAGGCTATCTTGGGCAGAAGCTCAACTAAACTGGACAGTCACCTGATCATGCACACCTGGTGTCACCCAGACACCCTATATAAACAGACTCTGGACTCAGTCTTTGTGAAGTGTTGCTCAGTGTTGTATATTCATTTGATGCACTAAGCCTTTTGTTTCATCTGGTTTTTGATCTCACTTTGCCTATCTGGTTTTTTATTCTGGTTTTGTTCTAGTTATCGTGTTTGCTGGTCGCCTGTTTTTTTACCATGATTTTTGCCTAATGTTATGGAACTGTCTGCCTGTCCTATATTTATAATAAAGCACTTTTGCAACTGCAGCAGCCTCTGACGCCTGACAGATGCCAGGATGGTCTCATATATCTATGATACACTATAAGCAATATTATTAAATTTTGTAAGGCTTATTTAACTACACCTAATCCTGTAGAAACATTGGACCACAATTAAAAGGTTGGTTATTTGGTAGTAGTTAATGTATGATTTTTGCATGTAATTGTGCTCTTTGAGAGGAGTTCTCAGCATGAATAAGAGCCAGATTGCTACCTTCTGACTGATGAGATGTTCATGCTGGCTAAAAACTAGCCTCCCAACTGACTATTTGTGTGGCTTAGGCCAGGAAAAGCGGACCATTTATTACTGACAAGGGGTCACATGTTAAGCTTTCAGCTACTACAGTATGGTTTTCTCAAAACCTGAAATCCGTGGCCACAGCCACCTGCCTGCACTTCCTCCCTCTTTCTTTAGGCACATGCACATGTTGCATCATGTTTGAATGTCATGATGGAAAAAAATAGAAATGGTGAATACCAGGCTACACTGTATTATATTACCCCTTGCAAAACCATGCAAGATATTTCTTCATCCACAGTGACAGAGATGATGAAAATTTGGAAAGGAAAGTCAGGGCCAATAAATGTTTTAAAAAATAAAAATTTAAAAATTTAATAATTCAATAGGGTTTTCTGAAAACAGGAATTATGGCAGTACTGTGCAAAAAAAAGGCTTAGGCACATGTAAAGGAACACTGTAAAGCATTCAAAAAACACATTGCCTTGAAAAATAATCAAATTAATATTTCTACATTAAAAATGTACTATAAAGAGCAATAAAAGCGTTAAACTAAACAAAATCAATATCTGATGTAACAAAAATTTCCTTTAAAAAACAAAACAAAAAAAGCACCTGTACTGTCAGGTTTATAAGAACATTGGCTGGTAAGTTTTTTAAGCATCTTGGAGAATATGCCACAGTTCTTCTGGAGACTTTGACTGTCACACTTGCAGGTAATACATGACAGCCTTCATTATGGTTTTTTTTGTGTGTAAAGTGGTCTATTATGAAATATGTTAATTTCTTTAGTGACATACAATTTTTTCTGTAAAATTACGTTTGTTTTTGGAAAACAACATTTGTAAATCTAAAAATTGCTCTTTTGACTGATACAGTAATGCAGAGGACAATAAACGTCTGAGACAAAATTGTATTAAAAGAAATAGGGGGCCTAAGGTTTTTGCATAGTACTGCACTATACACTGATCAGCTATAAAACCACTCACAGGTCAAGTGAATAACAATGACTATCTCATTACAGTGGCATCTGTCAAGGGGTGGGATATATTAAGCAGCAAGTGAACAGTCAGTTCTTGAAGTTGATGTGTTGAAAGCAGGAAAAATGGGCAAGCGTAAGGATCGGAGTGACTTTTTAAAGGGCCAAATGACTATGATGACTTTTATGATGACTAGAAGAAAGGGGTCAGTGCATCTCCAAAACAGGTCTTGTGGGGTTTTCCTGGTATGCAGTGGTTAGTACTTACCAACACTGGTCCAGTGATGGACATCTGGTGGATGGAACCGGCTGCAGGGACATGGGTGCCCAAGGCTCACTGACATGCATCTGGTCTGATACCACAGAAGAGCTACTGTAGCACAAATTGCTGAAAAAGTTAATGCTCGCTATGGGCTGTGTAGACGGAAACCTACAATGGGCATAAGGCATCAGAACTGGACCATGGAGCAATGGAAGAAGGTCTGAGGAATCACATTTTCTTTTACATCATGTGGATGGCCAGGTGCGTGTGCGTCACTTAACTAGGGAAGAGATGGTACCAGGATGCACTCTGGGAAGAAGGCATGGTGGTGGAGGCAATGTGATGCTCTGGAAAATGTTCTGCTGGGAAACCTTGGGTCCTGGCATTCATGTGGATGTCACTTTGTCACCAACTACCTAAACATTGTTGCAGACCAAGTACACCCCTTCATAGCAACGCTATTCCCTAATGGCAGTGGCCTCTTCCAGCAGGATACTGCCACACTGCAAAAATTGCTCAGGAATGGTTTGAGGAACATGACAAAAAGTTCAAGGTGTTGATTTAGAAAATATAGTCTCATGTCCACAGTCTGAAGCTATCTCAGATCATTACCTCATCTCATTTAAAATATGTCTTAATCATAATATATGCACCTTGCCACGTCACCGTGTCAAACGTACCTTCACGTCAACAACTGAGTTTTATCAGTAATCTCCCAGATTTATCAACCATGATTGGATCACCGTCTGATCCCAAAGAACTTGACCAGGCAA
>CM075009.1:12613447-12639712 GCA_037576675.1 Pangasius sanitwongsei | reverse complement strand
ACAAAGGCAGACCTAAACAATCAGACTCAGAGAGAAAGATTAGGAAAGACATGACGTCACATAAAGAAAAATACCCACTCAGGGCATAGGCCGTAACAGGGCAAATATATTCCCAAATTAGCCAGCAAGGGACAGCCATTGTATGAACACCTGAAAACAAAAAATGAATTAGCTAGGGCAAAAATTAAGTAACTGTGGAATTGGTGGTGTACTACACCACTGGAGAAGTTTGGCACTCATTGCTTAATGTTCCAGCTAGTTCTCAGAGGCAGAAACAAGATATGCCAAATTGAAAAAGAATGTCTATCTAGTGTATGGTCATGTGAACATTTTGAAGAATACCTATTTGGCCTTGATAGGTTGGACCTCTAATGCCTCTACTCAATAGCATAGACCTAGATAACAAGCCAATAAGGTTTCAGAGGCTACTGATGAGGTTAATGCACTACAGTGGAATGGGGGAATATGCTCCAGGAAAGACTAGAGGTCCTGTGACAATGACGAGACATCACAGCCTATATAGCATCATTTTAGATCTGGAATGATCTACCAAATTCTTCCCTAAAAAACAGAAAATATTAGAGTGAACACAGAAAATTATAGCCATCTGCAGTCAATTCTATGATTCATAAAGAACAAGTGAAATTCTAATTCAGAATATACACCTGAATCCATCAGAGAATGGGCAATAGAATAAACATTAGTACCATGTTTTTACAGTAATGGTCTGGCAACCACAGCTGACATTTTTTTCCTGTAAATATAACAGATTTTTTTTACTGTGTGTGTGTGTGCTAGAGAGAGAGAGAGAGAGAGAGAGATGTGGGGAGATGTATTTATTATTGTTTTGAAGTTAGGCCTTAATGATTGTGGAAACATAAGTGGATCTGCTGGTAATGGGTAATCTTAATGTGTGCCTCAAATTATGTGAGTGAGCATATCTCATGTAGATTTTTCTAGATTTTTCTATTTCATACTATTTTGGAATAAATACAAAATATGAATGAAATACAAAGTGGGCTGGTGCATTAAATACCAGGGCCAAATTTTACCCCTGATTTACCCCAATTTTACCCCCTAAATCTACCCCTGCTCCTTGGCCTGTTAATTGTTGAATTGATTCATAACAGTTAAAGCAATTATTTTCTGTATTTTTAGCTTACAGTTTGGGACTTGTAGTATGTGTGTGTGATTTGAATAATAGTGTTGTTAAAATTCAGATGAAGAAATTCTAATTAAAATATACCTCCCCTCTTTTTTTTTTTTAACAAATCACAATCTGCTTATGAGGCTTTTAAAAAGATAAAATGAATCTAAATTCTCCTCTTCTCCACATAGGTTAGGGGCAATGAGACTTGTGAAGTTATGTGGTAAGCTGGCACAGATGCTCTATTTCTTTCATTCTGGACTCCCAAGCTGATGTTCTTGGAATTAATGGAGTATTCTTATTTGCTTGTTTCTTTGCTGTGTACCAACAGAGAAGTGATCACCTTGTGACCAATGACTGTGACCACACGTGTGTAGCCTATTTACGGTCCCCACTCAGGCTTGACTAAGGGTGGTGGGGGCACCTGGGCTCGAACCTGTGAGCCAGCCAAACCCAGGTGGCTGAAAATGCTCAAGTTAGAGCCTGATGGGGTGGCCTCCCATGCTATGCTCAAGCCAGAGGCTGATGGGGTGACCTCTCATGTCCACCCCACTCCACCAGCAGACTCCAGCGAGGATGTTATCACTCTGCCACCTGGTCCCTGCCGATCTGTCCTATGTCTGCTCCCCTGCTCCTCTGGGAAGATTGTACATTCTGGCCAATGGCTACCTTGGGAATCTTGTGGACATTTTACCCAGGGGTGAAGGACCCCTTTGTTGAGTTTTGGAAGGTGCTTCAGGAGCTGCGCCTTTGGGAGAGGTGCTCTGTCACGTATTCCCCCTCTAGCCGAGTGTTGAATGCTGCGGCTCTCAGCATCCATTGCAGCTCTTAGCACTACAGCGCCTACTTCCATTTTGTCATGTGTTTGTTTACAGTGTTGTCTGCATTTTGTTTTGGTTCATGTCTTGTCTTCTCACCCATAGCTTGTAATTGGTTGTCTCCCGAGTATGTTATGAATCTTTCACCTGTTTTTAGTTCGCCCTTGATTATTCTTTGTATTTAAGCCCTCATGTTTCTTTGTCCAGGGCGCAGTAACGCTAAGTGTATGTTTATCTGATCTTCCCAAGCCTTGATTTATGTGTGTTGAGATTCTGGTTTTGACCTTGCCTTGATGTTTGTTTCATGATTTTGGATACTGCCTTGATATTGATGGTTGCTGATTGCCTGACCCTTTTCTTGTTCTTAGGACCACGCTTGTTGTATATTGTTTTGGATTTCTTTGCCGATCTTCTAACTGCATTTGCATCTGTTTTCTGTTCTCTCTTATGACAATGTCCAAACTAAGAGGTGTAATATAATCTGGAGAAGGCGCATAATATTGTCCAACTTGGAGCAACATTGACAACCTTGCAGAAAATATCATGATGACATTATGTTTACTATTTTTGTATTTCTCTATCTCTATCAATTATAATGATCTGAAAATCCATGCCCAACTATTGTTGTACATGGCACTTTTGTTGAGCTACTGTTCTAAAGATACATTTGTGGAGGCAGGCACGTGGTCCAGACACAACACCAGGCCCTCCTTGTGCTGCACACAGAGCAGGAACAGCACTTCCAGGCCCTGCTCCAAGGTCAGGCAGAGCGCCAGCTGGGCCATGCCCCACTGTAATGGGTTATTCAAAAAACACATATGAGTGTTATGGTCAGGTGTTCACACACATATAGTGTATGTTCTAATTCTTTCCTGCTGAAAAACTTAGCTAGTCAGTTTCCCTTCATAGGTCCTACATAGCAAGATACTACTGAAATCATTTTTTTTGTTGCATTTTTGCGTCTCTTTTGCTGTGCAGGGTTTCCCTCAGTGCAGAATTTTTTTTGTTGTTGCAGCAAATACTGAGATTATGTGAGGTGTCATATATACCGATCAGCCATAACATTAAAACCACCTGCCTAATATTGTGTAGGTACCCCTTGTGCCGCCAAAAAAGCTCTGACCAACTATCTTGCTCTCAAGATAACCAATATTATTCACTTCACCTGACTGTGGTTTTAATGTTATGGCTGATCAGTGTATGTCCCTGTGAATTAGCTGTTGTTATAGAAATGAGAATGTATTAGAATGAGCACATTAATATAAATCAGTGATTTGCCTTATAGCCTGCATGATCCATGTTATATAAACTTGTTAACCAATTGGTCACCTTCTCACCAATCAGAGAATTCACCAGCACTGTGGAAATAATGTATTTATTATGTATGTTTATATTTGTTGTTATATTTATTATTTATATTATAAATAATAATGTACTGGTTATCACACAGATGTGGATAACTTGCCTATTAATGTCCATATGAATTGAAATAATATATAAAACTCATAGAACACAGATATTTATTATTCAGCATTCATAACATATCACACAAACAAGATGTCTACTGAAAAAGCCTTAATCATCTCTGAGACCATTGCTGTCCCTGCCTGAGAAAGAGAAAGGTCCTGAATGTGCCATCATTTATCATCTACCTCACACACAGTGCATGTACTGCAAAACCCAGACTGAATGAGGACATCTTGGACAGAAGCATAACGAGGCCTCCAGTCAGGCTCCATCTTCAATATAAGTGTGTGTTCTTGGTGTAAGAGCAGTGACAGCAAGCCTGCCCATGCATTATGCATGCTGTGCAGGCTCTACTGTGAGTCACAGACAGCCATCACTGGTGCATAGGTGAGCAGCCCAGGGGAATCAAGCAGACGGCTACTGACACTGGCCTGTGTTCATTAAGACAGTCAGCAAGTACCAGTTTGTTAACTGTGAGAGAGCAGATGAGGTACAGAGAAAGTTTGAGCAGGGTTTAGGGAAGAACTGACCATGTTCATGTTGGTGAGTAAAATTCCATATGAATTATTATTTATTAATTTGTTTTAGGCACTGGTCTAAAACATAAATCTAATATATCTGAATTTTTAGCATCTTAATACATGCTAGCCATAGGAATCACTTTGTTTTCAAACATGTCAGGGACATGCAATGATGTGGTAAAAACACTCCACCATGAGAAACTAACTTTGTGAACAGGGGTAAACTAATATTTTTTAGAAAATGTTTGGTCAGTTTCTGCCACAGTCTAGTATATAAAAGATTTTTGTCTAATTAAAATAGATTTGTGGACAAACTACTAAGTAAACTACTTTAGTTTTAGTTATTTACTAAAAATATTTTATAAAATAAATAATAATTTATATAAACTTTTTAAAAAAAATGCCTATGGGGAACATGTTTTGAGATAAAACATCTTGTCAAATATTTGTGTCTTTGTATTTTTTATTTCTTTGCAAATATTGGTTGAAATGCACAGTCTTTGTCAGGAGTGGATTAATTAAATATAGTTTTGTATGACAGAAAAGATACAGTTATAGCTACAGGCAAGTAAAGGGAAAAACAACATAAAGTGCATAAGGTGTTGGGCCACCACAAGCTGCCATAGCAGTTTCTAAGCACATGTTTATGATGCTACAAATACTTATTACTGTACATAGGCTGCTACTCTTATGTTTACACTATTTCAGCTACATATATTGTACTCTTGTAATATTTGCACTATTGTCACTAGGTCACTGTTAAACAGAACTGTGTACTGGTCGGCACTGTAGTCATTGTACCGTCTTGTTCTGTCTTGTGCTGTCTGCACATGTTTGCACTTGTGCACTTTATGTATAAATTATGTAGTCCCTGTAGTTCTGTGTTGTTCTGTGTTTGTCTTATGTAGCACCTTGGTCCTGGAGAAACGTTGTTTCATTTCACTATGTACTTGTATATGGCTGAAATGACAATAAACTCCACTTTGAACTTTGAACTTTAATCAGGGAGGCTGCCAAGAGACCTATGGCAATATTAAACAAGCTGCAAGAATAAGTACTGGTCACTACCTGCATGTGACAACAATCTTTCACGCTCTTCACACATATGGGCTATGGGGTAGGGTTGCTAGATGCAAGGCATTTCTCACCAAAAAAAAAAAAATCCAAGCCTGGTAGAAATTTTTGGGCACAATTCAAAAAGATATGAAGATATGTTTGGCACAAAAACAAGACAGCCTATCAGCTTACTAAATACCATACCCATTGTGAAGGGTGGTGATGGCAGCATTTATTTTAGCACAAACCTGCAGAGCTCTGTTAGACAGCTGAAGATGAACAAAAATGTCATCTTCCTGCACGATAATGAACCAAAGCACAAATCCAAGTTAACAAAGAAATAGCTTCAAAAGAAGATCAAATTTTTGGAATGGTCCAGTCAGAGCTCAGATCTAAATTCTGTCGAAATCCTGTGAAATGACTTGAAGAGGGCTGTGCACAGAAGATTCCCTCGCAATTTGGTAGATCTGGAGCATTTTTGCAAGGGAGAGTGGAATAAAATTGCCAATGCAAGATGTGCTACGTTTTGACTGAGTGCTCTATTACAAGCAAAAAAAAAAAATGCTTTAACAAAGTATTAATTAAGAGTTGTACAAACTTATGCAACCAGGTTATTATACATTTTTTTCTTTTTTCCTCTAAAAAATTCTATTTGTTTATCACTTGAATTTTGTAGCTTCACATCAAAGGTGGAAAAAGAGCTGACATGATTTATCATGGTTTCATTTTACATCATTAAAAACCTGCAATTTTTACAGGAGTGTGTAGGGTGGTGTCTTTGTTTCTTTGTTGTGTGTTAGTTTTCCCGCTAGACATCTCATTAAAAACTTATTAGACTTTAACCATTCAGATTGTGTTTCACTATGATTTATGTATGATGCACCAATCAGCAGGGCTTAAAGTGAGCCAAAACTGCATTCCAGCACCCTCAGTAACTTGGAAAGTGTAAAAATTTTAGTTTTCTTCTTGTACTGCAATGTGACAGAGAGTATGATCCAAACTTGTTGTCACTGCATCACAGAAACAATAAGATCCAATCATGTAGGTCCCAGTCGTTTCATCTTTAACAGAAGTCATAAATATACTAAACTGACTTGGACTGTGTGAACACTGGCTATGTTTAAATGTAAAGATTTTTGACTGCAATCCTGCGAATTCAACCAGATGCCTCAACATATATGCTGCAAAATATTTGTTTGATGCTAATCTAATCTCACAGTTATTTCAAAAAGATTAAAAAATCTGTAACACGAATTTCCTGGACCTTTTGCACCAGAAGCGCCTCATGACTCAAACACATGCACAGAACACATATGCTGATTCCCTTATTGAAAGTAATCAGACACTAATGATTTACACAGCTGTTATTCTTCTATCTAATGGAATGGGTTGTGGGAGTACTTGCAAAGGTTTATCTTCTTTCTTCCTCAACAACGAGAAAGTGGTCAGGACAAAGACACTTCTGTGTTTTGGTAATGCTGTGTAGCAATTAACAGACTGCAGGTTTGTGTGCACCAATGTACTGGGCCTCAACATAGTCACAAGTGTTTGTTAAAATCTGTAATCTGGTATGATTTGGGACATTTTGGAAAAAGGAGAAATGCTACATGATTAATGGTTTGGGTGCCAATTATTATTACTATTATTATTATATGTTTTTTTTTTTTTTGCTGTTGTACTCATTACAGATTATTCCTGGAGAAGCTATTTTGCTCCATCCCAGTCATTGTGGCAGATGTATACAGTATGTTGATGTTACATGTTTGCAGAGAATCTACCAGTAGTGACACTTTCCACCTATAATACAAGTATTGTGTAAGGTGAGAGAAATTCTTGAGAATTTTTACGTTCAGCATTCACTGGAGAAATATAAGCCATAGTGCCCAATTGTGTTTTACTGAGCTGAATTTGGTATTTGACTGAAAAAATCTTTCTTATTTTCAACTCCTCTCCTGTATTCCCTGCTCAGACACCACATGGCCAAAAGTATTGCTTCACCATCACACCCACATATGCTTATTAATCATTCCATTCCAAAACCATGAGCATTAATATGGAGATGGTTCCCTCTTTGCAACTATAACAGCCTCCACTATTCTGGAAAGGCTTTCCACTAGATTTTGGAATGTGGCTGTGGGGATTGTTCCCATTCAGAACATTAGATGGGTCAAGAAGCGCATTTCAATTCATCCCATAGGTGTTCAGTGGTGTTGAGGTAAGGGCTCTTTACAGTCCACTGAGGTTCTACCACACCAACATTAGCAAACAATGTCTTCAGAGACTTCATTTTGTGCACAGGGGCATTGTCTTACTGAAAAAAAGGGTTTTGGCTAGGCCCCTGTGCCAGTGAGGAGTAATCACACTAACTTTGTGACAACAGTTTGGAATGCCCACATATAGTGTGGGCATGATGGCCATGTGTTCTCATACTTTTGGCCATGTAGTATATTTGGAGAAAATATTTTTTTGTTTCTAGATATTGTGGTTTTGTACATTTTATTTGGTTCATTCAGGTCTTGGGTCTCAGTTAGGCTGCAATCACAGCAGTCTTATTATATTGGTGTCATGTCAATGCCGGAACTGGAGTCTAACTACACATCCCAGAATTCAGCACAGCCATCAAATATGGCCGCCGAAGAGTACAACACCCAAACACACTCATGTTCACGCTCACCTGATTACTAATCACACACCTTGACCCAGTCATAGTCACAGCCACACTCACAGTATTTAAGGACTTTCAGTACACACATGCATTGTGAAATATACTTGCTGTGTCTTTTTGTGCCAGTTGTTACCAAGCTTTTTGTTACTGTTATTGTACTTCTGGGTTTACCTAGTTTTGTTGTTCACGTTTTGCTTCTACCTGCCCTTGTTAATGTTGTCTGCTCATTGCCTGACCCTTGCCTGTTTTCTGTCTATGTTTTTGGATTATGTATTTGTCCTGTTTGCTACTATTAATAAAATAACAATTGAGTACCTGCACTTGTGTCCTCAACTGACAATTGCATCCTGACAATTGGAGACGTACCTGGCCATGACCCAAGTGGAAGCCCAGATAATGTACTAACACGCATCCAACTGCACACTTGTATATCTAGTATATCTGTCATGTCTAAACTGCAAATAATAGGGCTTCCTACCATTTATCCCAATTTCAGCTATTCTCATGCACAAACTTTTTATAATTATTATTTTTTTGTTTATTAATTATTATTATCAATTAAATAATTATTGTTTAGCACCCCCAGCAGGGTAGACACTGCCATTTACAGTCTGACTATTGTGCAAACATAGCTTTTGTATAAAGAGAATGGTGATGATATTAACAAAAGCTGCATGTCACCTTTAAAGTAATAAATAGTCTATCTGCATATCAGTGCTTTCTGTCTCTCCATTGTGGATCACTCAATAAATGAACACACATGTCGCCAGGTGTCTTGTTTACAGCCTGCCAGAACTCTAAAAGTATTTGGGACATCACAAACCAAATACTTCTACCATCAAAAAATTATTTTCCAACAAGACAACAATAAAATAGATTTGACAGGTAATAGCAAGAGATATATCTTAGTTTATTCGCTTTGTTCTTGTACATAATGGTGATATACTTCCAGCTTCACTTGACTATGTAAATTTTAGATCAATCCAATAGAAAATATGAAGCAAACTCAAAAACTTACTGATATTTTTAAAGTAGAATTTTACAAAATACAACAGTTGTTTTTCCCTGTTGGTATAAAATTTTGTAATAAATGGTAATTCTCTATAAAATGGTCATTCTCTGATAAAAGAATTACAATGACTACATTTTTACCATTGGACCACTGAACTGCAGCCAGGAGCAATGTAAACTCTTCATAGATTGTTGGACCCCCGAGGTATGTAATCTATGTAAAAGATGGCAGTGCACATGTGATGTGAACTCAAGAAAGCTTCCTGTTGAGTTGAAGTAACAAAGACTCCTTGAATTATGGTGCTTTATAGTAAAAGGCATTTGAATAGGTTTTTGGCCACTTGGAGAGGTTGTGAGGAAACCTAGTGGCACCTTTCAAACATTGCCTTATAGAATTTGAATGGCTTGAGATAGCTACACCATTTTTTGTCCATGTTGACAGCATTTTTTGTCCATGTTGCCAAACGTAGAGAATGGTTTCATAAGTGATTCTAAACATCCAGAATTTCAATTTTTACATGAAAACAAAAAAAAAAGTGTTTTGGGTTTTTTTTCTGTCCACATTTTTGTGCATTCACAGGTAATAATTATTTTTCAAAATGATGAAACAAGAAAATGTTAAATAATCTATAATGGTACATGTCTTTCCTTTAAATTTCAGTGCTTAAATTTGGGGCAATAAGACTTAAATATATTCAATAAAAACAGCAGAAATTACCCAATTTTGCCCTCTGAACAAAGGGATTAAAGCGCTCCACTAACCTGTCCAGTTGCATATAATAAACGCTGGTGCGCATCACTTAAATTCCAAATAATTTGTACAGCTCATGTAGTGTTCATGACAAACAGTACATGACATGTACTGATCACTTGGGATGTCTATGGGAATCCGAACACAAGTGATTGTTGCGAAACAGTGCCTCAGCGATACTCTTCACTGAGATCATTCACAAAGGCACTGTTTCAGGATATGGCATTTTATAATCCATAAAATTATAACTAGTATGAAGCAATATCACTGTGCTGAGTGGTGGAGTGGCCCAATGAGATCCATGCCAGTTTTTTCAAAGGGGATATCAATAAGATGGAGAGGCGCAATGGCGCATTTGTGGTGGCCAGCAGATTCACAAGCTGACATTCACAGCAAGATGCACACTACCAAATTACATCATGAATACCCAGCCAAAAGCAACAGGCCATTAACCAGTGTAGTTTTCACGTTATGGTTTTGGTCCTTATAATATAATTGTGAGAGGCACCATAGGATATGTGTGCACATCCCCATGTATACACCTCACTTTCACCTCCCACTATCTTTTCAATGCCTCTTTTTCAATCAGGCTTTGGTCGATCAAGGTCTGCACATTGTCCAAATCCACCAAGGTCCGAGGTATACCCCCTTGAGTACTAACCGGCAGTCTGTATGTCAGCTAAAGATTGGGGCAGGGCTATGGGACCACAGAGATCTGTAGTACCTGACTCACATCCATCTCTGTGCATTGAGCTTGGAAGCGCCATGGCTCTCTGCATCCCCAACAGGCCTACCTGGGCCTCATTTCAGCTATCTGGGACTCTGTGGCACCCTGGGATGAAGGGAAAAGAGAAAAAGTGAAGTTAGTCAGGGTAGGGTGGGGTTTAGTGCATGTTGGCCATGGAATGACATTTTTGTTCCCAGCATCCATGTCTGTTTCTACTGGGCCTACTGCTGATTGCAGAGGACCGGCACATCCAGGAGACAGGGCTGCTGAACTTTAGAAAGCCTTGGGGAGTGGCAGTCTCTTCTGGTATGACACCTGGGTGAGAGGAGTTCTGGAAGTGGGATGGAAGGCACGCCATGTCTCTGGGTCAGCAAACGGAGACTGGAGAGCTTCAGTCAGAGAGTGACCTTCTCCTGATAGGCAGGGTCCAGTCTCAGCCAGCACTCACGGTAGTTAACAAACCACCAGGCATAGGTGAATAGCTGATCCACTTATTCCAAGACACAGATAGAAACCACTGGCGATGTCTCTCCGGTAACAGCCCAATCCGACTGCTCTCTGAATGGATCAATAATCCAGCTGGCTCTTGGTTGGCAAATTGCGGGCACATCCACACACTGAAACAGTACCCTTGAACATCTCCAGGTACGCCTCAGCAGCAAGAGGGA
Source organism: Pangasius sanitwongsei (assembly GCA_037576675.1). Taxonomy (NCBI): domain Eukaryota; kingdom Metazoa; phylum Chordata; class Actinopteri; order Siluriformes; family Pangasiidae; genus Pangasius; species Pangasius sanitwongsei. The sequence continues at coordinate 12,628,881 of CM075009.1, read as the reverse complement.
GGTGAGAAGGTTCTAGATGGTGGCTCGGCCTGCTCGTCCACTATTTTAGCATACATTTCCTGCTGCTGTTGCTGCAGAGCCATGAGAGCCTGGTATTGTTGCTCCTGGATGACTGGATGATCTGGGCTAGATGACTCATACATGTCCATGTTGCGTTGTTGTCTGAGCAGCAATCCCAGGTGTTGGCACCTGTGTGACAACAACAGTAGACTCTGCACAGGAACACAGCAGACTAAGGGTAAGCATGCATATGAACATTACTGCACATGAGCTTATGCTGCAGCACATTATTAAAAATGGAAATGAAAAATAAACAAAGAAAATATAAAGAAAAGAGAGAGAGATAGAAGCTTGTTAATATGCACCCACAAAAAAGCATCATGTGTGCCACGTTAATTCGCTCATGTCAGCTTAAACCAGTCTGGTCATTCTCCTCTGATCTCTCTCATCAAGGTGTTTCAGCCTGCAGACCCTCCACTCAGAGGATGTTTTTTGTTTTTCGCACAGTTTTGTTTAAACTTTAGACTGTTGTGTGTGAAAAATCAAGGAGATCAGCAGTTTCTGAAATAATCAAAACAGCCCATCTGGCACCAACAACCATGCCATGGTTAAAGAGATCATATTTTTCCCCGTTATGATGTGTGATGTGAACATTAACTGAAGCTCTTGACCTGTATCTGCATGATTTGATGCATTGTGCTGCTGCCACATGATTGGCTGATTGGACAACTGCATATGAGTAGGTGTACAGGTGTTCCTATTGAAGTGGACAGTGAGTGTATTTATGACATGCATTTTTGGGCTAATATTTACTTTTTCTTCTCATTTAAAAATGCCAACAAAGATAAACTGTGTTTGCAACTGTTTGATATCCATGAGAGCAAAGTATTTTTGTGAATTTTTTGAACAAAAAAATCAAAAGGTTAAACAATAAAGACAATTTTTCACAGCTTTCTTTGCTCATATTTACCAAGGGTGCCAATATTAGTGGAGGGCACTTTATATAATCACCCAGTTGAATAACATACAAATATAAAAAAATATATAAGAAAAAATACTTTCTCTGCCTAAATTTCATAAATGCATTTGCTGATATATTGCTACAGAATTTTAGTACAACGAAAACAAAACAAAATTTAGTACAAACAAACAAACAAAAAAAAAAATCAGAAAAAGAAAGTATATTACCAGCACCATTATGGGTATTCTCTGGCTCTCTTTTTTTTTCCACATAAACACATTTTATTTTGTACATTATAATGTGTAATAGAATAATGTGCAAGCCCAAGGGAAATTCACAACTCTACGAAGAAAAAAAAAAAAAAAAAACATGACTGATAGCTGTACACATATTTTCTTTGAAGCTGTGTCTTACAGAAGGAATATAAGCCTTTTCTCTCATGACCCTCTGTGCATGCAAGTTAAATAAAATAAGCAGGGTTTCTCTTGAGTGAGAAGACATGTGGATTGGAGTAATGCTGTTAACTCCCTGAACTCTGTAGAAACAGAAAATAGAATCTGCTGGGCAGATAAATGCCATAGCCATAGGCTCAGTCACTCAAAACCTGAGTTTTGGCATTTACTGTATTGATTAGGATTCCAAGAAGCCACAGTTCTACTGTGAAACGAGCAAAAAGGTCAAATTTTCACAAATTTGCAGGATTGGATTATTGAAATAATAGAAATATTTCCTTGGCTTGGTGTCTCATCCAAGCAGATAACTTGCTGCATTGATGCTGTCTGTCCACTGAGCCACGGGGATTATTAGTCACTAATAGGCACACTATTTGGAAGTGACAAATCTGACATTCTATCCCATTTTCTTTTCATTTATTTATTTTTGTAACCAAGGGTGAATGAGGTTCTCATTTAATAGTCTTCCCCCTGTTTTCATACTAAGAAAATAAGAGAGAAAAGCAGCTTTCCCTTTCTGCCATTTCCATCATACAGTGTGAGCTGAAATGCTGCCCCTTTGTGTAAGACTGAAAGAAACAAAACAAACAAACAAAAATAACCTACTTCATGTTCATGCCGGTTTGCTTCCTGTTTAAATGTTCACTAAAATACCAGCCTTTTTCTGCACTGGACACAATACGTGTCACTCTTTTTTAGAATCTGTTCTGTGGTGTTCTACACAGAACTTTTAAAGCTTTCCCCAGAGGGGCAAATTGAATAATATTTTAGGATTCTTTAACCCCATTTAGATAATAAAAAAGGAACAATACTGCAATTATTTTTTACTCTTAGTAATATTACAGAGATTATGTCCAGGTCATTTGACCTGAGATTAACAAGGATAAACAAATGTTTTAACTGCAAAGGGTTTTTGGTGTCTGTTATATGGTATGTTAATCAATGGAATGAATATATATTAGATATTTTAAAGTAATTTGTACAATTTTATTGTTATAAAATTAAAACAAGGGTGGTAAGGTGAAACGTTACAATCATTGTGGAGTTTTGCATATTCCCCCATTGTCCGCATAGTTTTACTCCCGGTGCTCAATCTGTGACTCTAAAAGTGCCCTTAGGTGTAAATGTGTGTGATTTTGTGTGTATACAATTCTATCCATTAGCCTGGTTTTCCAAGGATAGGTTTTGGATCCACTGTGACCCTATATACAATAATGTTTGTGTGTGATTTTCCAGGAAGATTTTCTTTTAATAATGATGGAGAACATTCTTTTAATAATGACGAACAGCATGCACAATGAACGTACAACTAAAAAAATAATTAAATTATTTTTCTGAGACCCCAGCTGCCCACAGCGTGTGGACTGCATGAGCTTTGGGGTGGCAGCCCTATACATAAATGCATAAATAAATCTCAGGGTTGTCATTAAAACCTATTTTTTCCATCTTATACAGTATGCATCACCAATCAAACTGAAATTGTTGCCACCATCCCAAAAGAATTACAAAAACATTGTACTCAAGACAATTAATATGTCAAAGAAAGCACAGCTTTTTTTAAACTCACACTTCTTCAAAGAGCATGAACCTGTATAGACAGAAATAATATGCTGTTTGGGATACTAACCTTGTCTCATCTTGTTTATCACAGTGGGCATCACTGGCATGGTTTATGATTAACTTGGCCAAGATGTACAGCCACATGGGGAGTTGTTTGAAAGGAAAGCGAGAAGTTGCAAGCAAAAACAGGAGAGATGGCTGGTTGCCTGGGGACTTCTTGGGGATCAATACAGTGCGAGTGACAGCAGAACACTTGATTAAAAGTGACGGCTACATCTGGCAGCCCTGGTCATTACTTTCCCACAACCATTCCCTGAAGCAAGAGAGCATGAAGTGACAAGGCCTAGGCAGACCTCCATTAGCCCCTCCCTAGCCTTATAGGTAGCTTGCAGAAATGCATCAGGAATAGCCACACACACACAGGTGGATTGTATCTGTAGCAAGGTGTGATTTAACAAAACATGTATAGAGATAATGATAATGATAAAGCCTTCAGTCAGAACCAATGGTTTCATTTGTCACTGCCTGGTACAACTGTGTATTAACCTTTGCTTTGTGAAATATTGTACATCTTGTCTGTCATGGTTGAATGATTAGACCTGCATTAATGATAAGACACTGCATTAAGGGAATGACTAAAGTTAATGTGAATTTCCTCTCTTGGAAAATGAATGAATCCAAACCAGTTCAGTTTTAGCCTTACAATGGTGACATAAAAAAATGAAAACATTTGCAAATGGAAGGTCTGAAGGACAGATGGAGCCCATGGACTGTTCATATAGATGTGGCAAGTCACCAAATAGTTATGAGATAATTTCCAGTAAATCAAAGAGCATCTGTCAGGGCTTTGATCATCTCTCAGGCTTTATGCTCATTGAAGTATAAGTATACATTGAATCAGAGTTGTTAAATAGAATTTATTTATTTATTTATTTATTTATTTATTCATTTATTCAAACAATATAGTGCCAAGAGTCACTTTTAATCCAGCAAATGTCCTCAAAAATAACCCTGATTCTTCATCCACATTCATGTCAGAAATGAAGAGAGATGTTGATTTGGCCTATTCTTTACCTGATCTGATCTGATCCTGTCTGAACTAAATTAAGAAATATGATCTGCATCTGTAGGTCATATCTGGATCTGATGTTTCCATTTATTCTGCTAATGGCAGTAAAGCACCTATTTAATTTTCTTCCACAGGATACATGTGGATGCAACACAAGTTTATTTTAGATGTTGAAAGCCGTCTGTGCTGCATAACTTTTCCAGCTGATATCTCTTAAAAATAGACACAAATTTGAATGTATTCTGGCACAGGACGTGTTCCTAGATGGTTAGGCGTGTTCCTAGCTGGCATGCACACTATCGCCCATAAGGAGTGTGCAAAGTCTTCGCATGAATGCTGACTCTTTCACTCTCTGGATGGCTCAGGTACATAATACTGTTTACACTGTTTGTGACAAGCTGCAAACACACCTAACACAAGCCATCAAAATGATTCTAGGTGTGAGCGATCCCGTTTAGCTTTGACCTCTGTTCCAGGAGCCCACTTCCAAATGTTCCCTTTCTGCCCCAAGCTCAATCAGAGCAGACAAATCTGTCCAACTGGAGAATTAATCTGTCTGTCTAAAGAGGCAAACCATGGCCAGACTCAGACAAGTCATTAAGAACATGTAATGAGGAGTTATGTGCTACAAAGACAGACTTATACATGTGCCAGTGGGTCACTACCTACACATGCAGGGAGGAGTTCATCCAATGCAGAGGTGTACATAAGTTACACACAAATCTAACCTTGAGCTTAAGTTTATCTTTTGTGATATCAGATTGAGTCCTAAACTGTAGCAGTTCTTACGGTCTATCCATTAAACTATGGTCACCTTAAATTAAACTGCACAATTTAGTATATTAGTGCCATGGTTTCTGTTACCTAGTAAATACTAGTATTTGACCAGCAAAAATTGCTGGATACAGTGTGCAGTAAAATTAAAAAAGACATAAATTTCAAAAGAAATAATGTACACATAATTTTTAAGTTAAGTAAAGATCTTTTCCTATACCTCCTTTTTATTCAATAATGCTTGTCTCTTTAAATGAAAATAGACAATATCCTGAAGAAAAAGAAAATGTAGCTGTTTAAATGTCACTACCACTGGTGGCTACCACAGGTATCATATCTGCTGCTAGCCTTTAATTTATATAGCCACTGCAGTGGAACAAGGAAGCAATTTCCTCTTACCCAGTCAGATACTACTTTACTTAATTTCAGAGTTTAAATTTCCTCTTCTTGCAGAACTCAAGGCTTCTGAGACTTCGATCTACTGGCAAATGTATAATCATTGCACAATCTTGCAGTTAAACAGATAAACAGACAATGGAAAACCAGTCAACTCTTAAAAGTTTCTTGCTAAATGCAGGCAACTCTGATGAGCCTAATCGAGACAGTGAGGAACATGTTGAGATCACGGAGACATATGATCCTAGTCCAGCTACAAAGAAGCAGAAAAGTCATACATTTGAGAATATGTGTTGCAAGGTAACTTTTGCATGCTTCTTTAAATACATTTCAATCTAGTAATAACAAAGATAAATAAAATGTTATTAGCAGCTGTGTCATAAAGTAAAGTTTTTCATTCGCAGAAAGTTTTCTTGTTTTTTGGTGGTTTGTTGCATTCATAGGTCTGTTGACTTTTATTTATGTTTAAATAATGTTGACTTTATGCAAAAAAAAATGTTAATTAAACATTCATTTTACTTGATTGTGCCATTCTTGTATTGCCCAAAATTTCATGGTTTGTAATGAAATTGTAATGTGTGGAAAAATCAGTGTTAGCATAGCTGTATACTCAAAATGAAACCTGTGTGGCTGGTGCTGCAACATTTTCAAGAACCCCTAATGGGATTTCACCCACCAAAGGGGCACAACATCACAAGGGGTATTGAGCTGTGCAAGCAAGCTCTGGACATAAGCAGATGCACACCATTTGTCTTAAGAGCTGCCTATCTGTCTCACAACAGTCCTGTGCTCAGGAAATGTCAAACTCACAAGAAGGTAGGTCTACTTTGGAACACCTATAGAAGAGTAGAAGTTGATCTTTTGTGAACAGGCACTACTCACTGTCCAATGTGGTTCATGGACAGGGCAGAGACAATTGCTTTGGGCCATGATGCACTGGTGCATGACTGGACAAATCCATACATGTATTCTTTCTGGCACAGTACATCTGGAACAGCAGCACATCCAACAGACTATTCAGGTGCATTGATCATAGCTCTGCCTTTCTTTAATGTAATTAATATAAATTATTAATTAATTTGCAAGGGGTCAGTCACATTCTGATGATGGTTAATAAGGCAGGCCAATATTTGGACATGTTATGAACCCTTGAGATGACTTTGATGTGTGGCTTTAGTAGTTCTGTTAAGGAACCCATCATGGTCCTACAGAACATAAGGAGGTAGAACTTATGTATTGCGTGTACCTGTATATCTATGCTTAAAGGGAAGACCACCAGGCCACCTTGATCACTTGGGTTGAAAAGAATGGCCAGAGGATGAACGTGAGAGGGGGTCCCTTCATAGGCTACTGTGATACCTGATGTGTGTGAGGGAATTGATGAGACTGGAAGCAGATGTGTGACAGAGCAGTATTTATGTTTTTCCTCCTCTGTGCTTTTCAGCCCAGATGTTCCCCTAAGAACAAAACAGAAAATAAAAACTCAATCAGTTTCCACACAGGCTCAGCAAGACACTCTGGAATTCAGTAGCTCACTGCAAAACACACAGCATAAAAATAGCTCATCAGTAATAACACACAGGTGTCCAAGTCCATTCATTATACACTCCTTCTCTTTGACTCCTCTCATTCCCAGTGCTTGAGCATGCCATTGCATAACCCTCCATTTTAAATGGGTGGTCTGGACATACAATCCCCTCCAAAAGTATTGGAACAGCAGGCTAATTCTATTGTTTTTACTATATGCTGAAAACATTTGGGTTCGAGATCAAAAGATGAATATGAGACGATAGAATTCCAGCTTTCATTTCCTGAAATTTACACCTAGATGTGTTAAACAACTTAGAATGTAGCATATTTTGTTTGAACCCACCCATTGTCAAGAGATCAAAAATATTGACAAATGACTGACAGGTGCGTCTTGCTGCTCAGGTGTGCCCTGTTAGTTTGTTTGTTTGAACAATTAATAGCTCCGAATGTCTACTGTCAGCTTGAGCCCTGTGTTTTGCCTGTGAAGACTGCATACAACCAAAATGAAGAGTTATCTATGGGAGAACAGCAAGTCAAAGCCATTGAACAAACAATGGGCATAGCCAATACAACAATTTGGAATGTTCTGTAAAAGAAAGAAAACACTGGTGTACTAACAACCAGACATGGCACAGGTAGGCCAAGGAAAACAACAGCAGTTGATGACAGAAATATTGTGAGAGCTGTGAAGAAAAAACCCAAAACCAACAGTCAGTGACATCAACCATCTCCACAAGGCAGGGGTGAAGGTATCACAATCCACTGTTTGAAGAAGACTGAGAGGAGAAAAGGAAGGAGCAGAAATACAGTATAGAAGCCATACCACAAGATGCAAACCACTCATCAGCAGTAAGAATCAGAAAGCCAGATTGGAATTCACAAAGAATTACAGAGATGAGCCGCAGCAGCAAGACAATGACCCAAAACACACTGCCAACACAATATAGGACTTCATCAGGGGAAAAAGTAGAGGGTTTAAGACTGGCCAAATCAATCAACAGACCTTAACTCAATTGAGCAAGCATTTCACCTCCTAAAGAGGAGACTGAAGGGAGAAACTCTCTAAAAACAAACAATAACTGAAAGAAGCTGAGATACAAGCCTGAAAATGCATCACAAAAGAGGAATGCCACAGTTTGGTTATCTCGGTGGTATCTCGGGATATGCAACCAAATATTCATTTTGAGTGTTATTTACTTTAATTTACTTTAAGACTATCTGTTCCAAAACTTTTTTTCACCAAAAACATTGGGTGGTCTAACACATTGTTGTTTAACACATCTAGATGTAAATATCAGGAAATTAAAACTGAAATTCAGATCTATCATTTCATATTCATCTTTTGATCTCAAACCCAAATTCTTTCAGAGGGGACTGTAGTTGAAAAGCTATCTTCACAAAAAAAAAATCTGGCCATCCTAGAGGTGTGAACTGCACACAAGTAATATTAATATATGAATGTGCCACCCAAAACAAATTGATATGTAGGTCCTGATATGGAGTAACAAACAAAACCCTCATTTGCTTTCTGTTTATGTGTTGGATTCACACTTTCCTATTACTGTACTGCTTTTGTCTTTAATAAAAGCATTTTAACATCTGAGCTCAAATGTTTAGATTTAGTGGTTGAGCCAAGTTTGGTAATTTGCCTGGGATTTGTCCTTAGAAAACTTTAATATTGGCCTCCTGGAATGGCTATCACTACACAGAGCAGACAGAGTAGCCTTTCTATCTGGTAAGCCTTGGGAGAGGTGGGCTGGCTGTTTATGTCAACGGTTGTGGTGCCAAGAGCCTGGGGTGGTTTCTAAATTCTGCCCACCACATGTAGAGTTCATTACTGTGAAATGCTGACCCTTCTACTCACCACAAGAATTGACTGTAATTGTTATTGTGGCAGTCTATGTACCCCCAAACGATGTGAAGGAGGCTACGAGTGAACTCTACAACGCCTTCAGCAAGCAACAGATGGCTTGAGTCCCCCGCTGACACACGACTGCATCACCAGATTCAGCAACAACCACATTATCAAGTTTGCTGATGACATTACAGTGGTAGGTCTCATCAGTAAAGGTGATGAATCAGCAGGAGCAGCTGCTAGTGTGGTGTAAGAATCACAACCTCTCCTTCAATATTGACAAGACCAAGGAGATAGTAATTGACTACATGAGGCCCGTACAGACCAACATCCCTCGCTGATCATCGATGGCACTGTTGTGGAATGGTTAACAGCATTAAGTTCCTGGGGGTGTACCAAGCATATGACCTGACCTTGACCATTAACACCATGACCACTGTCAAAAAGGCACAGCCGTGGTTCCACCCCCTTCAGAAGCTAAATTGCGCAAGGCTGCGTCCCTGATCAGGGTGGATACTGTTTGGTACCTCATAAACACAGAACTACCTTTCAGTCAGGATCTTGGCCACAGTACTTGCCCTCTGGTCAGGGATTGGACAGGCCTGGGTAAATTTTGGAAAAACATCTGTCTCCACCAGGACATTTTTTTTACCATTACTGCTTTGTTCTAGGACAGTGAAGTATATAGCAATGATTTCAAGAGACTTGGTGGCCAACAGGTTACACATAAAGGTTCTCACCTTAGTTTGTCATGCCTTAGCAACAATGCAGCACTCACACTCTTTGGTCAATAACACCTCAGACGTATAAGATTGACGGTTTGCTTCCCCCACTGGTGAGGACTTCTGCTTGATCCCTACACAGTGGCACATGGACTGCTGTGTACAGGACTCACATATCCACCTCACATATCTGGGGCCACCGCTTTAGGAGTTTTTGTACCTCATTTGATTCACCCTTTAGCTCAAAGGGAGTAGGTTGCTGAGCCAGTCTCCAAAGACATAGAAATGCAGCAAAGCATGAATCTGATGATTGCAGTGTTTTTAGATTAGCCTTGCTTTGAGTGGGGGAGGGCATCAACCATTAGGGAGGGCATCTGCCATTTGGGTCCCAGTCCCAGTGGCCACCCTTGCATGGAAATTGATGAGAGGACAGTGGAGCCTGGTAATGCAGCATGAGGAGAGTGCATGGGGCTCAGCTGGAGTCTAGATGATGTGTCTATATTACAACTGGCTGTGCTAGGTTAGTACTTGATTTCATATTCAAAAAGCTCCAAATGGGAAACCAAGCACTGTTCCATAGCCCCCAATCTTGCAGTTTGCAGATACTGGAAACTGGAAGGATTGTTATCTGTATACACACGAATTTATGGCCAAGAATGTATTCACTGAACATTTCCATCACAGCTCATTCAAGAGCAAGGATCTCCAGCTTCATGGCTTGTAGTTGGACATATACCTTTCAATTAGGCCAAGACCAAGGCTAGAAAAAGCAATGGGCCACCATATTCCATCCTGCTCCATTGACAAAACTGCACCCAACTTTGAGTGACTTGCATCTGTCTCTAAAATAAAGAAGAAAGATAGGCATACCCTAAGACTGGGGCCTGAACCAAATGTTCCTTCAAATCATTAAACAAATTTTCACAGGACTCATCCCAAAGTTGTTCAAAGGGACATTGAACTCAGGGCACAGATCTCTTCCGGGTGCCCTGTATAGCACCAACCAATTTATACAAAGGAGCAGCTAGACTGGCAAATCCTTCCATGAACCATCTATAGTAAGATGCAAACTCAAGGAAGCGCCTGAATCTGCTCTGGGTCAGTTACCACTTCTGGATTGGTTGCCACTTCAATCATGGTGCTGTTGGATTGTGCTAGAAAAAGCAACAAGAGAGCATGTAGACTCTGGTCACCAAAAATGCACGTTGAAAAGTGCTTGGGGCATTGCTCAGCCCAAAAGGCATTTTATTAAATTCAAAAAGCCCAAAGGGTATGCAAAAAGCTGTCTGCTCCCTGTCCTAAGGGGCCACTTGGACCTGACTGTAACCACTGGCCATATCTAAAGTACTGAACCACTTTGCTCTACTAAGTGCATCCAATGTCTCCTCTATATGGGACAAGGGAAATGCATTTTTGCAGGTTTTATCATTGAGCTGATGTTAGTCCACACACAAGTGAATAGCACCACATTTCTTCTGAATTACAACTATTGCTGATACAGTCTACAACTAGGTCTCACAATGAGCCTTAACCAGATCAGAAAGAAAGCCCTGCAGGGGGTGGTGAGGTCTGCTGGATGAATCACCAGGTCAGCAATGCCCAGCCTGCAGGACATCTACATCAGGTGTTGCAGGACCAGAGCAGGAAAGATTTTAAAGGATCCCGCACACCCCTACAACGGACTGTATCAGTGGCTGTGGTCTGAGAAATGCCTCCACAACTACATAACCAGGACTGAGAGCCTAAGGAGGAGCTACTTAGTTACTTTCCTCAAGCCATTAGAACACTGAACTCATGACCTTCAACTCTCTTCAGCTTCTCTGCATGTGACATTAACATATACACAAACACACAGCACCTGATCATATATGTCACATAAGGCACACCTGGCACATTTGCACATGTACAGAACACTTTAGTGTACATATATATGTATATACATATATAAACGCATACATACATACATACATACCTACCTAACTACCTACATACATACTCATATGTGTATTTCTGTATATTCTTACCCCATACCCATTTTTATATTATCTGTATAGTGTATTTATTGTTCTTGATGTGCACAGTCTTGGAGTAGCTACATCTCATTTCACTGCACTTTTGTACTTGCTACGAATACGCATGTGACAAATAAACCTTGAATCTTGAATTTTTCCAGTAAAGACTGAGCTTCCACTTGCTCTTTCTCAGACAATTTGGATCAGGTCATTTGGTAAAAATCCACCTGGATTCCACCGCCAGCTTGTATGGACTGAATAAGAGTGACCTGCTCATGATCCTCCTGCTGGACCTGGAACTGGACAGGACAAGCTATTGTGGGTGCCTTAATGACATGAAGTTCACCAAGCATTGTCTTTGGCCAAAGCCATCGGTCCTGACTTCCCACATTAACAACTGAGGGTGCCCATCAACCCACTGGTGACTGACAGGCAAGCAGATGGAACAAGGATATCACTAGGTAACTGGCCTTCTACAAAAGCCACATGTTCCAAGAAACAAGAAGAGAGTTTGAACCCCAGCACCTTGCAGATGCCATAGCTCTAGCCTCAACATGCTGTCTCTTACTAATTTTATGAATTGATCACATAAGACAGTATCAGTGGATAGGCAATAGAATCTGAGTCTTTATATCTGATCAGTTCCATCATAGACATAAGAATGAGAATATTCCCTCAAGGATTCTCCTGCAAGTTGCAGTTGCTGGAAGAACCTCTTCTGCAAACTGATATAAGACTGTGCAGCAGGGCCACATCAGGGGCACAATTTATTCACTTACCCTTATGCAAATTAATGTGGTGCTGTATTTAAGCCTAATGACTCAGTGATGGCTAAATCTTTCTCTACTCTCACGAGAAGATGCGAGACTTCCCATCACATTACCAGAGGCAGAAGCAGGAATTATATGGACATTTTAGTATAAAGGGAGCCAGTACATCCACACAGAAAGAGCCTCCTTCCATGTACTTCCACTTTTCTTGCGATGCTGGCTGAGATGGACTGGTTTTGTCACTTTCTGTGGTTTCCCTGTATGCTCGCTACTGCCAGAGCTTACTCAGGATTAAGTGCGATAACAAGATTATTAGCTGAGAAAGATACACCACTCCGCACTCGGATATTAAGCTGGAGTATAGCAACCAAAAAAACTGCTAAGCCAGTGAGCACGCTCCAGTCTACATTTCTTCTTGCATACATTACATTTGGGGACTTTGAAGGACTCTACACATACTCACACACATTGGATATTGATGTATTATTTTGTGCACCTACTTACTTGTATAATACATTGTGACTGTTTGAAACCAAACCCTTTTTGCTTCTGGGTACTTTTTGATACACTATTTAGAGAAATAAGAAATCCCCACGTTAGTGTAAACTCAGTGGTGGTCCCACTGAGCATTGCAACTGAGACCAACCATAAGCACTAGTAAGCATAGTAAAAATATTCTCACCAACCCACAAAATATGATAATGCACCATAATGAATGAAAAAAGAAACAGTTTCACAAAAAATGTTTGAGACAGTACATACCAAAAAAACAAACAATCCCAACAATTACCACCAGAGGCACACACGCCATCAAGCTAGAGATGATAAATAACAAGAGGTTGCTCAGTAAGGAAATTACAAGTTACTACACACAGCAGTCAGTGAAGCATGACTCATACTGCACACAAAAATAAAATAGCATTAATCTCACCCACCTCCACACCACTAGGGGTAGACATGCAATATGCCCTTTTATACAAGACTAGTACCTTGGCAGGGCTAGAGTCTGTAATGTGGCAAATAATAAAATAAAGCATAAAGCATGGGAACACAACATAAAAAAACCAAACAACCAAAATAACCAAAAATAAAGCCACAATCAGAGATTATCAGGGTCCAAGCACATATCGCCCCCAGTGGCCAGTTCTTGCCAAGTTACACAGAACAATAAAGATGACATAGATGAACATGTTAATCAAGTTTTGTGAGGACTGCTCACAAAATGTAACAAGGATCAAATGTCGCTAAAAGCCATTTGGCTGATGGGGGCCATGTTTTGAAGTAACCCAATAGAAATTAAAATCCAGTTACAGATTAGCAGAACAATTCAGCACACCAAATTTCGGCTCAGTCACTCTTTCAGTTCCTTTCAGATATTTGAACATAACTTTTCCACCTGTTGACATCCGTACCCCAAAATTTGTGTGTGGACCCATACAACAAGTTCTCAGTTATAGCCGGTTAAGTGAATCAAGCCCACTTGAATTAATTTGCATGTGGAGGCCATGATCTTTGCAAATCAACAAAAATTTGATAATTTTGATAATTGCAGCATTGCAGCATTGTCCTGCATAGATACACCTGCCAAAAAGGCCTTGGAGGCCACCACGCTTCTGGTAGAGTGAGCCTTGACCCCCAAGGGCGAGGGGAGATCAGAGGACTCATAGGCTAGACAGATGGCATCCACGATCCACCGACTGAGGGTCTGTTTAGTAGCAGGAAGACCCCTCTTAGGGGGACCATAACACACAAACAATTGGTCCGCCCTTCTCCACAGGGCAGCTCTGTGGATGTATGCGTCCAGTGCTCGCACCCGGCATGGAGGTAGCCCGTTTCTCAGTGGGCCAGTCAATATTTAGCTTGGCCACAGCACGAGTAACCACCTCCAACAGCTCCTCATACTGGGGAGATTGAGGGGCCGAATCATCATCCGCGCCCTCCATGTCAACCTCCTCGGAGGAAGACAGGCGGAGCGCTGAGCCCTCTTCCCCCCGGGGAATCCCCCCGCTTCCAATCCCAGAGAGCGGGCAGTGGATCTGGTGGGTGAGAAAGAAGAAAGGGACTCGCTCGTCTCCATTCCCTCCACCAAATCCATTTGCGAACCCCACGAGTGTAACCGCCGCTCCGCCTCGGCAGAAGCGGGGCCAGCACTGCCAGCACTGCGAGGAATGCTGGTGAAGGCTCCCTCCTCAAAGAGAGCCCTCTGGGAGCGAAGCGCACGCAGCAGCAAACGCTCGCAATGCGAGCAGAGCCCTCGAGAGGCTCCCTCGAAAGCCGACTTTGAGTGCTCTGCTCCCAAGCAGACAACACACCCGTATCCCCACCCGTAATATAGCGTGGGCAGGGAGGAACACACAGCCTAAAACGCTGCCCGCTCTCGTCCCCATGTTTTGTCTTTTTTTGCTTTTGACATAATGCTTAGACAGACAATACAAAATCAGACTGACACACACAGAGCGCTTGCTAAATGACAGAAAGCTGCCGCTGTATCCACCTCTTGCGCTTTTAAGCTTCCGGGTCACTACGTCACCCCGCCCGTGACATCTCGCCCATCCATTGGACTGGTTACACACGTGATTCAGAGCGTGGTCACGCTGAAGGCAGCTCGAGTTCCTGAAGGGGAATCCTAGGACTAGTTTGCAAAAGTAGGTTTCACATATTATGCAAATTGGCACAAATTTGAGTGGGTGGAGCTAAATGTCCAAAAGTCAGTTTTGTATGGATTGAGCAAGACAAAAGTTAAAAAAAAAAGAAATTTAACTGTACACATTATTTTCCAAGAAATATGCTTGCTTTTGTGTGCACAAAGATGAATAGCATCCCCCAGTGGCCAATTTGAGTGAGATTGCATCAAATAGCAGTAGGTCTCTACCAGAACCTACCATTAAGTTTTATAATGATTGCTCAGTGGTAACCCAAACCTGACTTGCTGATGTCAGCCATGTTTTTTTTTTAAATTAATTAGATCATCATCAATATTAACAGATTAACACATAGCTGCAACATACCAAATTTCAGCTTGATGCAACTTATAGTTCCTGAGATACAGGTATGTCACCATAGCTCCACCCCCTATGAATGACAACACCCCAACTTTTGCATATGACCTGAGAATTTTGTCCTGTATAAGAATTATACAGGTCTTATTTGACTGATTGTTATCAGTTGGTAGACATAAATGGTGACTTCTCTTCGCATACTAAGGTAAAGTTTGGTGTCCCGCAAGGCTCTGTTTTAGGCCCACTGCCCATTTCTTTATATATGAAGTGAAGTGACTTGTGGCCAAGTATGGTGACCCATACTCGGAATTTGTGCTCTGCCTTTAACCCATCC
>CM075009.1:12601455-12613347 GCA_037576675.1 Pangasius sanitwongsei | reverse complement strand
TCTGTAAAGCTGCTTTGTGACAATGTCCATTGTTAAAAGCGCTATACAAATAAAATTGAATTGAATTGAATTGAAATCATGAGTTACAGATGTTTGAGCAAACAATTTATCACAATTTAAAACCTTGTACCACCATCAGGCCTATGTGTGCTCTTTCATGTGTCTGAGTAGTGGGGGCACCTTTACTGCACCTTTCCTCCAAATTTGGTGTTTCTATGACTTGTGGTCATTGATTTCCATATCATTTTAGCAGAGAAGCATCATAAGAAATAATAATAAATGTTAGCCACACCAGGTGGTGTTCTGCGGGGTCCAATCAGTCTTAGCAAACATCGCCTCCAGTGGCCAGTCCTTGGTAATGTACATAAAACAATAAAGAGGCCATACATGAACATACGTATGAATGTTTGTGACATTAACTCAATGCTAGTTGTGTGAAATGCCTGTGAAAGCTGATTGGCTGAAGGCAGCCATGTTTTTGAAGTAATTCTGTAGTGATTAAAAATCTAGTTACAGATTAGCCCAATAATGCAGCACACCAAATTTCAGCACGATCGGACTCTCGGTTTGTGATAAATAGTTATTTCAAATTTACTCCACCCCTTTGCAAGTCACCTCAGAATCCTTTACCATACATGCATTTCTTTGCCATGTGCATTTTGTGCAATTCCGTGCAGGTATTCATGCAGTACAGCTGTTTGAGTAAACCAGATCCACCCCACTTGGGTTTATTGCCATGTGGTGGTCATACTATTTAAACATTTCCAGATGTTTTGTGACAATCCAACAAAAATGCTAGGACTAGTTCACAAAAGTAGTTTTTGCATATTATGCAAATTAATGCAAATTGGAGTGGGTGGGAAAAAATGATTCAAATGGCAAATTTATATGGGTTGAGCCAAGGAATTAGCACTAACAAGAAATTTTACTGTGGCCCTTATTTTCCAATTTATTTTCTTATGCTCAGTTTTGAAAGCAAAAACATGAATAGTGCCACAGTGGACAATTTAAGTTAGACTGCATCAGTTAACCTTTTCAAATGCCTGCTGAAAGCTGATTGGCTGATGGCAGCCATTTTTTTAAAATTAAATTAATTAGGTCATCATCAAAAATTCACTTACAGATTCACAGACAGATTTTCACAGACAGATTTTCAACTCAATTGGCCTTACAGTTCTTCTGAAGCAGCTATTCGAACTTAAACTCCAACCCCTATGTATACCATTACATTAAACGTTTCAGGTTTAATGATGATAGCTCAATGTTAACCCTGTCAAATGTCTGCTGAAAGCTGATTGGCCAGTGGCATCAGGAGCAAGTATTTACCTTTGTTTTCCCACAAATTCCATGCCAACTTGTTCGGTCTGCTTTTGTAAAGTGGGTTGTTGACTGTATTCTAAACCCGAGAGCTGTATGAGGTTGTAGGTGTCTGGCAGTCAGAGCTGTCCATGCTATTAGCACCAGCATTGGGTATAGACTGCTGAGTCTCTGCAGCCGCACTCTGTTCTGACTGAAAAAAAAGTATGTTAGTTTTGGGAGTGTATCAACAAACTTTTTGCTTTCCTCCCTCTTTTCTTTTTCTGCTCCATTTAGATAGCTTCATTTAATTTTTCCCTCTTAACATGCAGAAAAATTACACTCAACAACCGCTTATCCACACTGTAGCCTATCACATCCCTGCATTGCTTGTACTGTTCTGCCTTGTGGTTACATCATCAGGCAGCAGCAATATAGAATAGTCCATTACAACCACAGCAGGGATGTAGGGCTGTGTTGGCACTACTGAAAATGATCACTAGTTTTCACTACAACAGCAAATGATAGCCATTTAAAAATGTATCTATATAAAAGAGTAGGTTATTTAATATTAATACATAAGGGAGGGAGTACTATGCACTGACCAAGTTTCATGTCTGTAGGACCTACGGTTTGGTCAGGAAGATCAGTTTTATCGGAGAAGAAGAAGAAGAAGAAAAATCTTAACAAAAATATTAGGCAAGTGGCAATCTGAGGGGCCAAACACCATGTGCAGATCGCACCACAGGTAGCTAGTTCTCACCAAATTGCATAGAACACTAAAGAAACCATAGATGAACATACTGTTAAAACTTAATGTCTGTAGCTTAATCCTAAAACTGAGAAATGAACTGTGATTCAACTTGTGGTCTGAGAAACAGTTATTTGAATCTAACCTTGCCCACCTTTCTGTAAGATGAACTATGTTTTCTTATATAACCAATATATTGTAGGAGTTCATCATGACTCAAACACAAATGCTGATTTGGATTGTGAAAAGAATTTGATGCAAAGGTTTACATGGCAAATAAACCTTTGTTTACTTGATTATTTTAAAAAAAAATTCCAGGCCACAACAGCATGTTTATGAGCTTCTGAGGGGCCATAATAAGGTTATTCATTTATAAACACATTTTTTTTTAAATTGATTAACCCACTCTCAAAGTCGAATGGGATGTTTCTAGGACAAAAGAAGGGCTCACAGTGCCTATTCTGTATGAAGTATTAGGTGATTTGTTATGCTTTTTTTTTTTTTTTTTTTTTTTTTACAATAAATATATCTATTTATATAATATACACCAATCAGCCATAACATTAAAGCCACCTGCCAAATATTGTGTAGGTCCCCTTGTGCCACCAAAACAGCTCTGACCCATTGAGGCATGGACTCCACAAGACTTCTGTAGGTGTGCTGTGTTATCTGGCACCAAGACTTTAGCAGCAGGTCCTTTAAGTCCTGTAAGTTGTGAGTTGGGGCCTCCATGGTTCAGATTTGTTTGTCCAGCACATCCCACAGATGCTTGATCAGATTGAGATCTGAGGACTTTGGAGGATAAGTCTACATTTTGAACTCTTTGTCATGTTCTTCAAAACATTTCTGAACAATTTTTACAGTGGGGCAGGGCGCATTATCCTGCTGAAAGATGCCAACACCACAAGGCCGTTGCTATAAAGGGGTCTGCAACAATGTTTAGGTGGGTGATACATGTCAAAGATAATATCCACACGAATGTCAGGACCCAAGGTTTCCCAGCAGAACATTGCCCAGAGCATCACACTGCCTCCACCAGCTTGCATTCTTCCCCTAGTGCATCCTGGTGCAATCTCTTCCCCAGATAAGTAACGCACACACACCCGGCCATCCACATGATGTAAAAGAAAATGTGATTCATCAGACCAGACCACCTTCTTCCACTGCTCCATGGTCCAGTTCTGATGCTCACGTGCCCATTGTATGCACTTTCGGCGGTGGCCAGGTTTCAGCATGGGCACTCTGACTGGTCTGCAGCTACACAGCCCAATACGCAGCAAGCTGTGATGCACTCTGTGTTCTGACACTGTGCATCCCAGTGCACAGTGTGTTCTGTCATAGCCAGCATTAACTTTTTTAGCAAATTGTGCTATAGTATCTCTTCTGTGGGATCGGCCCAGACAAGCTAGCCTTTGCTCCCCACATGCAATGACCCTTGGGCGTCCATGACCCTGTCGCCGGTTCACCGGTTGTCCTTCAGTGGACCACTTTAGTAGGTACTAACCAGGAACACTCCACAAGACCTGACCTAGTCGTCTAGCCATCACAATTTGGCCCTTGTAAAAGTCACTCAGATCTTTATGCTTTGCCATTTTTCCTGCTTCCACCACATAAACTTTGAGAAATGACTGTTCACTTGCCTAATATATCCCACCTCTTGACAGGAGCCATTGTAACAAGATGAACAATGTTATTCACCTGTCAGTGGTTTTAATGTTATGGCTGATTGGTGTGTATCTTCACAATTATAGAAATAGAATAAAATTTGTTATATCAGCAGAATTCCTGAGTCACCCTGCATCTTTTTGCCATATGGTTTAATTCAATTTCACTGATATACTTTCTGCCATCTGCAATTTAAAAAAAAAAAAATCTTTTTTTTTTTTTCAAACTCGTCATAGGCCGTTCATCTGATCAGCACAAAATATGATATCTATTAAGTAGAGAGGTTGCTGACAAAACCACATTGAAACAATTTTGTTTGGCAAAACCATTTGGGTGCTACCGTTCAATGAAATTTTAGGCCATTGCATGTACTGTATGTACTTAAATACCTGTGTGTGTATGTGTGTGTGAGTGTAACCCGTTCGTTGGATTAATATCAAAGAAAAGGAGGAAAAATATCTACTTGGGTCTGAGCTCACCAAATTGCATATAAACAATAGTGTTTGGAGTCTCGGGTTCGGGGTGTCACACCATGAAAATAAAATTGTATCTTAATATGTGTGAGTTCACTTGAATGAATTTAGTTCGACTTCAGAACCTGAGTGAAATAGGACTGTGTTCGGCTCAGTTCAGTCAGTGTGTGAATTCCTACTGAGTCTTTGCAAGAACTGATGATGAAGAAAACTTACTCTTCCTTGAGGCTGAGTCCTCTGATGACGAAATTACTCTGTAGTAAAATCCAGCGCGGCTCTCCTTCACTGCGCGAAACCAACACGATCACAAAATACTAAGCCAGTCCGTCCACAAGTAGCTAATGCAATGAAACAGTTCAGATACCCATTTAGAAAAATATTCGCCAGGATGGATCAGATTAAGTGATAGCCACACATACGGCTCACATCTCTCTTCATCACCCATCGTCGCGCTTCATTACTTATCTCCACACAAAAATAAATTAATAAAATAAAATAACATATATTTGTCTGAACGTTTTACACATCAGGCAAGAGAAATATATATATATAATCATCAATTATTTGGGTGGATTACATGTGCACACATCAGCATAAAGAACGACAGACTGTCTTTTTTCAGCTGAGATGATCGTGTGTTTAATGTTGTGGTCCCTTTAAATGGGCTTGACTGGCGTTACCAATCAGAGAGCGCCATTCACGAGCACTGAACTCTGTGCTACTTTGCGAGGAGTAACAGACTCGCGTATGTTTGAAGATCCACTGAGAGCTGAGTTCATTTAGTTCGTTAAGTTCATTCTGCGGGTGGTTAGTTTACTTACCTTCAGTCAGGTGCGTTGTGCGTGCATATTAAGTAAGTACAACTGAGCTATTTCTAATGTTCTTTGCCTTTAATTATGATGAATGCATAATACGGTAATGTTAGGATACTATGCTAGGTTATGCTTCTGGCGTTAGTAAGGTTGTTAAGGTGAATTCTGCCACTACTTTCTATTTAAATTGTAGTGCTGGCATATAGTATGACTCGCGATATTGTAGTTTATTGCCGCCTTCGCGTGGTATCGGAATTATCGTAAATACGAGTTTCCCACTGGGAAGCTGCACATACATGTATGACCCCTCAAGTCTTATATATATATATATATATATATATATATATGTCAATTACGACTGGGAAACTCGGACATAATTTTGGTACCCATGTTTCCGAGATGGGAGGAGTCCTAAAGTTTCAACATGGCCGAGGAGAGTACAGTTTCTGTACTGAATGACAGGTTTTGTTCATTTTTCTAAATGCAGCTAATTGTCGTTTTTGTCATATTTTGGCACCCCATATACATAAACTGTCACCAAAACTATACCATTCGTTTGTGCTGTGTTTGTGCTGATTTGTGCCGCAAAAACGAACGTTAGTGCTGGTTTGGCGTTCAGAATATTAAACATTCTTTTTTTGGCTGTGTGACGTCACTCTCCACCCCATGTCGTCCAAATCGTATCAAATCGATGCCATTCGTTTGTGCTCGATTTGTGCCGTTAAAACAAACCCTGTAATTACTTTCCTTCCCGAGACATAACAAGAAGAATTTTGGGAGCAGTGACGTCATTCTCCACCCCATGTCGTCCAAATCGTATCAGATTGGTGCCGGTTTGTGCAGCTAAAATGATCACTGTATGTTTTCCCCTGACTTGGAAATAACACGTATTATTCGGGGCAGTGACGTCACTCTCCACCCCATGTCGTTTAAATCACCCAAAACAGGTGGCGTTCGTTTGTGCTCGATTTGTGCCGTTTTGTGCCGTAGAAAGAAACAACATAACTTGTTCCCATCTTTAGACATTAGCTATGTTTAGACTTCACGCGGCGCTGCGCAGACCGATCGGCGTATACACCAAAGTGCCGCGAGACACAAGTGATACACGTCATCACATACAGACCTTTTATGTTACGGATTTGAGCTTGATTACGGCACTGGCAATAAAAGCTTTCCATACCTTAAAAAAAGGATAAACGTTAATAGCAGCACCACGCGAGCACAAACGAACTAGAAATGTTTGTACCAGATGAACGGACAGCACCTTGCGTTGCCATCTGTGTCCTCCAGAGATTTTGAGGTCTGTCAGACATTATAAACTATACAGGGCATCGCAGACCGATGGGCGTATGACATCAAAGTACCGCGAGAACGATTCGAGAATTACGAAGTACTGATCGCAGAACTATGTTCTCGCGGCACTTTGCGCCGCGTGAAGTCTAAACATAGCTAATGTCTAAAGATGGGAACAAGTTATGTTGTTTCTTTCTACGGCACAAACCGGCACTATTCGAGCACAAACGAACGGCACCAATTTGATACGATTTGGACGACACGGGGTGGAGAGTGACGTCACACAGCCAAAAAAAGAATGTTTAATATCTTGAATGCCAAACCAGCACAAACGTTCGTTTTTGCGGCACAAATCAGCACAAACACAGCACAAACGAATGGTATAGTTTTGGTGACAATTTATTTAATATGGGGTGCCAACTTCACAGAGCCCATTTATGTAAGCCATCAGCAACCATTCTATGCATATTGTACATTTTTACACCGTGAAAATAGCTTGTATTTGACCAAAATTCCATTGTCGTCAGCAAGCTAGCTAACTGAGTAATATGTGTGTTATGGTGCCAAAATAAAAGTAAAATAATAAAAAAAATGTATGAATGAACGTGGCGTCGTCCAAAAGCATGCGAACACGACATACTCGTAATTACCACTTCAGAAGTGGGAAGTAGGATAATTCCGATAGCACATGAAGGCAACATATATTTAATTAATATAGAGCTGCGCGGTTCGTACCCACTATGGATGCAGTGCTTGATATAGAGATCTCAGTAGAGTCCATTTAGTTCATTAATTCATATTTGCCTGAAACTGAAGCATAAGGATGCTCTGGCTGAAGAAAAATGTGACAAAATGCACACATTATCTATTAGTAAAACAAATATATGTAGCCTGTACTCATGTTCTAATGGTTTTATATCTAACATGAAAGGCCATGGTTTGGGAAAAGCTGCACGCAAAATAAAGTCTTTATCAAAATTTCCAAATTTTAGAATTCTTACCTAAATGAAAATGCTGTATGTATGCTGAATTCACATACCGTGTCTGCCTCAAAATTTCAGTTTGATTCCCATCACATCACCAATCCAATCTCACAGTTATTTTAAATAGATTAAAATATGTAACATTAACTGTATTCTACTACATGATCATTTTTTTCCAGACGGAGCACATCATGACCCAAACATTCCTGCACAGAACACAGGCACTGATTTTGATTGTAAAATAATTAGATGTAAAGGTTACGTGCATCAGTGTTTGAGTCATGATGTGCTCCTTCAATACAACGGTCATATAAGAAAACAGGTTAATGTAGATTCAAATAACTGTTTCTCAGGCTGTAAGCCCTATGAAGTAAATATTAGTTGTACTGCATTTTTGTGCTAATCTGTGAGTAGATTTCTACTGTTTTAGCATTAAGCTTCTGTCACCAAATTTTAATAGTATGTTAGTCTATGTTTTATTTAGTGTTCTATCCAACTTGGTGAGAACTAGCTACCTTTGATACGATCTGTACATGGTGCTTGGTCCCTGCAGATTGCCAGTTGCAGCTATAATTCTTCTCTTTATTATTCTGATTATTTGCTAAAATGCGATGGGCAGCCCAAACTGTAAGTCATAGAAACACCAAACTTTGTCACATGGTGCAGAATTCCCACCAGTACTCAGGGAAGTAAAGGGACCCGCATTGGCCTGATGGTGGTGGTATAGCGCAGTTGTTTACATTTTGTCCAACATCTCAAGAACCCTAAGTCAAACACTCAATTTTTTTCCTTTTATTCCTTGGCTTCTGCTGAATTCAGCTAGATCCTGCCCATAATTTCTGTCATGATGGATTTTTTGTTAATTTGCATAATATGCAAAATTATGCATATAATTATGCATAATACTTACGCGAACTAGTCCTAGGATTTTTGACTAATCTTCGCAAACCTGGCGCCAAACTATTCAGGAGAATGTGAAACTCAGTAATTATCAAAAAACAAAACATGTTGACATTTGGAAAGGCATGTACAGGACAAGATTCTGAGCAAAGATTGGGGTGTGGGCATGCATAGGAGGCAGCGATAAGGTTGGATAACTGTTTCTCAGGAACTGTAAGTTGATTGAGCTGAAATTAGGTAAGGTTTACTCAAACAGCTGTACTTCATGAATGCCTGGATGGAACTACAAAAACTTGAAATGCATTTATGGCAAAGCATTCTGAGGTTGGGAGCATAAGTGGGGGCAAAAAATTTGAAATAGCCATTTCTCAGAAACCGAAAGTCTCTTCGTGTTCAAATTTGGTGTGCTGCATCAATGTGTTAATTTGTAACTGGATTTTTAATGACTACTGAATTACTTCAAAAACATGGCTTCCTTCAGACAATCAGCTTTCAGCAGGCATTTCAGCAGAGATTCTGCTGAAGGTCTACTTGTGGGCATTGCGTCTTCCAAAGTTACTCCAAAGTTCCAAGCATGATTTTACAATGCATTTAACACCAAACATGACCTAGTCATTGAGTTACCTGTGCTGTTGACAACAACAGGGGGATTACACATTCATGCCGCATGCAATTATCAGACCAACAACACAGTACATGAAAAATTTCTGTGTTTTCTGGTTTGATGTGTTTGAATCAAAAGTGTTTTGGTGTATAAAACACCAGAGGTTTGGTTAACTACCTGTACCACTGTATTCCTAGAGAGACAGTCTTACCTTTCCTGACTCTGCTCCCATACCACCATCATACCACTCCCCACTGGAGTGGAGTGGCCTGGGGTCTTGTGTGTTGTATACTGCTGGCCATCCTGGTATCTTGCAGATAACCCCAAGTGGGACTCCAGTTGTATTTTATGACCATTCCAGGCAGGCAGATAAATAAACAAGCAGTGTCCTTCCTAACCCTGTGTTGAACTTTCTTAGTATGGTTTATGGATGTATAGGAAAGGGATACTTTAGGGGATACACGCTGGCAAAGTAAACATAGTAAATATGTTTAATATCATAATTCCTGAATCATGTTGGCTGAATGTGTCAATCGGTCTGATCATATTGCACTCTGTCTTTTCTTTGCCTATCCTCAGGAGTGTCAAAGAGTCTTACTGCTGATGCACAGAAAGACTGAAGTATTCATTTTGAAACTATGATAATGTAGACAGTGAAGGTAGGACTTAGGAGATCAAATGGGTCTTTGTTAGCATTAATAAGGCATCTTATCTCTGAGCTTCTGTAGGATTGCAATCAAACAGAACACCTAGCCAGATAGATCAAACATAGAGTGCTCTAAGAATATACCAATCAATTAAGTAATGACCCAATAAATTTAATTTGCTGTACTGTGGTAATGTTTACATAAAAACCTTTTGATTAAACATGAAAAAACATCTCTAGTAATTGAAAGGACATACATAGTAAAAATGTCTCTACAGTGTGAATGGTGCAAAGCATGATAACAAAAAAACAAAAAAAAAAATACAAAATGGCATTCAACACATAGCATCACCACACTATCCCTGACTGCAGCACATAATCAGAGGAAATGTGCACTGGCTCTCACCGTGGAATATAATATGATTTTCCATGTAGTGTAACTGAAATTCACGCATATTAGAGTAAACAACCTGAAAACGTTTTCCAGTGAAGATACACACAAACCGGCAAATAATTTTTTCCTGCCTCCTCACTTGTATGAAAGAGCTAAATGGCTCCCAATTTCCTGGACTTCTAAAAAACACAAATAGAGGAGAAAAAAAGAAGTGCTAAATTGATCATTATCAGAGAGGCTCTTGATATTTATATCATCCCACTAACAAGCCACTGCATAAGAAATAGCATCACACACTCAATGAAAGGGAATGATTTGGAGGAAAGGGGCTTTGAGTGAAAAACAGGCAGCGTTTAATGAATATCAAACCACCTCAGTGATCAGTACACACTTTCTTTTAAAAAAATCATGTATGCATATTCTGTTTGACTACAAAAAAGAAAAGATTTTAGGTATATCTACAGATTAAAAGATAATAACGAGAAGATTTTATTTCAGGCAAAATAAAACATTTTTGGTCTGAGTTGTTGTACTTATCGTATATAATTATAAGTACTGAATAAAACAACAGCTACTTGGAATCTCTAAGACTCTCTGTCCTCAGTAGGTATATCAAGTCACACTACTTGATCTACCAACTGTCAGCATAACAATACAGTGAATGTGAAATTCTAACAAGGTGGAAAAACACAGCTGAGGTCAAAAGCTCAGCCTCTTCCATTTTCAAGGGCTCCCAGGACACTATGTGGATCCAGCAACATCCCCATTGACCACTGTGATCTCTGGCCAGGTGGCAATCTCCTCCTGACTGATCACACCCAGTGCTTCTTGTTGGCATGCCAACTGGCTGCCTTACTTAGCAGCTAGGGCCAAGGCTCCCCATGTTTCCATATGTTCTTCCCTTTTTTAAGTCCTGCAATGACCACTGACCAGCCAGCTATGGCAGTGCCTCATCAAAAACAGATTTTCTGAAATGGAATGGTTGAGCATAGCTGGCTGGAATATTAAATTCTTGATAATCAAACTGTCTGAGAAGTGCATAAGTTGGGATGAGGATGTCCCTCAAAAGGACAATGAGAAACTTTAGAAGTTGGTAGCTGTAACTAAGAATAATATTGGTGATATTGTTTTGAAGCTGGGCTCATAGATTTCTTTGCATATGCAGTGAATCATTTGGCACCTTATAGTGGGCTGCCATTTGAAACGATAAAACCATAGCTATTGATCAGCTGACTCATTAAGGGTGTGGATGAAATGGAAAGGAAGCGTGAGAACTACTCCCACGTGTAATGGAGTGAGAAAAAAGCTACCACATATGCTCATGACCTGAGATTATACATATGATCTTAAGCTGCTCTTTGACCTCTCTGCTTTTTTAGCCTTTACCAGAGCAGGAGAGACAAGAAATAGAAGGATATAACTAAAGGCTGTGGTGGAAATTGACTTGGCAGTGGTTTCTCATTTTACAACACTTGAATGTGCTCAAGCAAATATTTTATTCAATCAGCAATTGCTCACGAGCTCGGGCAGCCACTCTTACTCTACTGTACCATGACTTACCTCAAAGTACTACGAGGATTGAAATGAAAAACATTAGTATATATGGTTACATTCATGAATTATGTAAATTGTATAGAACAAAGAAATCAATGTCTTATTGGGTGACAGATTACACTGATTATCATGTTGTAACATAACGCCCCATGTCTTATCCATACAAGGTTTTTTTCCTGATTACATAACATACTCTTCATCATCTTAGTCTTTCTCACTGCATCCCATAATACTTGTTTTCCTTACAGGATGTCAACTTCACCTTGTTGCATTCTTCCTTCTAATGCAGCTTGATCTCACTCATATCACTTGGAGGCAGGAACTACTCTACAAATCTAAATGCACATACAGCAGATAGTAAAAGAATATCATGTACCCTGTTGAATCTTCTCAAGTCTTCTCAAGTACCCTAGCCTTCTCAAGTGAACAGTATGTTCTCAAGTGAACAGTATTCAATTCAATTCAATTCAGTTTTATTTGTATAGCGCTTTTAACAATGGACATTGTCCCAAAGCAGCTTT
>CM075009.1:12564814-12579537 GCA_037576675.1 Pangasius sanitwongsei | reverse complement strand
ATTTTGTCTTTGGCTTTGGGCATTGCTGCTCAGACAGACAATACAAAATAGACAAACAAGACAAAATAGACAGACAAATAGACAAACAATCACACAGAGCGCTTGCTGAATGACAGAAAGCTAGCGCAGCGCTTGCCGCTCGGGCTTTTATGCTTCCGGGTCGCCACGTCACCCCGCCCGTGACGTCTCGCCCATCCATTGGACTAATTACATACGTGATTCAGAGCGCGGTCACGCTGAAGGCGTTCCCATAGCATTTTGACGCAGCTCGAGTTCCTGAAGGGGAACATGACAGTTTCTGTATATGAAGTTTCCAGTGGCACCAGAGTCAATCAGAGCTGTAACATGACAGACTTTCTCCAAGTGTGTGATCTGAACGGGGAGTGCAAAATTCTGATGAGAGAAGAGTTTGGAGTGACTCACTGTGTGGGAGCGAGAAATGGAGGGTGCTCACTCATGATTCAGCTGTGGTACCTTGGTAGATCGCCTAGAGGAGCAGTGTGCTACTTGATTGTGAGGGCTGCCACGGTAAAAGCACAATTTCTTGTTCTGACGACTTTGACGTTACATAGGGGTTAGCTTGGCTTGGCCAAGTTACATGGGTTCTGTGGTGTGGATTTCAGCAATCGGGATGGTTGTGGCTTTGATTCTTCCACGGTTCCAAAGCATGACATCAAAACGAATAGAAGTTTCGATAAGGGAATCGAGAGTGGCTTGGTCATCCCGGGAGGCCAGCTTGGTGAGGATATCGGAGTTGAGCCCCTGATAATACACTGCTTTGAGAGCCGGTTCATTCCAGCAGCTTCCAGTGGCTAACGTGCGGAAGTTCAAAACGTATTCAGCAGTGCCTAGGCTCCCCTGCTTCAGGGTGAAGAGTCTCTCACCAGTCTCCTTGCCTTTGCTTTATCAGTCAGTAAGTTGATGAACTGGGCGATCTTGGTGTGCTTGGGAACTCCTTCCTGGCCTGAGAAGTAGAGTGAACACTGGAGTAGGAAACCTTTGCATCCTGAAGGATCACCAGCATATTTCTCTGGGTGGGCTATGGTGCTATGGGTATGCTCCAGAAGCAGAGGAGTGGTTGCTGCTGAAGCTGCTAGCAGAGATGACATTGTGGTGCGGAGCTGTGCTAGCTGGGCACTAAGCATGGCTATCTGCTGTTGCTGCTCTCCGATGATGCAGCCCTATGCCGCCAACACTGACGCCACTCCAGAGCACTTGCTGCATCCATGTGATGGCGAAATATTCTGTAAGGCGGCAGATACGGACGCATGTGGCGGTAAACAAAAGCTTTGTTTATCAAGCTTGCAGACAGATCCAAAATGTGTGACAAAAACAAGGTCAAAGAACGGGCAGAGAACAGTTTCTGTGGTTGTTGGGTGTTGTAGTCCGTGGCAGCCATATATGTAGGCCATGTTGTGTTCTGAGTATTGTAGTTGGATGCTGTTTCCGACAATGACATTACAATTTTAATGATTTATGTTGGAGTTCTTTTTCCTTTAAGGGTTTTTGAAGTTTAATATTGTTACCTAATTTTATAGCAGCAGTAGTTGTGCTATGGTATTTTCTAAAGCCAGGCATGTAAAATATAATTGCTATATAAATGTTTCTTTAATTGTTTAAAATTTTTTTAATTCCTTTGAAAGTTCTAGTGTTTTGGCAAGAGCTGATGAGACAAAATTGCTTATTAAAGCAATTTAGCATTTCCATTTTGTCATGTACTTTAGTGTCATTACGCTGGACAACAAATATTTTGCTACTTGAAAAGTTTTGGGTGTATCATATGGAATTAGGGCTGCTGAACTTGAAAAACCTTGAAATTTTCCTGTCATGTACCTTTTTTCTGAAATTGCCTATTTTGTGATTTTAATTCTTAATTTAAATTTTGTCCACAATGCAATTAAAGAAATGACATGTTTTCCAGACATGTCCTGACAGGTTCCTCCACCACCTGAGACAAAACAGAGTGGGAAAGGATGTTTTTTCTCAGGATATTGGAGTCAAAGGACAATACCCCTTGGTTAAATCCTGTTTTGAATAAAAGTGAGCCACTTTTTGACTGACTTTTCTAAGGTCCACTATAGCAACTCGCAGAAGCGGCAGGCAGAACACAGACAGAGGCAGAGCTGGTGATAAACAAAGTGTTTATTTCTTTAGGTGAGGGGAAAGAGGGAGGATGGGAGTGCAGAAGGGGTGTGGGACGGTGTCTCCAGGAGAATTGGGCTGTGCTCGATGGGTTAGAGTGGAGCAAGGTAGTGGGTGCTGTGGGCGGGGTGGAGCGGCACGGGCCGGTACATGGTGCGGTGGCGGCGTGAAGTCTGAGAGTCTCCTGTGGGTGATGGGGGTGAGGGCTCTTAGCATGTTGCAGGGGGAGAGCATTGCTGTTGTTGCTCTGGTCTGCAAGACAAAGAGTAAAAAGAATCAGCATAGTCAGGGAGACAAAAGCTGCTCACCCTGCTGATTTTGCCATTCATTGCAGAGGGGCATGGTCTGTGACCAGGGTAAAGTGTCTGCCTGAGAGGTAACTCCTCGATGGCCCAATTTATGGCCGGGGCTTCTCGTTCCACGGTGGTCTGCGGTCATTCTATGAGGGTCAGTCTTCTACTCATTTACAAGACCAGTTCTTCCCCATCGAAGGTCTGAGAGAGTACAGTGCCCAGTGAAGGGCCGATCAAAAGCTGGATTCTTTATCACCAGCGAGCTTGTGAGCACTTGCTTCAGAGTCTGCTCCTGCTATGCTGCCTCAGACCATCGTGCCCAGTCCAGCGGTCCCTTATTTGTTGGGTCTGAGGAGAGACTAGAGAGGAGAAGTTAGGGACAAACCTCCTGTAATATCCTGCCAACCCCTGCCAACCCAAAGAAGGTACGTACCTGTTGCTTGGAAGTGGGTCGTGGGTATTCTTTGACTGCCTCAATCTTTTGCTCTTGGGGTTTTAATTTGGCCCTTCAGAGATCAGTCAGAACCTCTCTGAGATGGTGTAGGAGGTCTGACCACGTGGGTGAGTAGACCATGACATCGTCCAAGTAGGCTGCTGCAAACTGCCGGTGTGGTCGTAGAACAAAGTCCAGAAGCCACTGGAACAACGCGAGTGCTCTGTGGAGCCCGAAGGTGAGAACCCGGTGCTGCCAGTGGCCACTCGGGGTGCTGAACGCAGTCTTGGGCTTTGCGATGGGGTCTGGGGCTACCTCTTGGTGACGGTGGGGGCTCGGGGCTGGGAGCAGGTGTGGACAGCGCCAGCTAGCCAGGGTTTGTTGGCATGGGGAGAAGGGGTGGTGGGTCCAGCTCAGTGGGCAGTGGCTTGTCTGGGGTGTGGCATAGTCGGGGCAGCTCCTCTGGGCCCCCCTCTCTCCGCTGCTATCAGGGCCCTGATGCTGGTGGAGGATTTGGGTCCGGGGAAGCACTCTCTCTGCTCCCCTTTGCCAGTTGCAAATGTGGCTAGGGCACACTCCAGTGTCTCGACCATCTCCTCAGGGTTGCTAAGAGATCTCATACTGATGGCCTTGTGTTCTTCTGGCGGCAGGGACCTCAGGAACTTGTCCACTGCCATCCGCTCAGTGACCTCGGCCACCTTTTGATGGTACACAGCAGGGCGTCCATCTGGTTTCTGGGGGGTGGCCCTGGTCTTGTAGGCCCATTTGTGGAGTTCTGCCACCCTGTTGGTGGGGTATAATCCACAGCGCACATATAATCCTCTCCCCTTAGCATGTCGTAGCATCTCAGGTCCTGAACATGATGAATTTTGAATTTTAGGGTAATTCAAATGGGGAGAACGTTGTGAAGAGTCACTGGTTCCAGGTAACACACTACATAGTAGACTAAAACTAGCACAAAGTGATGATGCAGAGGTGAAACCAGCAGTCCCAGCATTGCCTCCCCAGCCAACTCTGTGCACATTTGCTACTGCAGGACCCACCTGCAAATGTTTCTCATTGGAATGCCCGGACCCCTGGCCAATTTGTCCCAAGAATTAGTGGATGAGTGAGGCAAGGACTAACAAGACCACCAAGGTCTCTCTTGTATACTCACTGACATGCGGTACATTCCTGCTCGATCGGGGGAGGCCTGCGGCACATCAGGGATCTGGATAAGTGTTCCC
Source organism: Pangasius sanitwongsei (assembly GCA_037576675.1). NCBI lineage: Eukaryota > Metazoa > Chordata > Actinopteri > Siluriformes > Pangasiidae > Pangasius > Pangasius sanitwongsei. The sequence goes on along the minus strand of CM075009.1, from coordinate 12,575,443 downwards.
ACTTCCATGAGGAAAAGCTGGTCCTGGAAATGTCTGCCTTCCCTGCTGTGCCAGCAAAACTGTCTAGGCTTTTCCCTGGTCCTGGAGGGCATGGAAGTTTTTACCTGTGTGAAGAGAGAGAGAGCTGAGGGAGACATCACAAAGGAGGAATGGGAGGGGGAGAAAAGTAGGAAACTGGGTTCGGGGTGCAGGGCGGTTTCAAGTTCCTGGCACATCAGTCATGGGGAGCTGGAACCAGAGGGAGAAGAGAGAAAGAAGAGGAGAAGACACAAAGGAGAGCCATCTGCCACTGCCAGGCGATCCTCCGCTAGCTGAATGGCTTCATCCAGAGAATCTGGTTGGATGGCACTGGACCCACTCTAGGTATCCCACTCCTCAGCCAGCATCCTCCACAGACAAGAGTCTTTGAGCTGCTGTGCGAAGATGAAGAGGCAGCCAACCTCAGTGAGTTTCAGGACCCGGAATCATTGTCACTGTTCCTCCAGGGTCTGGCCGACCCATTGCAGCACTACCTTCTTTATCGTCTGTTGCTCCAAATACACACACGTGGACCCAAATGCAGAAACCCAGCTCAGGGTAAAATGTTGGAAGCTTTATTTTAAAAAGGTAATCTTCAAAATGGGAGATAGAGCCACAGGAGAATTCCAAAAAAAATCCAAAAGTAAATCCAAGCAGGTTTAATGGGTACCAAAAAAAAAAAAAAAAAAAAAAAAAAAACACAAGATACCAAAGGAACAAAAAATCTCAAGAGTCCAAAAATCCAAGTCATAGCAAGGTCAAAACTGGATAACAAATGAAAATACAAAAGTGTCAAGATTTTCAAAAAACTAGAGTAATTCCAGAAGGTTAAAGTTGGCAAAAACAAAACAAGATACCATACCCAAAAACAGGCAGCTTGTAGATTAATCCAAAACACACCAGTCAGAAAATGACTAGGGGTTGGTCATGGCAAGAGAAACACTGAGCAAAGAACTGAGGAACAGGGCAACATAAATAAACACACAGGAACCCAGACACAGGTGAAAACAATGAACTTAATTACAGACACCAAAAAAAAGGAACTAACAAAAACACTCAAGGGGGACCTCTAGTGGTCAGGACAGCCATAACACTGACACTCTTTACCTGTAATTGGTTTTAATGTTATGGCTGATCGGTTGTATATCCACAGGTATTTTTGGCGTGGCCTGCTCAAGTGTATCCCTTTGACTGGGACTTGCAGAGGTTGTAGTGGGGTAGATGGGAAGCATACTTCTACCCCTCCAGAGATCCCTTCCATTGCTGTTGGGCCTAGTATGGTGTAAGTAACTGCCCTCCACCAGTCTTAGCCCTCTCTTTTCTCAGCTCTGCCCCCCCCTTTTCTTTTTGACAAACTTTGAGAAGTCATTTTTTTCCTGATCTAAGTACCAGATCTTTAACGACAATGCAGACACTTATGGTCTTTGCAATATGCTCCCATTTCTTCTTTTTTTCTGTATTTGTTGAAGGTCTTTGGGAAATACTTGCAAAACTGGCTCATATGTAACATACGTTGTTCTTTAAGCTGTTCATAAATTGCTAAAATTAATTGTTAGATAGTTACACTGTACTCTCACATATGGAGGTGAGAGTAGGTTTATTAGCCTGCTGGAGTTTACTACAAAAAAAGAACGTGATTACATAGGTTTTGGCATTACCCATTACCTTGTGGTTGGAGATTGGCTGATGGTGCAGGAGGTGAGGCATTTAAACCCCGAGATGGAGATGTCAGGGTTTGCTCCACGGAAGTTCCTATTTTGGTCTTGTTTTTCCTAAAACTTTTTCTGGTGCCAGCATTTTCTTTGTTGTGTGCCATGTGCTCAGGGTGGATTAGACAGTGTACCTGCATTCATTTGTAGGCGAATCTGCTACTTGCAACTGGAAAGTATGAGTTACATTTCCAGCAACAAGTAGTTTAGTAGTAGATGCTGTGTGCAGTCCCTTGATTCATATCGTTTTAATTATAGTGCCAGGATCAGTTGATGTTGTCCTCTATCCATCCAGCTTTTACAAGTTGGATTTGAGAATAAAGCAGTAAGCCCCAAAAAGCCATGGTGTACAGTGATTTTAGAACAGGTAAGGAGTGTTGTTAGGCACGATGCAGAGCAGAGTGCCTAAAACCCCCTTAGTTGTTTTAAAATCACTGTAAGCCATGGCCTCGTGAGGGGTTATTGCTTGTGTAAAATGGTTACTACATAGACCTGGCAAGATTTCAGAAAATAAACACACAGCAACAAAAATGCAATAATTTATTGATAACATTCTTCCACCAAGCAGTGTAATTCTTCAGCAACACTTAGCAAAATGGTTCCCAAGCAACACACAGACGCAGCAACACATGGATGCAGTGGAAAGCATGCTCAAAGATTGGGTTGATTATTAACATTTATCTGGATATTGCCATTAATTGTGCAATTCTTGAAGTAGTGTTCAATTACGCTATCATTCCTCTTTGCTGGTACAGGAGTATTTGACTCTAGACAGGTGCGTTTTAATAGTGCAGTGCCAGAAGCAAGGATATTGCTCCAGCAACTTCTCTAGTTGTAGTTTGGGCACCAGTAAGATTGCAGGGATGATTCACAAGGATATTCATCCCCATGGCCTCTCTAGTATACCTAACCTTAGGAGAAAGAAAAAAATTGTCCTAATCATGTTGCAGTTACATTGTAGCCACATATGTATCTACCATCAGCAACTATTATGCTCACTTTCCCCTAGCTGTTTTCACTTGCCAGCAATATCATTTTTGTTACAGTGTAGAGCAACCAAGCTACACTGTAACAAAAATTAAATAATTAAATCGTTAACTTACCATACATCGTTGGTGTAGTTTGTCCACTTTGTATGGAGATAAAAGGCCGGTTGATTGGGCGGCAGCAACGAAAGGAATTTCGCCAGCGAATTGACAGGACACAGCGAGTTCCCTGGCTGCTCAAACGTAAATCCCCATAGGCTCGCTTTGTTTTTTTCATTAGCATCTTTATGGTTTTTTGGGCATTAATTGAATGACAGCATTACGTACTTCTGACCATTCTGGCGGTTGATATATGATTCTGTCTTCAGTTAGCGGTTGCCCTCTTAAGCTCTGCATCCCATATGCAGCTGCACATCAAACCAGACTATGTTGGCAAGACCCTCAGGTGAAGGTATTTGGATTCAGTGCCTGAGAGTGGTTGATTTTCTGATGTCATGTCCTTCTCAGCATAGTTTTTTCACCACTCCAACGAAAACGTTGTTGCTAATGATAAACTCAAGATCTTTTAACAGACACCAGGAACAGCTGATTGATGGATCATTGATGCACCAGTTAAGCCCCGCACCTAGGTCAACATAACTGCTGAAACCACAGAGTCCACCTTTCGCTTTTTTTTTTTTTTACAGTGGCATAAAACTGATGGAGAACCTGGTTCAGGTCCATTTTGGTCATTGTTTTAAAATCAATAGCCAGATTTTTCACAGCACACCAGGTCTGAAAACAGCAAATGGACCACATAGTCTGTTTAACAGTCCTGGCTTCGTTTCTTGACTTTTCCAGCACTTCAATTTCTCTCTCATTAATTTCAGCATGTTTCCATTCTTTTTTATCTTCCTCATCTATCCTGTCCATCTCTTTCCACCACTCATCCATGCTTAGCCCACCCAGTAAATTAAAATTCACATCAAAATCTGACATTTTGAAACAATGTATTTGGCTCAGTAATACTGCTGTAATGAGGTCACAGGTGTGTGTTTAAAAAGTAATTTACAATGGCTTCGAATGTGACTCAGCCAATCATAATCAAGGACCGGAACTATCCGTTTTATAATCATTTATCACTATGTGGAATGTATTGTATATTTCTCTTAACATGGATAGAATCCTGTTTGTTGGTGCATTCAGTAATACAGGGATTTTCATGTTTTCAGGGGTGGTCTTCGGTGATTGCTGCTGTTTTGCTATGGGAGTTGTAACATGACTTTAAAGCTCACCTGGACAACTGTTCTGTTCAATTAAACAGCTTGCCGACCTCCCGGATGTTTTCACCTCATCGCCCTGAGCATTGCTGAGAAGCAGCTGGCATGCTTTAGATCTGGCCTAGCTCCTAGCTGCGCGTTTCTTTCTTCTGGTGCGAGTGTATTAAGTTGTTTTTTTCTGCTTCTTTTTTTTGGTTTAGGAGTGAGTGTTGTTTTTATTTTCTTTGGTTGGTTTGCAAATATATTGATTTAATTTATTTGCTCTGTTTTTTTTAATCTGTTCATTTATATTTTGGTTTATTTATTTGGGTTATCTACCCTCTAATAGCCAATCAGGTTCTGTGGACCCTTCCTATTTATTGCTGTTTCCCCTCCAACCGTCTGTGTCTGTGTTTGTTTGTTTTGTGTGTGTGAGTAGGGGTAGTGTATGTAGCGTGCGCGTGTATACAGACACAGCTATGTTCAAATCAAATTGATTATTACATCCCAATTTGGGAGTTAGTTAATTTATTTTTTTGAACACAACCATCTATTGAATAAAGGGATTGCGTATACAACTATACTGTGTATGACATTTTTGGGTAAGGGCCCTACTGCCACCGGTTCATCTCTAGGTCCCCAGTTTGGGATGGCATAGTCAACATCCGGCTCCACAGCCCCCCTCTTGTTGAGATGCCACAAGTAGATCCGTATTTATAATAAAACATGTAATTTCCTTATATTATTAACATATTGTATTAATCCTTTTCAATGGAATGGCCATAAAGGTATTTTATGGCAATGTTATTAATATGGGAAGACTGTTTGGTGGTAGATTGTGTTTTAAATGATTAAATAACAAATTCATATAATCACTGCCCCTGCTGCTGTCTGTCATCCACCTGAAATCACACTCCCCAATTTAATTGTACAGATCAGGAAAACAATTGTGATTGTATTTTGTATATTTCCTCATACCACTGAAATTAATTTCTGGATACGCCACTGCCAGCACAACACATGACGGTGGTTTATGGTAACTACCCTTCAGATATTTTAAAGAGCAGAAAAAAAAGGCTTTCAATGGTCGGTTTTAATTAAGCAGCATGAGATGGGTTTGTGCACTGTACAATTGCATTCGCTACGGCATGTATCTGCTGTGAATTCTGGTTAGTGTGAAAATGTTGAGCAGTAGTATAGGCCAACTGCGGGCCGTTTCACTATTTTTTTTTCAGGTTTACACGGGCCAAATGAAAAGAGGCTGACTTAAACGGTGTGGAAATGTATAGCCAATTAATTAACTCAGTTTATGTCTAGCTAGCTAACTGGATGAATTGACCTGCTTTAGCGAGCTAGCCTAACTCAAAATTTAACGTGATGTAAAAGTGTACTTTTAAGCAATTTGTTTAGTCTGGTATTGTTTGGTTTGGCTAAATTTATTTTAAAATAAATGTAATTAGAAAGAAGACCAATTAACTGAGGTAATTTTGGGGTAACTCCAGGATGCAATGATCCTAACTAGCTAGGAAATTTAGGTAACAGAAAGAACTTTCACAAAGTTCATTAAAATGTTAATTGTGTAACTTTAATGAAAACTGTTGGTTTATTTTATTTGCTAATAATTGCAGCAGAATTTGCTATTATTGTATGACTTGATTCTCCTGTACTTCAAATACCTGCCAATACCTTTTATGAGGTAGTAAAACATATAGCATTGTATATATGTTTGTTATTTAGTGTTTTAATCCAGCTCCTGGTGATACGCAGCACTGCTTAGTTTACAATTTTCTAAACACACCTAAACCCATAATGAAGGGCTGGATAATTACTTGATGAGGTGAATCAGGTATGTTGCAAGGAATAGTTAAAACTGTGCAGGACAGTGGATCTCCAGGACCCCTAGGCTTAATCAAAAACTAATCAATATTTGGTTTGCACCAACAGTGATGTAGTCCTAAATTAGTTAAAACCAAGGTTTAGCTGTTAAACCTGTGGTGCAAGAACACCACAGAGTCAGATTTAACCAAGTATTAATTCTGATCTACCATGTGGTGGTTTCATATGTGAAGATCATAGCCCTCAGCGGTTAAAGCATCAACGGTGAATTCCACACAGAAAAATAACGGACACAATCCAACCATAAACCTGCAGTTATAGTTTAAATTTGCACAATGGAAGCATATTGTACATTCATTTGCATTTCTGTAGGCCTATATTACATTTACTTAAAAGGGAAGGGGAGATGATTAGTCTCAGGAATAACACCATTACTGTCAACTTGAATCCATCATGGTGGGCAATCAAAATTAATTTCAGGACAAGGTATGAATCACAGGTTAAGATTTCAATTGCTGATTAGTTAAGTCATCTTTTAAAGTAAGTGGTTCAACATAACACAAATTATTACCTCTAAACTCTGCTTAATGTAATCCCTGTTTATATTATGCCTAGGCCCATTAAATGACTATTAAATGATAATGTTTTGAACTACTTTTTGCAAGATTAATTACAGTATGACAATATTAAATGAAGTAGTAAAGGTCATTTCAGTTATCTTAAATTTCATATTAGACATCAAAATATAAAACAGATGCTTCCAAACTGTAGAGTTGAACACTGGACAAAGACCAAGGTGATTTTTTTTTTAAATATTCAACTGTCCGGTTTTGATGGGTCTATGCCCATGATAGCCTCAGATTCCTGTTCTTGTAAAACAGGAGTGGAACCCACTGTGGTCTCCTGCTGTTGTAGCCCATCCACCTCAAGGTTTGATCTGGGTATAAAAAGAGGTAATAAACATAAGGAATGGGTCGAAAGATAGATGAATACAACTAGTGACCATGTTTCTGGTGATTTTCATGTGTTTTTTACGAGGATTACGAATACACTTTTTGAAAAGGCAGGTGACACGTGACTAATTTAAACAGCTAATGAATGATTTGGTTTTATCTATTGCAATCTATACATATAGTACTACTTATTAGTTAGTTCTTTTTAAAAGTTTTGAGCCTTCAGCAGACCAATAGTTTAAGTCTAAACCACTACACCAGGGAACACCTACTTTTTGATTGGGTCTGACGATATGGTGGTGTTTCTGTATTCAGTCTGTGCTCAGCAAGGTTTTCTTGAATAAACAGTCAAGAAGTTCTGATACAAAGAACTCTTTTCCGTGGTCCATTTGGTCCCACATTCCATTGTTGATTACAGCAGGCCTTAAATTATATGTTATGATGAGAATTGCAGTCCTCAAATTTCCAATTGAAATACAAACCTGTACACTTCTTCATAAATAGTGAGGATATTCTTTATTGATATACATGCATAAGCCATGACCTTGCTGCTATAGCCAACAATTGCCAGGACATGTGTAACTCCAAACATGCCCAGCTTTTCACTTTTGGTCTAAATGGAGTTTGTGCCTTATATAAGCAGTACGGTAGGGTATAGAATTAAGATTCCGGACACCCTATGACAAGAGGAGAAAAAAAATTACTGCAAGAATTACAATGTCAAGTTTGAATCTTTTGTCCAGTATTGTTAATAGTAGGCCTGGTAGAAGTAGCAGAGGTAGTAATAGCAACTGTAATGGTTGCTATAGCTGATGTTGTAGTAGCAGTAATTTAATGGTGTGTATTAATAATAATATTAAATAATAATGCCTGGGGCAATTCGCTGTTGCTTTGAGGACTATAATAAGGAGTAATAAGCTTTTAAAAAAAAGTATATATATATATATATATATATATATATATATATATAGATATATATATATATATATATATGTGTGTATTTAATATTTATATTATATTATGTTATTTTTATATTTGTTTTATTTATTATATTAAATTTATATTTATATATATATATATATATTTATTTATGAACACTGAACACTGGCATTCATTGCATTGCATTTCATGGTACCCGACTTTCAGCAGCTCGAATTCCTTTTGCTAACAAATAACCTGTTGTCAACTTACGACCGTAGGTTGGTCCCAGAATGATGGAACAAATTCAGTGAAATACTGCATAATATTACATGTATGCATTTGGCAGATGCTTTTATCTAAAGCAAATTAAAGTACACAGGGACAATTCCACTGGAACCTGGGGTTGAGTGCCTTGCTCAAGGACACAATAGTAATAACAAATAATAATAAAAAATATGCAAATGACCAACTATTTCACCCACACCACCCCCTTCAATTTATGTATGCGCTTCTCCCATTATTTCAATCGGATTGTTGCAGCATGTAACGGCAAAGTTAAAACTCTTGTTTTAGCGCAGTGGTTGATTGACCTCGCCCAACACCAAGTTGAAACAGGTGATCTGCAATGTCCGAGTGTGTTTTTGTGTTTTAAAATCATGTCACAAATTACCTCTCTGTATGGTTCGAGAGACATGGCTCTAAGTGCTCATTTGAAAATGCGGGAGAAACATTATTTATGAGTGTCTAATTTGGGCAAAGAAAACTTGTAAAATCAACATTTTTTCGATATAAATTTGTGCATTTTTTAAAAATGTTTAATAAAGGTGCAAAAATCTTAAAAGAAGTCAATATTTTATTTTGTGTGGAGCATTTTGTGTGTACAGTTTTAATTTCAATGTTGATATTCAGCAAAATACATATTATAAATGTTAAATATTTAATTTATTATTTTATTATTTACAAAATAAATATTTTTATTTTTATCATTATGGTTAAAAAAGGAAAAAGGAATGGATGCAAAAGTACACAGACCATGTATGTATGTATGTATGTATGTATGTATCCAAAAATCCTTTTTTTCCACCACAGAAAACAGAGGCTAATTACTGGAGGATTGGCAGCCCTACCTATCTTACCTCCAGGGTTGGCAGCCCTACCTCCACTTCTTAAACAAGGTAGCACCATAAATGGGTTTCCTGCTTTTATGCTTCCTTCACCATCCTTCCAGCAGCCTGAGAGACCTCCTGCCATACAGTATCTCAACATTATTATTATCAATTATTATTATCATACAACAAAGATTATTAAACCTATTAATCTCATATTTGGTTTATTAAAATCTTATAATAGGAAATACTAGCTAAATATGACTATATTACTAAAGTATTTCCACTTACTAAGATGTAATTCTTTTGCAGTGTTGACTGATCTAGTGATGTCTACCCTTCTCCGTAACAGTCTGTCTCAAACGAACTGCTTAGAAGCTAGACTGGTTAGAGGATATCCTGTTGAGAGACAATTGTTCACAGTATGAAAAGAAAAAGTGATATCGCTCACATACCTCCGGGTTTGGGGCTTTGGTTCCCACCTCCACTCTGTGGAGTTTGCTTGTTCTCCCCGTGCTTTGGGGGTTTTCCCCGGGTACTCCGGATTCCTCCCCAGTCCAAAGAGTAGACTGATTGGTATCTCTAAATTGTCTGTAGTGTTTGAATGGGTGTGTAAATGTTTGTGTGTGATTGTGCCCTGGGATGGGTTGGCACTCCATCCAGGGTGTCCCTGCCTTGTATCCTGAGTCTCCTGGGATAGGCTCCAGGCTCCCCGCGACCCAGTGCAGGATACGCAGTCCAGAAAATGGATGGATGGATGGATGGCTGTCAATACTCTACCTAGCAAATATGCCTGAATATTATTATTATTATTATTATTATTTTAAATTACAGATTGGACTGCATTTAATCTTTAGATATAGATTTTAGACTGCAATAAATAATCCAATAAGACAAACATAAAGCATTAATTGCAAAAAAATTATGAATGAAAATGTTTTGAATATAGTCTAATGTATCTAGTATTTACTGTTATAAGAGTACAATAAACCAAAATATAAGATTATTAAACCTTTTGAGACATTTTTCATTTGTGATAATATGGCTAATTTTAAGCATTTATTTCTTAAAAGAAGCAACAGTTTCTGCCAAAATATGAAAATTTAAAACTTGAAATTAGTAAAAATGTCTAGAAATAGTTTATATTTCTTATATGTCTTATATTTGGTTCATAGTAATCTTATAATAGGAAATACTAGATAAATCTGACTATATTCAAGATATTTTCACATGCTAAGATGTAAGTTTTGCAGTATTTCTCCAATACTTTAATGACTGAAAGTAAAAAACAGTCCCCATTTATAGGGACTAGGTATAGGAGACATTTAAGTGGATTTTCATGATAATTTCAGTGGAAAAAAATTCCACTCTGCAGTCTCGCTGTGAATTTGATTGAACGAGAGTGGTACATCTGGGAGAGAACAAATGTACTGATACAGATTTACAGCATTCAAGTGTACTCTTCTAAACCTGCAGATTTATGGTCTCCAAAGAGACTCTGTGCTGAAGTGTATGCTTAGTCAAAGATTTACAAGTACACGCTTAGTCTGTAGCGCTAAGGGGAATTTTTTTTTATATATATACTGTATATAAAAAAAGTGTGCACTTTTGACAGGCAAACAGATATAAGGCATTCAAATCACATAAATGCATTGGTCCTTAATCATTTGGTTGCCATGCAATAAAGTTTCCTTTTACCTGAAAATTTCTGCATATACTGTACATGCAAACATATTGTCTGCATGGATCTCAACCAAAAAACAGCAAGGTTTAATCATCACAGTATTTTTCTGCTCTTATTTACCAGCTTAAAATATTTGGAAGTAATTACTATTTGTGACAGCCTAATTATAAGTGCAACT
>CM075009.1:12528209-12551625 GCA_037576675.1 Pangasius sanitwongsei | reverse complement strand
TGGTGGTGTATAGAGCCAAAAATGTTAGAATTGTGTCGATGTCCCAATATTTATGGACCTGACTGTATATATATTTTATGGATTTATTAGATTTGTAGATTTATGATCTAGTTGTGGTGTTCACTGAATGTACGTTAGAGAGGGAAGTGTTAGCAGGTAGGACTGTAGTTGAGCTTATTCATTACCTATGCTGTTTCCATGCATATGTGTTTGGACAGATAGTACAAGAAAAAAAAAATACACTGAACCATGGAATGAAATTCAAAGAATTGTTTGCCTTTAGGAGTACAAGAAGGAGAACATCTGAGGACATTTAAATCATGCAAATATATTGTCCTAGGTAGAACTTTTAATGCTGTTTAAAACCCAGGGACTGGAGAATCACAATGTGGTATTGCTGGAATCTTGTTTGTAGTAGCAAGAGGAGGCAGGTCAGGTTTTACTCTGGTAACCAAATTGGCAAAGGAGTTATGGAGTATTGTAAAAGCAAATGTAATAGCATATTGCCTTAAATCTCTCATATAAAAGCACCTTGGAAGCAGGTTTATGGCACCTGTATTTGTCTTAGGTGATGAACATAAAAAATGTAGAAAAGAAAAATAAGGCTGCTGATTGAGAGTGGTGATTTCTAATTCAAGGTTGTGTTGTTTACATATTAAAGAAGAGAAAAATAAAAGTGAATATAGCTGCAAGCAGCAATTATCAAGGTTCAAGTACTTTAGGCCCTGTAAAGACATGCGTAAAAAGATATTACTTAATAATGTGCAAGCCTATAAGCACCTAAATCAGAGAAAATGTAAGATCATTTTAAGAAATATCTGCCTTCATTAACCTTGTCTAATAGCTGCTGAACATTGATTGATTCATGGCATTGTTCATCAGTGAGGACAACTGTCCTCATAAACACTGATGAGACCTTGGAAAGATACACTTCGTACAAGATTTCAAGTTGCTTGGACCAGTGGTTCCGTAATTAGAGCCAATTTCATGTTTTCCTGTTATAACACCACCAACTGGTCACGCTCAGTAATTTTTTATGTGTTCTCAGATTGTGCCCATGCATAAGTGTGTCAATTTGGTGAAAATATCTCATTCCGTTCAAGAGTTATAGCCATTTAAGTGAAAGTGGCCACGACCACTTCAAACGTTTTGATGTGCTGTGACAAGGTTAAGTCAAAAGTTCAACATTTTTTTAATAATTATTGATAAGGGGACTCCAGAAAATCTTTCTACACTGGTTTGGTTCCAATCAGACAAATGGCCTAGGACTTGCAAAAGTAGCTTTTGGAAAAAAATCCCATATGGCGGAAAATTTTGGTGGGACTTGGTGATATACGTTTTGTTGTCTTGACCCAAGTATTCCGATGGTATAAGACACTTGAGTCTGTGACGAACGGTTCAAAAGTTTATGGTGTTTTTGGTAAATTTGTTTTGTTTTGTTCACTGTAGTGTATTCACCGTTTGGCCGACCGGGGCGAGACTTTGCGCTGTTGTAGAACGATGGAGTACTACCATCCTTCAAAGTTTCAGATCTCTAGGACTTATGGTTTGGTGTGTGTGATCGGTTTCAGGGCAGAATAATAATAATAATAATAATAATAATAATAACAATTCTTACAAAAACAATAGAGTTTAAGGACTTCACGCTTAAACCCCTAATAAAAAAAATCATTACAAAAACAATAGGGTTTCAGCACTTCGTGCTTGAACCCCTAAAAATAGATTTTGTGTTTGTGTGTGTTAATATTCACTGTCTGGGTATTTTCCAGTTTTCTCTTGGCCAGTGTTCGCCTTGATAAACACTGCTTGTTTGTGTGCTGGCCAGATAATGCACTGTGCTCCATCTGTAATTGAAAAACATCTCTTTGACCACAGGCCTGAATGTTGCTCCTCCAAGCCCAGAAATTGAAGGGCAGGGGCATGATTGGTCCTTATTCATGTATCTTAGTGAGACTGATCTTTTCTTTCTTTCTTTTAGATCAGTACAGTGGCCAGAGTCATGTCTCCTCCATTGTGAAAATATAGTGGCTTATTTCCTAGGTATTCTTTAAGAGAACTGTTGTCAGAATAATTATATAACCATTTATGTGAAGCACAAACAAGCTACTGTGAAATGGCCAGTAACAGCACTATCTTGCTTTGCAAGTCTGGACTTGAAAGTGCTTGACTCCACAAGGCAAGGTTTCCCAAAGGTCTAGACAGGACCTAGTAAGTAGGACACAGTTGTGATTAACCCTGCATGTCTGTTTTTTGGACTGCATTTGAACATCACTGGCATAAAAGACTATTGTAACAGACTGATATATTTTTTTTACTAAAAACTAAATATTTTCCGTAACTAAACTTTGCCTATAAAGTGGCACATGTTAAACATTAGTGTCAAAACAAACCACAACTACAAGAACACCATTCCCAAAGTGCTTATTCTTAACACAAAACGTATGAAATCTTGACCTTGAAAACAGCTCAGTGTAATCCTCATTACACAAGTGAACCTTCATTAAAACATCAAAAACACATGAGAAACTCGACTGTAAAACTTACTATATATATTAATTTTATTCAGTTTTACTCTGAATAAAATGGCATTGAATATTAGTCAAAGGCAAATATTAGTCAACTATTCACACATTTTATATATATTACCTTACACATGTATCAACAAAAACATGTGAAAACCTGATCTCCTGAAATAATAACCTTACAATTTCAAGATTCAAAATTTTATCACATGCACAGTTACATACAGTATATAACTTGCATTGAAATGAAAACTTTGCCTACTCTTCTTTTGACTGTGCATTTAAATAACTAAGTTTAAAAAAATGAATTAAAAAATAAGAAATATTAAGACATAAGAAATAAGAAATATATGTACAGGAATATGCAAAAAAATGGATTTACAAAATATGCAAGTATGTTGCATACAATACAGAGTGCAGTGTGCGGAGTGCAGCATACTACGCTGCATGTAGTATGTTATCTCCATGAGCTGTGTGAAGTGACCTCTCTCCACCCCCGCTGGACCTGTGAGAATATAATTCTTTCATTTCCTTTTGCTTTTCTTCTAGACTTGTCTCAGTTTCCCTTGGAGGACAATTGGGCTGCCATTTGACCCAGCCATACTGGTCTGATGGCCCTCTTGCACTGATTTTAGGTGAAGAGCTAAAGATCACTTTAACTCTCAGGTATTGTGATAGCATGTTGTCTCGGTTGAGGTGTTCAACACAGGTTTTATGCTGGTTCACAGGGTGTAACCACTCCCGATTCTGGTACCATCATTCAGAGTTTTTGCAAAGTTTTTTGGATGTTGTTTTACAACCATTTTGGCAACCTTTTTTTTTTTTTTTTTTTTTTTTTACCATTTTTAGCCATTCCTAGCCATTTTTACTCCATGGTGCAACTTACTCCATAGGACCTGAAATCTGTCAGGCCAAATATTGAGATCTACAATTCTGGACCTGCTGTTTATGCTGGCTGGACTTGGTGTGCTGGAGGTGGACGAGGCATTCCTAAGAGATGGACTGCTTGATATATCAGTAGACGATGTACTTCATCTTGTTGATGCTGAATCTCTGGCACACTTTATATGTTCTGAGAACATCAAAGCAATGCATGAATATTAACAACATGCTGTCTCAAATATAAAATAAATTATGGTAACTGTATTCCACATGATACCCTGTTAAGTATAAATTGTACAACAAATATCAGCGATCTTTTTTTGGGCAAACTGTCTGAACAATTGAACAATTAGGTACATTACCCTCAGTGTTCCAAGTGTTCCCTGGTGGTCTAGCGGCTAAGGATCCAGCGCTCTCATTGCTGCGGCCCGGGTTTGATTCCCACGCAGGGAACCAACCGAGCCACTGAGAGTGTACTCTGCTGGTCCTGAGCCCAGATAAATTTGGACGGCTGTGTCAAGAAGGGCATCTGGCGTAAAACCTGTGGCAAATCAAAAATGTGGATGAATGACCACCTAATGGGAGCAGCCAAAAGAGCAACAACAACCTTCAGTGTTCCAAGCCTGTAGTAGTTTGCGAGACTGTATAGGCTGGAGGTGTTCCTGCAGGTCCTCTTCCTTAATCAACTTCAGGTCAGGCTTGTATTCCACTCCTAAGCCTGAAAGTTTCTCCAGGATGGATGACATGGTTTGTTCAGGCAAGCTTGGTAAATCTATTAAGATTGACTCTCTTATTTTCACTACAATCATGGACATGGGTCTACAAAACAGGAAATGAGTGATGGAGATTTATCATTGATAAATCATACATCTTAAACGCTGGCAATGTGTAATAATCAAGAAGATTCTTGCCAGAAGACAGATTAAAGTAGAATCCTGTGCTACTTCTTTCAGTGAATAGACATCCATATGAATTAGATGAACTACCTGATAATGGCCTAATGATCAAATAGGCCATCTGATCTGAAGTAGTTACAGGTGCACATATGCAACCTACAATTTGTCACAGATGTAATATCAATGTCCATGCTGTTCTATCTGCTGGATTTTCTATTCTGTCCCCAACTAAAAGAGGTAGTGTTCTCAAAAGACACCAGTTTTGTACAGCATGTCTAGACAACTTCTTACTGCCTGGGCACAACACCCTCAAAGAGATCATGACCCAGACAAGGGGGTAAACCCAGCTGACACATATGAAAGTGCTTAAGCTGGTTGAATACTGAATCAGATTTGTCAAAATGGATTTGACTGAGATATTTCTCTGTCAATATCACAAAACCGATATGTACTTCTACTAATATTTTCCACAAAGCCACTAATATTGTTCACAAAGCCACTGATATTGAGATCCTAAATTATCTCCAGCTATGGCATCAGAGTATCAAGGCCAAAGATGATCCTTCAGTCTGAAATAATTCAACAAACAACATGAAATAACATGTCCATTCCAAATATCTTCCATAATATCAGGGTTTGATATTATGGGAGTGAACTTTGTCATGGTGTTTCCTGACAGACTCTGACACAAAAAAAAGGTAAGCATTTCTTTTTAAGGGTATATATTAGGCAAAGCACTCTTTTCCAGAGTCATTTAAGCCTAACTATATAGTGGATCAACATAGTTCAAACTTTTTTTGAACATGGTCTTCCAATTCTGATCTGTTGTAAAAGCCTGTTACAATTCTTAAGAAGATCATCTTTTTCAAGTTCCTTGATAACGTTTTTGATAGTAGTGTCATCAATTTCAAGTAGCATCAATTGCTCAGTCAACTTAGCAAATACCTGGGGCTGTCCAAGACCATAAATTACTTGGAATTCTTCAATAATTGTTTGAATTATTAATGCAGGCAACAGCAGCTTTGCCCGAAGATTCAAATAAAAGTGTCAAATTCTTAAAGAAGAGATCATCCACATTAAGTGCATGTGAGACCTGCACTGTTTCATGCCTTGAGAGGCAAATGTGGACTTAACAGTAAATGTTTTATCACACTTTCTGAAAGGACAGTGTATTTTCTGCCCTGTTGTAAATGGCCTACAATTGACAAATGAAAAAAGTGAAAGTGAAAAAAGTGACAAATGAATTCTTTCAAATGCCCACATTCAAAATCACAATCATCTATATGGCAACTTAATTTTGAGTCTGTTAATTTAAATTGGGAAGTTCTGATAGATCTTTGATGATCCTTGTGATCCCTATACAAACTTAAAACCACTGAATTTTCTAAATGAACATTTCCTGTTTAACTTTGTGTGCTGGATAAAGGCATGAATGATTGTAAATTCATGGTTACACTTTTTGCAAATGTACATTACTGATTCTAATCCCTAAAATCTTCAAACCCAACACAATGACAGTTTTAGTCTATAAGTTCTCATGCAGCTATCTAACCACCAGCAAACTAAAAATATATTTAGCTAGGATAATCATTAAATAACATAAGCCTGTTGACATAATGGCAGCGAAGTGTTAGTAAACAACCACAGTCTGACTAAACTAACAAAAAATGCAGTTATTTACTCATTGGCTAACTATATTATGTCATGAAAGCACATGTCCACAAAAACCAAAAAAAACATTTTTTCTTTTAGAATTTGGGAATCAAAGCTCGGCAGTTAACAGTAAGTTCTCTGTAGCTAGATGTTAGCTACCCCAGCGTTTTCAGTGACGGAGCCGAAGCTCACTATGAAGACTGAGGCATGCACAAATGTTGCTAAGTTCATTGCAACTTGTTTTACATTGACAAGACTGTAGTTTGTCCATTTACTTTAAAGAAATCACAAGAAATTCAGTCTGTTCAATTTTATCTGAATTAGGCAGACAAGCTAATAGCATGCTTTCCAAAAGAAACTTGTTTTTACTTACAAAGACAGAATTTCAGTCTCCAGTACTGAAGTTATTGCGACGTCTGATGATGTAACAGTAAATTTTCTGGAGCCCTCCTTTCTACGGTGGTCACATGCTCACCCAAGATGCATTGCCTTCTAAAGTATCACATTGGAAAATCAATAAACAGTGGTTTACTGTACCTTATGTACTGTAAAAATAACAACAATTTGATACAGTATATGATTTTACTCTCTCTTATTTTACCCTGTTATGTAAAACGTCCACTTGTTACAAATACAGTGAAATCTGTGAAAGCGTAAAGATGAATGAGTGGCTAAACGGTGCATAAAAAAACCTCTGTACAACCTGACTACAGCCGAGGATAAATATAATTATTTTTTAAACTTCTGTATATCCGTATATTGTAAATATCATATGTAAAATACACAGAAAGTGGCCCATGGTGAATATGTTTAAACATTATATATTACATACTGATGTTATTCAAAAGCGTAGTAAAGATGTGGCTGTGGTTAAATTATTTTGTTACAGAACACGTGCGGCACAAATTGAGCAGGAGATGCCGATCGGGTAACCATGGAGTGAAAGGTTGTATATAGCCTATACAGATATACATCATGTGGTTGAGAAAGTATGCTGATATTTATCATATAGAAGGTGTTACATGTAAAGTAAGTGTGAACTTTCTTCTATGAAACTGGATGCTAATATATTTCTAATATATTAGAAATATAATATGCTAATAAATTCAATGCAGACACAATAGAGCCATAAACAAGCAGGCCTTTACTCACCATCCACCATCCACTTTATTAGGAACACCTGTACACCTGCACATTCATGTAGTTATCTAATCAGCCATCATGTGGCAGCAGCGCAATGCAAAAAAAAATCATGAAGATACAGGTCAAGAGCTTCAGTTAATGTTCACGTCAAACATCAGAATGAAGAAGAGTGTAATCTCAGTGCCTTTGAACATGGCATGGATGTTGGTACCAGAAGGTTTGGTTTGAGTGTTGCATAAACTACTGACTTCCTGGGAATTTTACACACAACAGTCTCTAGAATTTACACAGAATTTTGTGGAAAACAAACAAACAGGAAGGATACAGTAACTCAAATAATCACCCTTTACAACCATAGTGAGCAGAAAAGCATCTCAACATGTTCTACTCGTATCAGCCAAGAACAGGAATCTGAGGCTATCAAGGGCACAGGCTCATCCAAACTGTACAGATGAAGGCTGGAAAAAAAAAAAATCACCTGGTCTTTTTCCAGTCTGCAACTGTCCAGTTTCGGTGAGTCTGTGCCCTTGATAGCCCCAGATTCTTGTTCTTGGCTGACAGAAGTGGGACCTGATATGATCTTCTGCTGTTGTAGCCCATCCACCACAAGGTTTGATGTGTTGTGCATTCTGAGATGCTCTTCTGCGCACCATGGTTGTAAAGAGTGTTTATTTGAGTTACTATAAACTATCTGTCAGCTCAGTCCAATCTGGTCATTCTCCTCTGATCGCTCTCATCAACAAGGTGTTTCAGCCTACAGACCCTCCGCACACAGGATGTTTTTTGTTTTTTTACACCATTCTATGTAAACTCTTGAGAGACTGTTGTGTGTGAAAATCCCAGGAGATCAGCAGTCTCTGAAATACTTAAACCATCTGGCCATGGTTAAAGTCCCTGAGATCACATTTTCCCCATTCTGTTGTTTGATTATTGCTGTTTGAGCATTAACTGAAGCTCTTGACCTGTGTCTGCATTATTTTACACATTGTGTTGCTGCTACATGATTGGCTGATTAGATAACTGCATGAATGTGCAGGTGTGCAGGTATTCCTAATAAAGTAGACGGTGAGTGTATATTTTGAACTAGTTTCCAATTCTGAATACAGCCCTTTGTATGTATGCACACAAAGACGGCAGTATCTAACTGTGTCAGATGCCATAGGAGCCAAAAGGTTTCACAATGGACAAGAGCCAACCCCACAGATACCAGCCCTGAGAATTATGGTACAAGATAACATTATCTGGAATCTCAAGGCTAAGGCTAATTGCCTGCTTCTAATTTTGTCTTTCTCTCTCTAGAGAAGGATTTATATTTGCTTTCCCTGGGGATCTAGGCATATTGTTTTGAGAAGGCATGGTGGTTAAACCTACTTGTGGTTCACCGGAGGAAAGAAAGCCCAGTTCCATTTACATTGGAACAGAATTTTTTTTTCTTTCTTTTTTTTCTGTGCTTGACAAGCACCCATGACTATGTGCTTTTAAATTGGTAGCATGCACTATACTTCACTGCTGCCACTGATACAGATAAGAGAAAAATTCGGTAGAATATTAATCTTCATTGAATTATAGTTATATGAAATGTTTCATTCTATTGAATCTCATTAATGTGCTAAATGAAGTGGAAAAAGAGGCCTTCAGTTTTTTCATTTAAATTTTTCAGTTCAATTTTTCTTACAAGCTCCACATTACATATTGTTGCATGAAATTTGTTCATGGCTTTGCCAATTTTTGTTTAATGTACTCCTCCACTAGATTCTAGTGTTCTGCAACCTGCCAGGAATTACACAAAAAATCGTACAGCTCCCATATCAGACTCAGATACACTCAGTGGTTTTAGCTGCTCAGTAAGTACGTATATGGAGTTTTGAATAACCTTGTGCTTACAGTAATGTTATAAACACATTATTGTGCATATGGTAATGTAAGTTACCTTCGATTTGTAATATGTACCAGGTTACTGGTATGTTTGTGTTCTTTTACATGGTGTAAAGCCAGGACATCTGGTGTGAAACAACAACTTTACAATAATTAGCCACAATGTCAGTGCAAGTGTCACAGTGAATTAATGCCCTGCACATCTGCTGCCATCACTACTGCCAATCACCTGCACCCCCCTCCAGCTAGTCTTTTCTCTCTTTTTCTCGCTCTTTGATTCTGTTTTGAATCAATGGTTTGCGATGGATGAAAATGATGTAAATTATATGCTCTGACCTCCCCACTCACCAGATCTCAAGCCAGTTGAACACGTATGGGAGATTTATGGAAGATGTATGTTTCAGACAGTGTTCTCCACCACCATCATCAAAAAACCAATTGAGGGAATATATTTTAGAAGAATGATGTTCATCCCTCAAGTACAGTTGAGACTTATACTATACTGTGTTATAGAATATATGCCAAGGCAAACTAAAGCTGTTCTTGGATAAATGGAAAGTGCACTGTTTCTGTTAAACCTGTAGTTGATTAATAGAGCTGTCTATTGTACATATGTCCTAAATACTGTAGACGTTCTGCTTTCACAACCATCATAATGTTTTGCTATTTTTATAGATGAATGTTTTGACTCTTGTTAATCAGTGTAATTATATGTTTTATTTTTTATTTTTATTTTTTTTAACCACATCATTCTAAATCCCATACAAGATAAGGTAAAGATCATAGTGTACCACCTCCCTGAGTAGCTACCTTGAGTTTACCTGCATTGATGAGTCATCTTGTGCTTTCCATCTCTACAGCAAGGGGAGCTAATCAAAGTAAGGAAAATACACCTACAATCAATTACTTAATCAATTACCTACATGAACTTGTAATGTTTTATTTTTAATCCTTAAGTCCATATGGGATTCCACAGTCCGGTTTAGAGTAGAGCCTTTCCTGTAGCCTATGTCCATTTTCTTGGTCTTAACCGCTTGTGCGGTGAGAGAAACCTTTCAGGTTTTCATTTTTAGTGATATGTTGTGTTAATCTAACAATTTTTTCCTTGACAAGTAGCTTGTAAGTGATAAGTTCCTTTTTCCTTTGGTCAGATCTTTTAGTGGTTAATCTGTGCTGTGGTGTACAGTTCCTCAGGCTGTTCTGAGCAGTCAAAGTTCTTTTCGCTTATGTTGATCTCTGCCTCCTCTATGCCTGTGAGCTGTTCTCCTCCTATAGCTCCTGCATTGCGCTCGGGACCTTCAGTCTCCTGTGTCACAGCATTCACTGCTTCACTTAGGTGTGGCTGTTTAGACAATTCTATAACCATGTTCATCTTCTCTCCCCCTGTCTTCTGCTTTATTGTCTTTAAGCTCAGTTGTGTTTCTCTGTCAATGTGTTCCTGCGTGAGCTCTGTGGTTTCTCCTGCATCTGCTGGTTTGCAGTGTTGGTGACAACTTCAGTGTGGACATTGAGGCTGGGGT
Organism: Pangasius sanitwongsei; assembly: GCA_037576675.1. NCBI lineage: Eukaryota > Metazoa > Chordata > Actinopteri > Siluriformes > Pangasiidae > Pangasius > Pangasius sanitwongsei. Next base: position 12,541,134 of record CM075009.1, on the reverse strand, counting down.
CACTGCTAACGTTAACCCCCACAGTGGACTCGGGTTCAGTGCTAGCACTGGCTCCGGTGTCTGCGATGTTAATTGCCGTGGCATCCGTGTCGGTACAATTGTTGGCCCAAGTAGTAGACTGTTAGCGAGACTGTTGTGTTCATTACTGACTTCTTCCATCTCTGGCATTTCATTGTTTTATGAGCTTTTTACTCCAGATTCTGGCTTCCTGCTACTCTCCCACTGGTTGTCCCCATACTGCTGCTGCTGTGGCCAGGCTGTGTAAGCCCCTGGGCTCCCTGGCTGCACGGCTGTCTGCAGGCAGACAACCTTTTGTGTCCAATGTCCCCACACTTTAAACATCTCAGGTGTTCCATTGTAGCAAGCGCCATGTAGTTGCTGTCTCCATGTTTGCATTTAAAGTTCACTTCCAGGGTCTCCTCATGGCTGTTTAGGAATATATAAACTTGTCTGCCAAGTGGAATTCTTCATGAAGCTGGCGAACTTTCAGTCCAGTTTTCATGGAGCTGATGAACTTTCCAAAACGAGTCAGCTCCTTCATTATCACATCATCTTTTATGAATAGCAGCACATTTGAAATCTCAACTCACATTGCAGGTGCACACAGAGAGGAAACCTGTACCAGGGCTCCTTTCGACCATATTCTGTTTGGATCAGCGTTTTAACCAGACTTTGTCATCTCAGGAGCACCACCATCACCATCATTCAGGATGCAGAGAGGACGTTTTCACACCCGACCTGCTCTCCCACTGCTAACAGCACCTCTTCCACCTGTGCTCCACTCTCCAGCACACACCTGATGCCATGCTGTTGAGACAGTGTCTCATTTCAATGTCTCATGTCTCATCTCCAGTGCTTTGTTATGCATGCTGAATGAATTCTGGCAGATGGAGATGGAAATGATCTAACAAGGTTACATTTGTGGACCACTGATTATTGTACTCCTCCTTCAAATGTTAACAGATACACAACATGCAACTGAATAGACTAGCAGGAGTGCTTACTACTTGCTCATCCACTAAAGCTCAATTGTGCCATTACTAAAGCGACATAATGTCAAGCCATCTTATTCAGTCATGAGCACTGATATATAGAGCCTGCAAAGTTGATGCCTTCATGGGATGGGCTCTGTAATGATAAAAGCCATAATCATCTCTGTGACTCATTGTTTTAAAGTAAATATATTTTCTAAGATGAGCCTTCAATCTGTACTATATTGAAGACTTAAATAAGTAGTTTTGCAGGTGGGCTGCAGACAAGTCCCCCCGTCAGTGAGTGACTCCTTAATATGAGAGAGGACATAAATATGGCATAATAGCAAAATGCAGTCAATAGCACTTCCTGTGGCTACCAGCCTCTGGTCAAGGTAAAGGCACAGCAAAATGACACATAAACCCATCACCACAATCCAGTGCTAAGTATACATGATCACTGCTTGCTTTAGTTAGTTTAGTATTGTGAGAACCACTGTAATTAATGTTCTGTGTTAATGTGTTATTTTTGTTCCATTTGAAAAGAGTGTAATTTGAACTCTTGAAAATAAAGAAAATGTAACATAATATAGAATCAAATAAACTGCCTTTGCAGTTATAAAATGTCTTTAAAATAGAAATCCATCTTATTATCCTTTTAATCTATTATGGCTAAAAGCACTGTAATTTGATCTTGAAGACCGCCTGCTGTTCTACTTGGATCACTTTCCAGCTAGTTTTAAAATGCTTTTCTTTAAAAAAAATGCACTTGGAACAGATTAAACGCAACAAAACATTTTTCGCACTTTCTCAAGCAGCACTTAATATGCGATATAGCTGAGATTTTCAGTGGGAAGACAAAACCTGTGAAAGCATTCCTGATGGAAACAAAGTTAGCCAGAGACAGAAAATAACTTCATTGAATTATTTTCTCTCTCTTTCTTCCTCTCTCTTAGCCTTGTCTCTTATTAACACAGATTTAGCTGCCAGCATTGAACATGCCTGAGATTAAATTAATAGAACAGGAATGGTCTGCCTACATTCTTTAACCCTTTCTTTAAATCATGCTAGTTATGAGAAAAGCAAATTATTTTATCATATTTGTACTCACAATAACTTAAAATGTATACTGTATGTCAATAAATTTACCAAATTCTGCAAACTAGGCACTTATTAATTAAAAATGGCAGATGAAAGATAATAAAGCTATATGATGCTGAGTGAATAATCCCTATTGGCTTCAGTTGACTGAAAGTGGTAATATATGCCGGGGTGACAGAAACAGGAACTTTGCATCTCGGTTTGCATGTTAAACTGTAAACAGTGAGACTGTGAATATCTCTCCTTTTGGGCAAGCAAATGGAAAGAGGACAACAGATACTCACATTGTGTTCCTTTCAGCCATCCTGAAAGGCACCATGGAGAGGAGTGCTTTGGTACTACAAATGCTATTTTTTAGAGTAGACCCTTAGGCACCCTTGCCTTCTTCTATCTGTGAGACCTAGAACGAAGTCCAGTGATTTTAGGTGGCATGTGCAGTGTCATGGTAGCGCCGATAATGGCGCTGAACTATGCTATCAGCCACAGCGCGTCACATGATCATGGCATGCACCACGTCACATGACCTAGCATTAGTATATAAGTCATATAGTCACATAGGGACACTTGGAGAAGAATGCCGAATGTGGGAACAACAGGGTAAGGGAGAATGGAAGTCACACTAGAATGGCTCGAAGCCGTGATCCCCTGGAAAAAAGATTTAAGGAGGGGGGTCCCAACCAGGCTGAGACAGTCTCACACCCTCCCTAACCCCACTGAGGACATTACTCTGCCTCGTTGCTTGGCTAAGGACATCCCTCTATCCCTTCCTCTACACCTGGCTCTGCTTCTGACGTTGCTCAGCCTTCCTGCTCTGCTTCTGACGTCGCTCTGCCTCCTTGCTCCGCTGAGGACATCACCTTGCTTTGCGGTGTATGTTGCACCTCCCTCTCGCTTCGGTGAGGACGTCACTCCCCCCCCCCTTTGGCTCCACGGAGGACGTTGCTCCACCTTCTTGTTTTGCGGTAGGCACCCTCTCTGTCTGCCTCCCCCCTACTGGCTTCATTGTGGCTGTCACTGTGCTCTCGCGTTCCGCCTTGGATGTCACACCACCCCATAGCTGTGTGGAAGAAATCACGTCTCCTACCTGTTCCGCCAGGGATATCACACGTTGTGAACCTTTTTGACCTTTTGGGGCCGCATGTTAAGGGGAAAAAAGAAAAAAAGAACAACATAATGTAGTTGTTAGTAAAGTGATGAGAAACAATTCAAAGTTGAGAAGTGTTAAAAGCCTCAAAGGCATAGATTCTACAACTTTCTGGAGCTGGAGATATTCCCTCAGCTGGTGTTTTGATGATGGTGGGAGATATAGTGACTGTGAAGGCCATAACATATGATTTATATAATTTTCTTTCTCAGTAAACCATTCAGTGAGTTACTGCCCTGTGGATGTGGGTATTACCATCCTAGAAGAGACCATTCCCTTCTATATGGAAATTTTTCATTGTAGGCAAAAGGTGACCAGTCAGAATAACTGACTGATTTGCAGTGACCTCTCACTCTAAGGGGACAAGTGGAACCAAACCACGGCGTAACATTTTTCTCTTTAATTTGTCACCTGTCTGTATCTGCCAAGGGATGTTAATGCCTTGATTCCTGACTCTGCTCCCTTGATATTTATATATTAGGGCTATAATTAATGATTTTTGTGTATCAGATTAAACTACAGTAAATGACAATTTTATTGTTGCTTCAGTAAGATTAATGAATAAGAAATAATACAAAAATAAGAACAAACACAAAAAAAAGAAACAAGAAGATGTGTTTTCACAGTATAGTAATAAATAAATAAAACTTAACCTAACTTAAATTAAGTTATTTATATTTGAACTGACAGGCTACAAACTAGATAGCATTTCTGTGCATCTTTGCAATAGCCTAATTGCTGGCTAAGTATTTCCCTGTTGTGCAGAATGTGTTTCATTATCTGTAGCTAGCACCTTTGCTCCCAGTTTTTGTATTGAATACAGCTCAATAAAGTGTTTTGCTATTTTTCTGGTATGTGTTTTGTCAACAATATAAACTCTTGTCAATAATTTTTTTTCATTATCAGTGCATTTGTCAAGAAGTCATGTATTTTATGAATAGGAAATAGAAAAGTAGTGAATCTAAAAAAAAAAAAAAAAAAAAAAAAAAAACAGGCTGCATTTCTTCTAATATTAAATTGTCTTGGTTGCACATTTATGTTAACAATAAAAGTAGTGTCTTTTTCTCACCTTTAGATAGGCAGATCATGACAGCGTTGTGGAGAAAGAAGGTTTAATGAACAGAGTGATTGCTGGCTTTGTGTAGTGCTGGAAATCCATGGCTAGGAAAATTGTAGACCGAATTAATTGTGCATTATTAATTCACAGAACAGAAGGCAGAGCATGTAATGACATGCAGCACTCACTCAAGTCTGGCTTTATACACTATGACTAGCACCAGGCCTTCTAAGGGCCTTTGCCGCTACTATCATTCTTCCCATTTGTGCTGGTTCTCTCATATCTCCAACATTCCCATTTGTCCTGCTTCTCTCATATCTCCAACATTCCCATTTGTCCTGCTTCTCTCATATCTCCACACCTCCGAGCCTTAAATAGTCTCTTGCTATTTGCTGTATTTTATTCCACAGTGATACTGTTTTGCATCTTGATTGCTGCAGTCTACTGAAAGTGAATTCAAGTAGGTCTATTTTATTGATGTGCTTCTCCAAAACTTTCAGAAAGAGGGCTTTTCAGAATGATGAGTTAGAAATGATATACAGTACTGTGCCAAAGTCTTAGGCATAATTTTTTAATTAAAGTAGAAAAAGTAGAAAGTAGAAAAAGGAACTTAGTATTGGATAGCTTTTCACTTTTCTTTAAACGTTTAAGCCTTGTGGCCATTGATGGGCTGCATCAGGTGTGGCACATGACCAAATAATGACTAATCTTTTAAGAAAAAACATCCGAGAAGATATTTCAGGAAAATTTTCTACACCCATGTGTTAGTTTGAATTTTATATCAAACATTTTAATCATTATCATGATTTTACCTTTGTGTACAAGAAGACTATATAAATGAATTTCTTTGTTTCTAGCTTTTCCCCAAACAGTTCACTGCAGCAAAATTAAACAAGCGAATGGTAGCACAGGAGGTCTCAGGAATGCATTTGTTTAATTCTTGCTAATTTTCTGATCAGTGATTTGTTGTTAAGACCATTAAAAGCTTAATATTAGCCATTTTGGGCTTGGCCCAATTTTTTTTTGCCAGGAGTGTACTGATGTATTCTCAAAAATAAAGGGTTGTCATGGCAAATATTGACTTTGTTTAGTTAGAGAGAGAGAGAGAGAGAGAGAGAGAGACACTATATAGGGATGAGGAGGCTTGTTCCTCTGCACTAACGACAGGAGTTTTAATATGTCCTAAGGGTCCATGGAATGGGAACAGGTCATTATAGAGCGATGGTCTCAACATCTCATGGTTCTGAGACTTCATTAGCCTAAAGCAATGTGTCAGGGGCCATTTTAGCAAAAACACACCCAGAAGACTGCCACTGGGTAAAAAATAATGCTCAGAGAGCACAGGGAGAAGGATTATTCCCTGAGATATGTTGTTTGTGATATCTTGGGTGTGTCATATAACAAATGCAGGGAGACAGCTTTCTCTCAGGGATCCTTCGGTTCTCCCTAATGAGCATGATTAATTGTTATTGTGCTACATTTCACACTCTGAAATGCTCAGGCAAAGGTAGATGATGCTGCCTCCAACTTTCTCTGACATTTTTTTCCTTCATGATATTTTAATATTTTGTGGTACTTGTTGATTTAGCTACTCCAGAGTGCCAGAGTAAAAGTGCATGCTCTGGTGGAGGTTGCATATGATAGTATGTTTGCTCTGTTAGCAGGACTCATTGACCGGAATTATATCTGGTCTCGCACTTGTTGCACAATTTGCACATGTACACTCCTGGGCAAAAAAATAAATAAATAAATGGACCAAGCCCAAAATGGCAAAATATTAAGCTTTTAATGGTCTTAACAACAAATCATAGAACAGACATAACCAAATAATGACTAATCTTTTAAGAAAAAAAAAACATCCAGAAGATATTTTTTGGAAAATGTTGTACACCCAGACATGTGTTAGTTTGAATTTTACATAAAACGTTTTAATCATTATTATGATTTTACCTTTGTGTACAAGAAGACTATATAAGTGAATTTCTTTGTTTCCAGCTTTTCCCCAAACAGTTCACTGCAGTAAAAGTAAATGAGCAAATGGTGGCACATGAGGTCTGAGGAGTTCATTTGTTTAATACTTGCTAATTTTCTGATCAGCGGTTTGTTGTTAAGACCATTAAAAGCTTAATATTAATTTTGGGCTTGGTCCAAACTTGGCCCAGTTTTTTTTTGCCCAGGAACACACATTCTGTATACATTGCATTGAACTGTGTATTGTGCAGTATGTTGGACTGTGGCCCAGGAGTGGACAATATTTTATCCCGCTATATACCTTTATATAGATAGAAATATTTCATCTATGAAAAGCAGTCAATACTGAGGGGGTTTGGAATAACTTTATCTTAAAATTTTCTATCTGTATGTCTTGTTTTGCCTAAAACAACAAGAACAAGCCTGCCACAGAGGAATGCCTGGGGCTTAGATGTTGGATGGCACAGAGTGCCAAGTAGGTAGAAAACAAAACAACAGGCAAAGGGCTACAGGATTCCAGCTGGGAGAGAAAGAAAAATGCAAATCGGCTTTGTCCCTCAGTGCTACCTGCATGTGTAAGTCCCCATTTAATGGGCTCTACTGGGTTGGAGAAAGCCTGTCTATAAGGGAGGGAAGGAGAAAGTGCGAGTTGTGTAGAGAGACAAAGACAGAGAGAGAGATTCTAATTATAACCATCCAGTCACTGTGTTGTGGTGGCCCACACCAGGCTCCAGCTTGCATGAGGAACTACGGAAAGCTTGCTTTTAGTTTAATTTGGAGGATGAACAGTAATCCATCTAAGTCCCTTAAAGCTGAAGCTTCAATCTGAAGGATAACGGGGTCATCTTTAAATATGAGCTTCCCTCAACACTTCTAAGCAATTTCAAAAAGGTATAGTGAAGAGGTCTGGTTAAAGTCATGCAGTAATTATAGTCAATGTTTATGAATATCTTGATAAATAGTCTCTGTCACTGACATTATGCACCTAAATACAAACATTTGTTAGAGTTTAATTATGTATCTACTATGGAAAGGAAATTAGTGCCATGCTGCTTACATAACAGTGAAACATGCATATGAATATCTAACTACTCACAAATCAAAGGAAATGTGATAAAATTTATTTTATATCCTTATATCTTTGGTCTTCAAATAAACACAACTTGTCAGTGGGATCATTGAAGTTCTTTATATATTATTACTCATATTACAATGCATTTGAAATACAGTGATATAAGCCTGCGTGAATGGTGGGATTCAGGTGGCTTCTTTGGAGGGATTGACATTTTCTCCAATAACCCTGTTTGACATACGGTATTTTAATTGCTTTTTGTGTTCTTTGTTTGAGGCTGATAGGTGAATGGACACCAATCTAGCACTTGATCAAATTTGTTTGAAATTGCACAAAAGTGAGAGGTTGTCATACACTCATCATCCACTTTATTAGGTACATTCATGCAGTTATCTGATCAGCCTATTGTGTCGCAGCAGCACAATGCATAAAATCATGCAGCTACAGGTCAAGAGCTTCAGTTAATGTTCACATCAAGCATCAGAATGGGGGAAAAGTGTGATCTCTGTGACTTTAACTGTGGCATGTTTGTTGATCTCCTGGGATTTTCACAGGAGTTTACACAGAATGGTGCGGGAAAAAAAATTCCTGTGAATGGATTGTCTGCAGGCTGAAGCACTTTGTTAATGAGAGAGATCAGAGGAGAATGACCAGGAAGCTGACAGGAAGTCTATAGTAACTCAGATAAGCATTCTTTACAACCATGGTGAGCAGAAGAGCATCTCACAATGCACATAACATAAAACCTTGAGGTGGATGCACTGCAACAGCAGAAGACCACATCAGGTTCTGCTCCTGTCGGCCAAGAACAAGAATCTGAGGCTATCGCAGGTACAAACACACTGAAACTGGACAGTTGAAGACTGGAAAAAGACGAGGTGATTTTTTTTTTTAATCTTCACCTATCCAGTTTGGGTGAGCCTGTGCCCATGATAGCCTTATATTCTTGTTCTTGGCTGTCAGGAGTGGAACCCAATGTGGTCTTCTGCTGTTGTAGCCTATCCACCTCAAGGTTTGATGTTTTGTCCATGTTGAGATGTTCTTCTGCTCACCACAGTTGTAAAGAGCGATTATATGAGTTACTATACCCTTCCTGGCAGCTCAAACCAATCTGGCCATTTTTCTCTGACCCCTGTTATCAACAAGGTGTTTCCACCCACAGAACTTTTGGTCACTCAGTGTTTGTGTTTCTTTTTTGCACCATTCTGTGTAATCACAAGAGACTGCTGATTGTGAAAATCCCAGGAGATCAGCAGTTTCTCAAATACTCAAACCAGCCAATGTGGCACCAACAACCATGCCACGATCAAAGTCACAGAAACACACTTTTTCCCCATTATGATGTTTGATGTGAATATTACCTGAAGCTCTTGGCCTGTATCTGCATGATTTTAAGCATTGTGCTACTGAGACATGATTGGTTGATTAGATAAATGCATGAACCTGCAGGTGTATAAGTATTCCTAATAAAGTGGATGGTGAGTGTATATCCCAAAGGATGGGAGAGATTGTGAGAAGGGATTTGAGGGGAGTGAGTGGTAGGGAAATAGAGAGATAATGAACAAGCCAGAAATAGTGGTGTCTGTATGCCTGGTGCGTATAACATTTGTTTACATGGTGAGATCTTTTATTAACTCCTCTCATTAAACTACACTAACCTGAGAAATAATTTCTGACATCTTTTACCCATTCATTTGAGAAAGCAATGAACATAATTTACATTAGCAAAAGCTAAAAAGTAAATGCAAAAAAAAAAAAGAAAATCTTGGCTGGGTAACAGAATCACTATCAATTTACACTCTGATAGAAGAGCCTGTCAGCTAGATTAGATTAGTTACATCATTGATTTATGTTAATTACAAGATACTCTTTATACACTGGCTGTTACATTATGAAACAAGTAAATAATCTTAATTATAAATACCATAAAGAAGCAAACCATATCCCATTGTGTTTCCATATATTTATCATTGCTCAACGCTGCTACAAATGGAATAGAGAGGATAATTTCTGTTCATGTCTCAGAGCCAGCATCGTTGTTGTATTGTTTGTGTTGAACTTTGATACTGTCCTTCTAATTATCTCCATTAGAGACTATTTTAATCATTAATTATAATGCATTTATAATAATTTATTATAAAGCACGAACAATAAAGCATTCACCTGTTTTGTCAGTGTAGTCAAATCCAGATTCAATATGGGCACTAGACAACTGATTTTGCTAATGAAAATAACAATTGTAAAATTCCTACAAAAATATCATCAAAATATTGAGTGTTACTATAATATAGTACTCAATATGCATGATTATATATGGGGAAAATTACAGTATGTATGTAGCCAGATAAGAGTGAGAAAGGAAATGCAGATCAAACCAGATGCTCCTTATGCCTGTAATCACCCAAGTGTAGACAATATTAATTTTCATCAAACTTCCTTCTGTAGATGTATGACAACCTCATCACAACGAATGATTAAAAACCTTCAATTGCTTCTTGAACTAGTATTTGGGACCTCAAGTATTAGAAAATGGGCATTTTGGAGTGTTCTCTAAACTTGCATGATTGTCCTGTAGTGGGTTTAAGAGAGGTCCAATTATTACAGGAAACAGAGGGGAAGATTACATTTTCTTCTTTCCTTCTTCATCAGCCTCATGTGGAAATATCATTTGCCATAGATGTGATGTCCTTTTTTTTTATAATGTCTTTCTTGTCTTGTCTGTGCTTTCTAAGAGTACAATTACATTCCTTAGTGAACAGTTTTAGCTCCCCCACCTGTCAGCTGAACAAAATGCAGAGGATGCTCTTGGAGCTGTTGGCTACTCATATACCATATTTCCTCTGAGAGACACAGCAAATTACACCGCAGGAGGAGGGAGAAGTTGTTGGCACACTGCTCCATTTTTTGGAGGCTTTGTTTGAACATCTCCAAGATGGTCTGTGAATGCCACAGTTGGAGACCTTAGAAGGAACTTTAGAAACTGAAAAGAATATGAGTCTGTAATAATCCTGCAATAGGCATTGGCCTACCCTATACAGAAAAAAAGAGAACAGACCCCATGTTCTGTATCTATACCTGCCAAAAGTTATGTTTACAGCTGAAAAACCATTGTCTGCATAGAAAACCACACACAGATACAGACACAAAAACACACATATACCCCCAGGCTTGGGTAAGAGGGTGATGGCAGCAGTACAAAATGATTTCAGATCTTAATGTAAGAGAAGTCAGTGAGGTGAGATAAGTACACCGGGTGTGTTATTGCTTTTAAATGAAAGAGCAGGCTTCATTAATTGTAAGTGAGCTAGATTCACTCTTTGGAGAAGGTATAAAAAAAAAAGGTCTTTATCTGTGGCTCCGCAGATATGTGGAAGTTGCTGTCACTGGGGTAACCATAACCTCTCTGCCATCTTCTGTTTTTTTTTTTCCCCATGAGTAGCTTTATGTGCCTTTAAACCTGATTGCTAAATTAAAGTAAAGGAAGGCCATGTAGGTAATCTCAGTGTGTTTTGGCTGCTGTTCTCAATGATATAGTAGTGTGGGGTCAAGCCCACCGCATCTGACCTCTACTTGCCATGAGTAATATGCAAACTGTTCCAATCTCTCTAGGGGTTTAGGCTACTGACTGGCCCACTGGGGAGCATACATTCATGTGCTTGTGTGTTGTGGATATTAAAAAAAGTAAGGACTTTGGATGAGATATATAAAATCTTAAAGTCTGTATGTGTATATATTAGGGATGTAATGGAATACCATACATTGATTGAACAGATATTGTGAATACAAATACAGATACAAATAGGATTTGCACTATTCCTTTATTTTATTTTAATTTATTTATTTATTTATTTTGAAAGCTAACCAGAAAGATTCATAAGGCATTTGATTGAGATTAGAGGTGTCAATCAGGAATGGGATCCCACAGGATGCAAAAAAAAGGTCACACAAATGGGAAGTTTTTATTTTCATGTGGTGCAGGTATGATCTTGAAAGGTGTGAGTATGAAACTCATGGGACAAAGACCACATTCATTAACATGATATGAATAGGAAGTGCACTATTTTCTTTTGTGTCTGTCGTCAGTGGTTTGCTCCAGTAGCCTGATCTAAACATTACTTTACCAAACTCCAAAATAAAGTCATATTTCTGTACAAACTGGTCTGAAATTCACAAAAGAAATATGTTTTCATTTACAGTATAGAGCTGCCACAGCATATAATTCCTGCAGACCACACATTGTGCACACAGAGGCATATCTCTGCTGGGGTCTCCAAAGAATAATTATTTAATTAATTTTAAAGATATTTGACAATCATTGTGCATGTTTTTCTTTATTTTTAAGTGAATGATCTCCGTCATTATTAAAAGAAAATCTTCCTGGAAAAGTCATATGGGTATTATGATGAAATGCTGCATAAAGGCCCAGATTTTGACTAGCAAGAGCACTGCAACTCAGCTTTGTAGATTCTGATAGTGTCCTGTGAACTTTTTAGCTATTTTTGGAATAAACACATGCAAACCTGGTGTAAATCTAATAAAATATTATTAGGTGGTGATTGCTCTCAACTATAAACAACAGTTCAGTGATTTGGGGAAAAACACTGTTTTATTTTAGTTAGTTAAGTTAGTTTGCTAATTTACTCAGTCACATTAGATATAAAGTTTGCCAGAAAGTTCCACAGGTCATCTGGTTTCTGCAGGCAGAAATGCCTTGTTGATGAGAGAGGTCAGAGGAGAATGGCCAGAGTGGTTCAAGCTAACACAATGGAGAAGAAATGCAGTCTCAGTGACTTTGACTGTGGCATGGTTCAAGTATTTCAGAAACTGCTGATCTCCTGGGATTTTCACACACAACAGTCTCTAGAGATTACACAGGAATCAGAGGCTACAATGGGCACAGTTTCACCAGAACTGGGCATTGGGAAGTTCACGAAAAACAAGTGACATTTTTCCAATCTTCAGCTGTGTAGTTTTAATGAACCTGTGCCCACTGTAGCCCCAGATTCCTATGTAAACTCTAAAGGCTGTTGAGGTCAGCAGTTTCTGAAAAAGTGTGAGAATTTCATAATGCTTACTTGAATGCATGTGTATTGACAATACATTATGAGCATGTATTTGTTAATGGCCTAGAAGTATCTGTTTTGCAGACTGTGGTGAGCAAATAAGAAAAGCCTCGCAAGTAAATGGCATTCAGATCTGGTTTTACTCTGGAAGTAGTGGAGCATGTGTGACACGTGCTGAAAATAGCAAGTAATAAAGGTAGCTTTATTCCTCTGTGCTGTGCAGCACCTACCATAATAGCATGAAAGGACATTAATGTTGCAATGCTCTTAGTGGCCTTTTGGTTCATTGATTGCAATCTGCTTTTCAGTCTACAGATGTGCCAGTGATGTGCCGAGAGGTAATGCACTCCTATCAACCCCGCTGCTGACATCAGCCTAAAAAGTCTGTTGTAGTTGTCAGATGTATCTAGTATGGAAAAATCATAGTGCTAACTAGCCTTCAATTACTGGATCATGAGTTGGGCTGATTAGATTCCAAATGCAAATAGCACACTTGAAATGAACTCTGGACCTTTTATCTGCTCATTGTAATTGGGATAATGAGGG
>CM075009.1:12497096-12527096 GCA_037576675.1 Pangasius sanitwongsei | reverse complement strand
GGAAGATAAGACTATTCTCCTTGGAGACTTCAATGCCCAGGTTGGCAGGGATCAACACCTCTGGAAGGGCACTATAGGAAAGGAAGGCATCGGAAACATCAACACTAGTGGAGTTATGCTGCTCAGCAGTTGTGTTAAGCAAGAAAAAATTTAAGGCATCTTGGAGACATCCCCGCTCCAAACAGTGGCATCTCATTGACTATGTCATTGTACGAGCCAGGGACCGCCGTGACCTGAACATCACAAGGGCCATGGTCAACGCAGATGACTGCTGGACAGATCATCGCCTCATCCGCTCCACAATGTCAATCAAACTTAAGAGGAAGAGGAGAATTCAAAAAAAGCAGATCCGACCAAGACTGAACCTTGACAGCCTTGATGAAACTGCCACCCAGCAGCAACTTCAGGCCTCTCTTGGGGAAAGCCTCCAACAAGAATACCCTGATGACATCGAAGGGCACTGGAGTCTGTTAAAGTCTACCATCCTTGCTACCTGCAAAACCATTCTTGGGTACAAGTCCAGAAAACACCAGGACTGGTTTGATGAGAATGACACAGAGATAGAACAACTCATCTCCAAGAAAAGGAAAGCCTTTTGTGCCTGGCAAAATTATGTAACCTGCAAGGCCAAAAGGCTGGCTCACTCCAGAGCCAAGGCAGATGTCCAGAGACGGGTAAGGGAGCTAAAAAACTCTTGGTGGACAGAAAGGGCTCTTGAAATCCAGAGACTGGCAGACTCTGGTGATACCAGGGGCTTTTTCAGTGCTACCAAGGTCGTCTATGGTCCAAGCTATCATGGCCTAAACCCCCTGTGCTCAAAGGACGGTCAGATGCTGCTGAAGGACAATGAGTCCATTAATGCCCGATGGAAAGAGTATTTCCAAAAACTCCTCAACAGTGACAGCTCAACTGAAATTGACATTACCAAACATATCCCCCAGAGTCCCATCAGAGAAGACATGGGAGAACCTCCAACTATAACAGAGGTTCAAGACGCCATCAGGAGCCTTAAGAACAACAAGGCCGCCGGTCTGGATGGAATCCCAGCTGAGATCCTAAAGGAAGGCAGTTCGGAGCTCCTGTAGCACATTCCTGCCCTACTCCTCAAAGTCTGGGAAAAGGAAGAACTTCCCTCAGAGCTCAGGGATGCTCTAATAGTGACCATATTTAAGAAGGGGGACAAGGTTGAATGTGGAAATTACAGGGGCATCTCGCTCCTGTCAACAACAGGCAAAGTTCTTGCTCATGTTCTTGCAAACCGACTACTACCACTGTCTGAGGAAATACTCCCAGAATCACAATGTGGCTTCCACCCATTCAGAGGTACAGCAGACATGATATTCACAGCACGGCAACTGCAGGAAAAATGCTGTGAACAAAAGCAGCCTTTGTACATGGCCTTTATAGACCTGACAAAGGCTTTTGACACGGTAGAGCGCAAGGCCCTGTGGAGCATACTATCAAGGTACGGCTGTCATGACAAGTATATTAGAATACTGAGGCTCCTACATGACGGCATGTCAGTCACAGTGCTCAGCAATGGCGGCTCAGAGTCTGAGCCTTTTACAGTGGAAACAGGGGTCAAACAGGGATGCATCATTGCACCCATCTTCATTGCAGCCATACTCCAACTCATTGGCGAAGAGCTGCCACAGGGGATTCTAATCATGTACAGAACTGATGGCAGACTCTTCAACCTTAACAGGTTTAAGGCCAAGAGTAAAGTCAACTGCACTACAATTACAGAGTTACAGTACGCGGATGATAACGTCATCGCTGCACACTCCACAGAAGACCTCCAGGGCATTCTGAATGCTTTTGCCAAGGCGTACAGAGCCCTGGGCCTAGAATTAAACATCAAGAAGACTCAGGTCCTCTATCAATCTTCACCTAACCAGCCAGCTATCCAGCCAAACATAAAACTGGACAACACCACTCTTGAAAATGTGGACCGCTTCCCTTACCTCAGCAGCCTTCTTTCCTCAAAAGCTGACATAGACTCTGAGGTTAACCATCGCCTGAGTTGTGCCAGTGGATCCTACGCCAGGCTCAGGAAAAGAGTCTTTGAAGATCGAGACTTATCAGTCCAAACAAAACTCCTGGTCTATAGAGCTGTTGTCCTCCCAACCCTGCTGTATGGAGCCGAGTCATGGACCACCTACAGCAGACACCTGAGAGCCATGGAACAATACCATCAAAGATCCTTACAAAATATTCTGAGGATTAGCTGGGAGGACAGACGCACCAACATCAGCATCTTGGAGGAAGCCAACATGACCAGCATCACCACTACTATAATGCAGCACCAGCTTCGATGGACGGGCCATGTCATCCGCATGCCCAATACACGTCTCCCCAAACAGATTCTGTACTCTCAGCTGAAGAAAGGTAGTCGAGCAACTGGTGGACAAAAGAAACGTTATAAGGACAACATCAAGGCCATTTTGAAGAAATTCCATATTACTTTGAGCAACTGGAAACACATTGCACTGGACAGAAGCTCCTGGAAGAAATCCATGCAGGATGGTGCAGCACATCATGAAATAGAACTCTGCCGTGCCACAGAGATAAAGCGACAGCTTTGCAAGGAGAAAGATAAAAAGGCTCAACCATCATCAACGATTACCACTCTCTCCTGTCCACATTGCACCAAAGTATGTGAATCGCGGATTGGCCTCTACAGCCATCTGAAGTCCCACAAGTAGACTCAAAAGAGAAGACAGTCATACTCATTTCGAGTGACCGCCGATGATGATAATGATGTACATATGAGTAATATCTACAAATAGGCTTATAATCTTAATTGTTTAAAACATTTGTTTAAAAATAATCTTATTTTAAACATATATGATCTTATTTGTTTCAAAGAAATCTAATAAAGAGAAATTTTAGTTGAATTTGCCTATATTAAAGTTATTTTTACTTGCTATGGTATTTTTCACACTGATTGCTTGAAAAACAATCAATAGAGCACCATTACTGATAAATATGTCATGTAAATCGGACCACTTTTCTATGGTAACAAGGCCAAACTGCTCACGGTTTAATGCAGATAAAATGTTAATGGCCAGCACATATTCCTTGGATTGTTTTGACAATGTAACAGCAAAATACTCAAAGCCAAATGTTCAAATACTCACAAATGAACAGATACTGACACACTTGGGGCTATATGGTTAATCTGTATAGAATTGTCTCCTGATTACAAGGAGAAAAAGTATCTTCTGCATGTGGAGTTGAACACAATATCATCTAAGTTAAAAGTTAAAATAAGTAATCAACTTATCCAATTTACTGTGTATTTACTCTGGGGATGTACAAGGGGTATAGTTATTGTACCTTAATTAGAAACATAACAAGAACCCTGGTGCTTCAATCACCATTCACCAGTTAATATGAATGGTCATCAATTCAACTGAATAACAGCAGCTGACACCAGTGCAGTCAAATATTAATATAGTTAAATAAAAATATAGTTACTTATGCATGTACCTCCTCATTTATAGAATAAGTTTTTGACGTACAATGGTGAATACATTTCAATATGGATTCAAATGAACATATGGTATGTATAACAGTGTTATATTGTGATACAAAATACATTCCTTTCTTTTCCTCTACACCCAACTTGAAAATAACAGTTTTACTTATTTACACTTGGAGATACCAAGCAAAGGAGATCATGAGAAATTAATGAATGGTCAATTGTTTAAGGTTTGATTATACAAATGAAGTCATTCATGGTTATTATGGACCTAGGGCTAATTAGAGAAATAATCAAAGATGTGTTATATAACTCCATATCCATTCTTTTATTCACAAGAGCAGCAATCAAGCTACAGCATCAGGTTACTGTTTTAATCAGTGCACCTCCAGTGCACAAGTCTAGATCCCTAGTAGATTAGCGCAATTAAATTTTGCATATTAATTATAGACAATGCAAAAGGGCATGTTCTATCTTAGCTGAGTTGAACCTGATGAGGATTTTTTCCCCCTCTCCCAAGCTCGTGTCTGCTTATCTTGTACCTCTTTATCACTATTATAGTGTGAGTTTCCATTGTATTGCACAATCCAGAAGAAGATATCTCTTTTTATACACAAAGATATGTATCATGTTGTTCCAGGACTTTGTCAGCCAGTGGGTGTGTCATGCTCTGAATATTCCCCTTGTGGCCACTACCTGTTTGCACTGTTACTGTTTTGTTTCATCCTCTTCTGCTCTGTGTAGTTTTTATTAATTGGTATTTATTTGTACACCCAACGGCATATTGTACAAACCAACAGCATATAAATGCTGTTCATGATCTGTCACAAGGAGAAAAGCACTATCTGCATACATGAGCTCACAGACACCTGTGACTGGCTCATGTCCCTGAGATTGACAGGGACGCAAAAGTATGGAATCCATCCTACCTAGAGAGCTGGCCCAGTTTTGCTTTCTGGAGTACCAGGTACAGATGGCTGTGGCATCAACAGGGTTAGAACTCTCAATCTCCTGATGATAGGGCAAACACTTTTCTGCAGTGACAGAGTATTTTTTCTATAGAAAAAGTGTTTGCTGGAGTCCTAAAAAGTCCTAAAATGCTGGTGAACAGAGGAATGGAAATCAGTTAAGGTTCAAAATTAAATTTTGTCAGTAACTCCTCTAGATGCACCATGGGTTCCCAAACTAGGGATTGTGAGCCCATGTGGGGTTGCTTGAGTACAAATGGGTTCACAAAAGAAACACCTGTTTTGTTTTATTAATTTATATTACAAATTAATATGTAAAATATCACTCTAAATACTAAATAGATTTTGTATATTGAAATGCTATTAGGAGTTGCATTCAGTCAAGCCACCTTTAAATGAAGTGTGTGCACATTATTTTTGGTTTTCACTATCTTGACAGACAGCACTAAGTGTGGGAATTCAACAATAGAAACAGACAAACATTCGCTGAATCACTACCTCAGCTAAAACTAGCATTCTGTCTCAAATCGCATACATATTCACTATTCTGGGTACAAACTGTTACTGGGTACAAACACTAACCGGTTTTCCAGTTTTTATTCATACCATATTGTTTTGCTATGTGTGAAACAGAACAAAAATACTTTTAAATGTTAACCTTTCTATTAATATATAAGAGGATAGCCACTTTGCTACAGTAAATGTGCTACAGAATTGAACTTACAGCAATGGCCGTGCTACATTCTCTTTTCATCCTCTTTGGTGTAATCATAGGTTCTTCGTGCTCTCTGTGCAAGGTCACCTGCTGGAGCGCAGCTACCTGATGACATGAACTGTTCTGAGAAGTGATCAGCTGTTTCAGAAGGTCGCGATCACTGACTGGACTTAGTGTTCACGCACGGCCCTGTTTATTCCCCGAGATAGAGAAACAAAGATTACTTCTGCATGTCATTCCAAAAAAAATTTTTAAATCTTTTGAAAGATTTTTCTGTGAAAGGTAAAAAAACCTTTAAACTTTACCACCACTGATTTTTTTTAGAAACACTATCACTCTTATAGCCTTCTGCTTTTTTTCTATTGTGACTGAAATTTTAGTATTATATATTGTGATTGGAATTCAGGTTTATCAGTTGTCTGTATAAGTTTTTGCTGCTAACTAAAGATATGCTTAAACACTGTTTTGTTTATTCTTCTTTTTGCAGACACAAGTGTCTGGCTCCTAATGGTTATCAACCAGGTGACCATATACAATTGCATTGATAAGTATATAAATTAAGGACATAAGGACAGTGACACAATTTTTGTACTTTTGCCTCTGTACACCACCACAATGGATTTGAAATAAAGCAATCAAGATGTGAAGTGTAGACTTTCAGCTTTAATACAAGTAGTTTAACAAAAAAAAAACCTTGCATTAACCATTTAGGAATTACAGCCTTTTTTTTTACATAGTACCTCCATTTTCACAGGCTCAAAAGTAATTGGACAATTGACTGATATCCAGTTTCATGGGCCTCATTATTTCATGACAAGCAGATAAAAGGTCTGGAGTTGTTTCCAAGTGTTGAGTTTGAGGTAGGCATATCAATGCTAAAGTAAACAATCAAGATTAGACTTTGCTAGAAAACATAAAAAAGCCTGTCCAGTTCTGGAAGAAGAATTTTTGGACAGATAAACCAAGATTAACTTGTACCAGAATGATGGGAAGAGAAGAGTATAGAGAAAGAAAGGAAGGGTCCATGAGCCAAAGCATACCACATCATCTGTCAAGCATGGTGGAGGAAGTGTTATGGCATGGGCATATATGGCTCCCAAAGGAACTGGGTCACTGGTGTTTATTGATGATGTGACTACAGGATAGAAGTAGCAGTATGAATTCTGAAGTGTATAGAGATATACTTTCTGCTCACATTCAGTCACATGCTGCAAAACTGATAGGATGGTGCTTCACAGTACAGATGGATAATGACCCAAAACATAGTGTGAAAGCAACCCAAGAGCTTCTTAAGGCAAAGAAATGTACTATCTTGAATTGCTGAGTCAGTCACCTGACCTCAACCCAATTCAACATGCTTTCCACTTACTGAAGACGAAACTGAAGGCAGAAAGACATTCAAACAAGCAGCAACTGAAAGCGGCTGCAGTAAACGCCTGGCAAAGCACCTCAAGGGAGGAAACTCAGAATCTGGAGATATCTTTTGGCTACAGACTTCATGCAGTCATTGAAAAATATTTCCATCTAAGTATTAAAAATAATCTTTACATTTATAATTGTTAGTTTGTCAAATTACTTTTGAGCCTGTGAAAATGGAGGGACTATGTAAAAAATGGATATAATTCCTAAACAGTTATTAACTGTTATTAATGCAATATTTGTGTTAAACTCTTTGAATTAAAACTGAAAGTCTACACTTCAAATACAGTTGATTGCTTCATTTCAAGTCCATTGTGATGGTGTACAGAGGCAAATTACTAAAATTGTGTCACAGTCTACATACTTATGGACCTGACTGTATATTGTAATGAGGTCATTTAGGAGCCAGACTCTAGACACTCATGTGTCGGGCACCTAGTGGCTATCAATCAGCTGATCATGGATTTTGTGAGGAAGCGCTGGTATTCATCACATTTACTAAATGAGCCAGGGCATTATATGTTTGACCAGTATGAATCCGGACACCTGTATGTTAATTAGTTGTTTCAATTGCTGGCATTGGACAAGTACATTGGATGATCAGTGATTGTTAAGTTAGTGATGATTAAGGCCAAATTTATTATAACAAGGTGCAAGCATGCAACTATTCCAATTGCTTTGAGCAACTCTTATTGTGTCTCTTTAATTTAATGAATCAAACCTTTCATATGGTAACTGAAAATATGGAATATGTCCACTAGCACATTTCTCAATTTAAAATTTATTGTCACATCTCATGTCAAAACCAATTAGAATTGTTCATGATGGCATGAGTGTAACGGAGTTTAATGTTAGTATCCAAATTCTCCAATATGATATGACATAAAACACTGCAAAAAACACAAAGCAATAGTTTAAGTAAAAAATGTTGGGCTCTTCTAAACAGACCAGCAGTAAACCCAGGTGTTATTCCCAAATATGAAAGAAGAATCTGAAATAGGGATTTTAGAGAGAGAAGCTCTATCTTTCTGAAAGAAATTCACCCTTGGCTTTTTAAGAATTTAACTGTAAATATTTCATTTTTCTCCTATGGTCTGAGAATAAAGAAAAATTCCATGACCACCCTAGACAATATAAAATAAAATTTGATTTACCTTTCTTTTCTCCTCCTGCAGTAAACGTCCAATAGGGTAGTTTTTTACATTCTAACCTACATTATATTTTATTACATTTAATGCATTTAAAGTGTCAAGTTACTGAGGATTTACTGAGGAGCTCCATTTCAAGATGCTTTCCAGCTGGAAAGGATAGCATATGATTGGCCTCACCACATTTAGGCCGTTTCACATTTTTCACTAGAAAAACATTATCTTTAGCTTTGTTTTTCAGGGAATTGACTGCATACTCAGGGCATCCAAGGCCTTTCAAGTAGGAAGGTTTCCATCTTCATATTAAGTCTCTGTGTCCATCTGTAGCAACCGTTAAAAGATCTTTTTTCCGCCAAGCAGGGGTGCTTCTTGACCAGTGCTCTGACACTTCGCAAAAGTCTCCACTGCTGGTAAAAGCTTTATCCTTGTAGATCTCATCATGTAACTTCTTCAAAATATCTGATTTCATTTTTGTAGTGACAAACAGCCTTGTGCCATTTTCCTTGAAGGAAGCATTTCCTTTGTCTGACTGGAGTTAAGTATCAAAAGAGAACCGAGGAATGTTAAGTTGTTTTGGTCATTGTTTAATTCGTGAGGAAACTGACTCTGTGGAAGCTGAGGAGAGTATTACTGTAGTATCAGTATCACAAGAGCAAATGGGCAAAGTATAATCATTATATATCATTTCACTTGTTTGAGTTGTGGATGGGTCTGCAGCTGGCAGAGGGAAAACTCGAATGGACTGAGCAAAGATCAAGTGCAAGATTCCTTACCGAGAGAAACTGAACAAGGAAGCAAAGGAATGCTACTTCAAGAAAATAAAGGAAATTAATTGGGTCAAACCCTACAAACAAAAAGAGTGGATGGGTGATCTCAACGAGCTACTGCAAATAACATTTCCAGATGTGTTTTCCTACCTTGTTTGTGGTGTGAGTGCTTACACATTCAAGCAGTTCAGAAATTATAAATCTCTCAAGGCCCACCTTCACGTTACTAATGGATGGGTGCAGGACCTGCAGATTTTCAGCGTCAACAACCAGAAAACCATTGTTCGCACAAAGGTAGGTAATCACCACAATTTGTCTTTCACTTAGGCTACATTTCGGTTAAGTTGTTTACTTTCACTAAGTGTGCCTTCCAGGCAAAACTCTTGCTGCTGCTGCTGTTCTTTCTGCATTGTTTTGGACTAGATTCTGTTCTGATGATTAGTGTAAATGTGGAGGCTATTTTGATTGTGTTTTTATTTCTATTCATTTTATTCTTATTTTATTGTTATTTATGTCTTAGGGTTTGCACTCTTAATGCCTCCATGAACCTCCACTCAAGCCATGGGTGAGCCTCATTTCCAGTGGCCAAGTGGAATGTGCATACTGCACATGCATGGCTGGCATAGCAGAGTCTTACACACATGTTGGGGGTCTCCTGTATAAATTTAAGTAGCAGTCCAGATATGGGGGACCAAGATAGTCACTGCTGTTCCAGCCTGGAATGATGACCACTAGTGTGGACAAGGTCAAAGCAGAGGTGGGGTACAAGATTGACTTCTCCCCTGGTACAGCAAAAAAGAAGGCGCTTGACAAGTGCATCAGTGGAGAGAGAAGAATGTTAGGGATACAGACTTATGTTGGCTGCACGAGTCCATGTGGGCACAAGCCCACATATTTGGACCTGTCACGCCTACTTTAGATTTCGCACACTCACAGTAAGGCTGTTTGTCTTTCTGGAATGGAGAACTACTACCAACCTTATGCAGACCCTGTTAGCCATGTGTAGTGCAAAAGTCCTTACTACACCTTCGTGACCTAGGAAAAGATGGATGTGAACTGTCTGTCCTGCTCCAGCACTGTGAAGGCCTCACACATGTGGTAGTGGTAACAGAGACACAGGTGGCTGTGGTGGAAGCTCAAACGAGATAGCAACATCGATCACCTGCCTGGTACACATCAAGAGCAAGAAAAATAACAGCTTCTACTATCCATGCTGTTGTGCCCACCAGTGTTATCCCAAAAAAACAGTAGCCTCAGCTGCCATCAGATGGGGGATAGACAACAAGGAAGAAGCAAGGCAGACCTATGTCACACAGACAGCATCCCAGCACGAGAACCTTTAAGTGGAGCAATGTTGGTTTTGTGATGGTGGGCCAGCAGCCCGCGCACCAAAGAAACACAATGCTCCTCGCACGACTGTCAGTAGGGTGCTGACCGGACAGTGCCAGTTCAGGACCCCTTTTGTTTTGGACAGCCAGAGTGCACGTGGCTGCAAGACGGAGCACCAAAATTCAGCATGGCTGGTGCCCAATCATTGCCACGGCGCTAATCTACCCTCACAGGGGCGACGGGGAGATATAAAAGGAGCCAGCAGCCGCTCTCGGGAAAAAAATGTAGGCACACTTTACAGCCTTACTAATGTGTGCTCTATTTTCTCCTCTAGACGTAGACATCAGCGCCGATGAGCAACTGCCACCCGAGCTTGCCGATCTCTGCCTCTGCGTGTCTGTGCTCAGCCCATCCGTGATCTCGCATTGCTACAGTTTATAAGAAATTCCTTATTTCCTGAAATAGGGGCATCACCTGATGGGCTTATTCACTGCACATGGGGGAAAGGCTGTCTAGAATTCAAATGCACATTTAAGTACAACAACAACTCCATCCTGCAGGGCTGTGCAGATGACAGCAACATTTGTCTCCAGCTAACTGATGGGAAGTTAAACTTGAAGCGGACACACCAGTACTACAGCCAAGCACAAAAGCAGATCTTTGTGACTGGGTCAGAGTTTTGTGACTTTGTAGTGTGGATGCAGAAAGACTGTGCTGTGGTTCGGATCTTACCGGATGTGGACTTCTGGACAACACTTCTGATGGGCATACAGGAGTTCTTCCACAAAGTTTCACTACCCATGCTTGTGGCTTGTTACTACACCCAAGCAGCTTCCACAATGCCACATGCTTTAACCGATGGCTTGTGTTACAGCCATCTCACACAAGACGGCCAAGAAAACAGGCACTAGAAAAAATAAACAATCTGTGGTGCCTTTGCAGAGGGCCTGAAGATTAGGATGACATGGCCTTCCACCTCAGCCGTGTGGGACTCAGTAGCACCTTCAGCAAGTGAGCCATGGCTCTGTGCCACATGCACACAGATAGACTAAAACAGTGGAGCGCAAGTGTGTTTTTGTATTTATATATTCCTTTTTGATTGCACTTTTTTGTTCAATAGTTTTGCTGTTTTTTATTTAAATTTACATGTTGTTTCAATGCAATAGGTTTTCATTTTACCTTTTGTATTAACTTGATTATATTTACAGCATTTGGCAGACACTCTTATCCAGAGTGACTTACAATTATCTTATTTATACAAATAAGCAGTTGAGGGTTAAGGGCCCAGGGCCCAGCTGTGGCAGCTTGGTGGTGCTAGGATTTGAACTCTCAACCTTCCAATCAAAAGTCCAACGTCTTAACCACTGAGCTACCACTTCTGTTTTTAGCTTAGTTGTTAGTACTTGAAGGTTACACTGCCATTTTACCTCTTTTAACTGTTGTATTTATGTTACTGTGAACTGTACACATTTATGTCAGCATACTATGTTACACAAATAAAGAGATTCAGAATTGAAATACTTTATCTTTTATAATGGTAATGTGGTATGCAACATATGAATAACGCTGTTAATGCAGGATATGCAGTTCATATTTAGTTAACATTGTTTATGTCATGGTTTACACTTTCATAACAACACTGGAGCACATTTTAGTCAAGGCAGAGCACACATTCACAATCTTGTCAAGGAATATCATGTCCTTGCCTTCACATGGGAGTACCATGCTCACTGGTACAGTCTAACTTAGTATGGTGTACTTGGTGCGTACACATCCAATCACCCTCTCCACATGGACCCTGAGGTGATCTATCTGGTGTGTCTCCTCCACATCTTTTGCATCCAGCTGGCAGTGTCCTCTTGTGAATGCAGGGATTTTCACTTCTGCCCACATTAGTCTGACACTGTCCCTGATGTCAAATCCATGATCTCCCAACACCAAGTCTCCAGGCAATAGTTTATAAAGAAGGCCACTATTCTTAGTCATATGCTTGTCACTGACATAACCTCCCCACCCTTTGGAAATGAAAGAGATAGCTCCCTGTGGTGTAATGCCAGTGAGATACTTTAGGGTGTGCTTGTGTTTGTTGTGGGTAAATGTCTATGCTCTAGCTTTCAGATTTGATGCTCTCTCAATGTTAATTTCAAAGCAGTCTACAATAATGGCAACAAGATTACCAAAAGCCTCCATAAACTGATATGGCATGCTGCCTAGCAAGCAATGTCTCTCTGGCTAGTGCACCCAAGGGCTAAGGTATGTTAACATTGCACCTATGGTGTCTCTGAACATGGTGGACACAGTCTTTCAATCTTTTCAGAAGAGGATTGGCAGATTGAGCCTCAGGTGCATCAGAGTTAAGAGAAGCATCTGAAAAGGCGAATGTTTTCAGCCTGTCTGTGGTAGGCAGGGAAGAAGCTGTGACACCCATCACTACAGCAATACACGGAAGTCCAGTGTAGTACTTGACCTTCACATCATCATCTTTCAAAAAATTCTCATCCATCTTCTTTTGGGAGAGCTCTTCCTTCAGTATCCTGTTCTCCTCCAACAAGTGGTTAATTTTGGCACGGCTACGGCTACAAAAACTGCATTCCTGCTGTTCTTCAGTGTTGTCCTTTGGTGCAGCTTCATCCATCTGTGACTTCTGTGAATCTTCATCTAACTCTAATCTCTGGCCAGCTAGATCCAGTGGTGTCACAGGTACATTGTCGTTTCCTGTGAGACCTTGCTGTCTCTTTGTCCTCCAATTAAACCGCCCAGAGTACATTGATTTGATTTCTGCATGCCAGAGATGTAATGATGGTATCCATTCAGGTGAAGTATTCTGCAATGATTCGCCGGAGGCTGGTTGAGTAGGATCCATTAGCAGTTTAATAGCGTAATATCCAAAACAGCAAGCAGAAAACGTAGTCGAGAAACAGAAAGCAAAGTCCGATAAACCAGGAAGTCAAGCATTGATGTAACCAAATCCAAAAACACAAGGCAAAGGCAGAAAACCGTAAACGTGAACAGGGTCAAGCACAAAAGACAATAAAAACACTAAGGCAGAGGGAAAAGGCTTGGTAATGTCCTGAAAACAATACTTCACGTCCTAGTGTGGTGAACACACTGTTTAAATGTCCATAAAACCCCGGAAGTGTTCCTCGTGGGTGGCGATAAAAAAAAAAGGTGAGGGCTCCCTCTGGCGGGCAGGTGCCGGTGGTGGCGCTACAAACCCATTAACTGACTTTATCAACTTTGACTTTAATATCCTGTAAATGTATGGTAGTAACAGTAAACTTATTTGTACGTTTGCTCCCAATTTTATGGATTTGCGTGTCTTCATGCAGCAAAACAAGATGGTGACCGATCTGAAAATATATGAACCAAGTCTTGATGATTTCAGTGGTCGCGTGGCTTAGTTTAAATACCAGTCAACGAAACTAATTTATGTTAGAACAATGAAAAGGGAGAAAAGTAAATTTATTGAGTCAGATCAAGTATAAACGTTTCTTTAGAATAACAACAAGGCATATGAACTTTTTTCAGTGTGGCCAGACTTTTTCGAGTTGACAGAAAGAATACAGTAACTCAGACAACTGCTCTGTACAATTGTGGTGAGCAGAAAAGCATCTTAGAACACACAACACTTCGAGGTGGATGGGCTACAACAGAAGACCATGTCTGGTTCCATTTCTCAAGGTTCAAGGTTCTTTAGTGTCACATACATATCACATACCTGTGAAGTAATGTAGTTAAATGTTTTGTGTGGGTTCCGTGCACTAAAGTAGGTAGGCTTCCTTAGCAGCTCCATCTTGCCTTAATTCTGTCAGTTAAGAACAGAATGCTGAGGCTTCAGAGGGCACAGGCTCACCAAAACTGGACAGTTGTTGACTGGAAAAAAGCAGCCTGGTCTGATGAATCTCGATTTTTGATGTGGCACACAGATGGTAGGATCAGAATTTGGCACCAATTGTCCTGACAGGTGGAGGTGGTGTAAGATAAGATAATCCTTTATTCATCCCCCAATGGGGAAATTTGCATTGTTACAGCAGCAGATATAAAGATATAAAAAATAAAAAGTAAATAAGTATAAGAATATAAAAGAGAGACACACCAAGAATACACAAAAACACAAACACACAACAGTATTAAAGTGACCAAACTGCATTATTGCACTGTTCCCATGAGACGGGGGGTTACCAAAGATTTATTGTCCAATTTGGTACAAGAGATTTATTGTCCAGTTAAGTGATGGGGTCTGCTGGGAGTAGTGCTGGTTGTACAGTCTCACAGCAGCACTAAAGGAGCTGCCCAGTGCCACCAGAGTTTCATGCATGGGGTGGGAGTCATGTCATTCTCCAGCATACGTGATAGCTTGGCCATCATCCTCCTTTCTCCCACCACCTGCAAGAGTGCGTCCCACGACAGAGCTGGCCCTCCTTATATTTTATCCAGTCTCTCCCTGTCTGCAGCAGAGATATCACTGCCCCAACAGGCAACCCCATAAAAGATAGCAGATGCCACCACAGAGTCAAAAAAAGTCTTGAGAAGTGCTCCTTGCACTCCAGAAGACATAAGTCTCCTCAGCAGGTACAATCTGCTCTCTCCTTTGTTGTAGAGTGCAGTGGAGTTGTCCGTCCAGTCCATATTATTGTTGAGGCGAACACCCAGGTACTTATATGAGTCTACTATCACAATGTCCATTCCCTGGATGTTCACTGGGTTCCACCACCAGCTCTTTGGTCTTGCTGCCATTGATCTGGAGGCAGTTCTGCTGGCACCAGACTACAAAGTCCTGGATCAGTTCTCTGTATTTTGTGTCATCCACCCCAGTGATGAGGCCAATGATTGCAGAGTCATCAGAGAACTTCTGCAGGTGACAGCCCACTGTGTTGTATCTGAAGTCTGCAGTATAAAGTGTGAAGACGAATGGAGCCAGGACCATTCCCTGAGGTGCCCCTGTACTGCAGACTACCATGTCAGACACACAGTTCTGAGCCCTCACATACTGTGGATGGTTGGTAAGGTAATCCAGGATCCAGGATGCAAGGTGCTGGTCCACTCCTGTGTGTTCCAGCTTGTCTCTCAGAAGTGCAGGCTTTATAGTGTTGAAAGCACTGGAAAAACAAAAAAAACATGATTCTCACAGTGCTCCCAGGCTTGTCCAGGTGAGAGAGGGCCCTGTGCAGGAGGAAGATGACTGCATTGTCCACCCCAATGCCAGGCTGGTGTGCAAACCGGAGTGGGTCCATTGATGGGCTCATCAGATGGCGGAGATACACAAGGACCAGCCTCTCTGGAGTCTTCATCAGGTGGGATGTCAGAGCCACTGGTCTGTAGCTGTCCTTGGGATGTGGCGTCTTCGGCACCAGAACCACGCAGGATATTTTCACTCTCCCCAGTTTCAGGCTCATAGTGAAGATGAACTCCACTGTCCCATATAGCTGGTCTGCACAGGAATTGAGGAGCCTAGCGCTGATGCCATCAGGACCAGGAGCCTTCCTTGCCTTTATTTTCCTGAGTGCAGCTTTCACCTGGTCTGTAGCAAGGGACATGCTAGAGCAGGGGAACTGTGTGCTGGAGGGTGTGGATGGGGGGGGGGGTGGAGTTGTGACAGAAGGTGTGGAGGATGGGGTTATGGTGGAAGTGACTGAGGGAGGTGGCTGTGAGCTAGAAGTCCAGGAGAGGCTAGGGGTGGGGGTGAGACAGACTGCTGGGAGTATAGAGATGGTGGGGCACAGCTGAGATGGCTGGTTAATGGTGTGGGGAATGTTTTCTGGGCACTTTGGGCCTGTTAATTCCAATCAATCATTGCTTGAATGCCACAGCCTATTTGAGTATTGTTGCTGACCATGTGCATCCCTTTATGGCCACAATTTACCCATCTTCTAATGGCTACTTCCAGCATGATAATGCACCATGTCACAAAGCAAAAGTCATTTCAAACTGGTTTCCTGAACATGACAATGAGTTCAAAGTTCTTCAGTGGCCTTCCCAGTTATCGCATCTGAATCCAATAAAACACCTTTGCGATTTGGTAGAACGGTAGATTCACAACCTGAAAATGCACCTTAAAAATCTGCAGGTGTGAGGCAATCATGTGAACATGGACCAGAATCTCAAAGGAATGTTGCCAACATATTGTGGAATCCATGCCATGAAGAATTGGGGCTGTTTTGAGAGCAAAGGGATGGTAGTCCTATACTATCCAGTATTAATATAGTGTTCTTAATAAAGTGTTCAGTGAGTGTACATATTGGAGCCACCTAGTCTACATGGGGACCCTTTTGCCATTGTTTCGCAAATTCTTTCCCAGCAACCGAATTACCATAAAACACATTGGGGTGAGTTTACCCAGCTGGGGGTCCACTCTGCCATAAAATACATTGTCTCTGCCATTTGATACTCTGATCAGTGCATGTAAATATACACTTCAAAGAGTTGCATGGGGTATATGTAGGGATCTGTGGAAGAGGCTGTTCCATCTAGTCTCGAGAGAATCTCACATCTGATCTCTCTCTCTGATGCTATACAATCCATATTCTATGTTGGCAACTCTGTCCATTGACTCTGTAAATTCTCTCTATTTTTTCTGTCTGTATACATAATCTTATATTCCTATTTGTCTTTTTTTTTATAGATAGCCTGCTGGGGATGTAGCTCAGTGTTAGGGTGTGTGCTTCACATGTACATAGTCCTGCATCAAAACCTAGCATCTCCAAAGGGGACCTTTATAGTTCAGAAAAACAGTGTAAGCATGGTTCAAGGAGACTTTGGTCTTTCCTTACTCTTAGTAATGTATGTATACTGACCTGAGGAATTGTAAAATTATGATTCTCTATTACAGGAATCTTAAGGACTTGAAGTTACAACTTTCATGAGTTTTCAGTTATTTCAGTTATTATTTTTTTATTTAAAAATATTCCTTTTCTGTTTCAGCCTTCATGTCTGGAATCTTACATAAAATGGTTATTGGTAGTCAAATTTTTAGAATTATGTTATGAAATACCATCTTAGACCTTGTTTTAAGCAGCAAAATGCCCTATAGCTAGCCTGCAGGAATACTAATTTAGTTTGCTGGTTAACAAGCTAATGTTATCACTCACGCATAATAACAACCCATAAATTAACCTTGATCACTTATTTAACACTGCATTTATATCAATTAGTAGGCCTAGTTGATTTTGCTTGCCTTTACTCACATCTTCTTAGCTAATAAGTAAATCAGTTAAATTTTACTAAATTTTAAAGTTTAGAAAGTAAATTTTAAACTTTCTGCAATAAATGACAAGTTTATTCAAGAACATTTAAGTTTACATTATTTAATGCTTATTTGTCAGTTACCTGAGATGCAACTCACTTGGTAAAATTCAATATTAAATGGAGAGATGAACAAACAGTACATTTGTTCTCTGTTCTATTGAAATGACTTGAATTATGATATAGCTACTTAATACTTTGATTGAACTGATTTCTAATGCAGTGAAATCACAAACCTCAAGAAACTGAGGGGACACATAGTAAGCATATGTGTGGTCACTCTAGAACTAGGGAATTAGGCATCTCGCTCCTGACACCTTGCAGCCACTCAATGGAGACATGTTAGTGATACACATTCATTGTATTATTGTTGCTCCTCTTCTTTCTGTCTTTGTCACCAGCCCCTCTTTTTATCATACTCCAGAGAGAAATGAGTTTGCTCAATGCAATTTACTATTTAGCTAAGTCAATACCAATTCCACCAAAACTGAAATACAGCTAAACATTGCTTTTGATGGTGTTTTTCACCTCCCATTGAATATATCTATTATAGTCCTGCACAAATCATCTGTGGGGAAACTGTGAGGTATTCTATCTGATTCCCATCAGCCACCTGATCACGATCCTTATGTTAAATGACTGTCTCCACCTGATCCATGTTTATGTTTAATGAACACTATTTAAGTCACGTCTTATACAGCCCTGCTCTTCAAACAGTGTCTTCTTCAAAATTTGAATTATGATACCTTTATCCCTGCCCTGTGGAGGTTGTTGGTAATGTCACAGACTGTTGTTTTTGAGTTTTTCTTCACAGCTCTCACTATCTTTCTGCCATCAACTGCTGTTGTATTCCTTGGCCGACCTGTGCCATGTCTGGTTGTTGGTACACCAATGTTTTCTTGTTTCATGACATTCCAAATTGTTGTATTGACTATGTCCAATGATTGTGCAATGGCTCTGATCGATTTTCCCTCTTTTCTCAGCTTCAAAATGGCTTGCTTTTCTCCCATAGACAGCTCTCTGGTCTTCATGTTGGTTTATCCATTTGTTTAAGAACAAATGCAGTCTTCATAGGTGAAACCCAGGGATCAATCCAAGAGTACACATTCAGAACTATTAATTATTTAAACAATCAATCTAACAGGGAACATCTAGGCAACAAGAAACACCTGTCAGTTACATGGTCCAGTATTTTTGATCACTAGAAAAATGGGTGGGTTCAAACAAAAAGTGCCATGTTCTAAGTTGTTTAACAAATCTAGATGTAAATACCAGGAAATGAAAGCTGAAATTGTGATCTATCATCTTATATTGATCTTTTTATCTCAAACCAAAATGTTTTCAGCATATAGCAAAAAGGAAAGACTTGTCCTTGCTATTCCCATACTTTTGGACTCTATATATTCAATTCTTAAGAACAATTCTTATTCTTACTGTTTTGTCAGTACACTACTATTTATATATTCCATGTCCTAGTTATTGTTTATAATTTGACAGATCTTGGTGATGGATTGGTTTCAACATTAACATTAGTACAGTGTGGATGAGTTTGGTAAGGGGAATACAGTCTTATTCACAAAGAACTAGTGTGGCTGAAGTTTTTCATTCCAAACCAACGAGAGCACACCTGCCATAAAAACCTTTGCCATACTGGCTCTTAGCAAACTTTGGACTATCTTAAGATGAGGTTCCCACAATCATGGACGAGCAATTTAAAGTAGCAATTTGCTGGAATATTTTTAGGAGGTGAAGGAATCCAGAGAACCCTGAGGAAACCCATAGATGTACAGGAGGAACATGCAACACACTGCCAGATAGTTGTCCAAGATCAGGATCAAAAGGAGAACTCTGGAGGTGTGACGCAGCAATGCTACCAAATGTGAAAGTGAAGAGTGGCTGTCAAGTTAGGTGTAAGTTGTGTAAAGAGTTTCAATGCATGCTGCAAAGGTGACTTTAGCTATAAAAGGTGACAATAGGTATAAAATTTGCTATTGGGTGACTTGCTATACTAAAGCATAAGAATATATTTTTTTTAACTTACATCCTAATGTAATATGTAATCATTAAAGCTATAGTGTTCCTTTATTCAATGTATAATTTGTTTTACTGCTTTTATTTTTAATACTTAGAAATAAATACTCTTTCTAATACTAGTAGAAGTATTAGAAATAACACTTCTACCAGTATTAGAATTATTAGAAATAATAGCACTTATAAAGCACCTATAAAAGCACCTACACTGTAAGGAGCAGACATGAGTGGAATTAAAGTGGCAGTGCAGTACAAACATTGTCAACAATGTAAGCATTGTAAACAGCCATAAATTGAACAGGGATATACAGTATTGTGTAGAGTGAATATGAGAAAAGAAAAAAAAGAAAAGAAAAGAAAAGAAAAGAAAAGGGAGAAATGAATAGAAGTAAAGTGGCAGTGCACATGTATATGAATAGTGGATGGTGGTAAAGTTCAACTCTTGTCCAGCAAGCTTATCCTGAGACTGGCTCAGTGCAAAATAGTGTCCCAGCACAGTGATGAGCTGTTGTACATTGTTGTACAGTCCAGGGGGCAAACCAAGCCTTCTTGATCAGTTTGTTATGTTTTATTGCATCTTCAGCTCTGATGCCACCTCCCCAGTATACTGCGACAAATAAAACTGCACTGGCTCTCACAGACTGGTAGATCTCCAACATCTTGCTGCAAACATTAAAGGACTGGAGCTTCTTCAGTACAGTCTGCTCATCCCTTTCCTATATAGCTCTGGCACCTTTTCCTATTGAAGGCTCAATTTAAGAGGTGCTGGAAGATCCCACACAGCTGGTTGGTGCAAAGCTTCAGTACTCTGGGAGTGATTCTCTCAGGCCCTGCAGCTTTCCCAGGTTTCAGCTTCTCCAACTGTCTCTTCACCTGGCTGGTAGTGACAGATAGGTGAGGGGGTGGTAGATGTGAGTCTCTTAAGGATGGCTGTTGGGTGAGAGGGGGTGACTGATTGTGAGATGGGCAGGGGAGAATTGGTGTAGACAACAGGGTAGGGAAAGATGTTTGATCTTGGGGGAGTTGGGGAAGAGTGGTGGTGAGAGAGTGGAGGAAATGGGGGGTGAGTGTTGTGCTGAACCTATTGATGAATAAAATCAGCTCATTAGCTCTTTTTAGAGTAACCCCACAGGTTGAGATTTTGCTTTGAAGCAGGTGATCTGGTTCATGCCAACCCACACCTCTTTCGCGTTGTTCTGCCCTGCAGCCTCTTTCTGTAGGTTACTTTGTTCTCCCTTGGTCTTGCCTTCAACTCCTTCTGCACCCTTTTCATCTGCCTGAGAGCCTGTTTCTTCTTATTTACTATTTCCTTCAGGTCCTTGGTGATCCAGGGTTTGTTATTAGGAAAACAACACACCTGCCTGACTAAAACTATAGTGTCCATGCAGAAATTGTTGTAGTCCATGATGCAGTCCATCATGTTGTTAGGTAGCCGAATGTACGATATCATGTACAATTGCTTCTGTGTCAGATGCCGGGGGGACGTAAACAATGACCATAATGGCAACTGTGAATTCCCTCTGCAGATAATGTGGATGCAAACCAACAGCCAACAATTCAATGTTTAGGCAACAGTGACATTCCTTCACAGTAAAGTCCCAGGTTACACCATCTGTTGTATACAAACAGTGCGGCCACTCCACCTTTCTGCTTACCACTCAGTCAAGTGACTCACTGTCTGAATACTGGGGATGGAAGCATTGAAGTCTGGAATATCCTCATGCAGCCATGTCTTGGTGAAACAAAGCAATTGCACTCTGAATACTCCCTCCGGGTCCAAATAAGTGCACTGAGGTCATCCATCTTATTGCCATGGAAGGAATGAATGGCTTGTAGCATCTTCTCTTTGCCTTTGTTTTGGATCCAGCTCTGCATCCTCTGTAGGGTTTCAGCAGTTCTTCGGGAATATTGAACTGCATTCCAGAGAGTGGCACAGATCTTTGGAGTGCCAGCAGCTGCTCAGGTCTGTACAGTGAAGTGATCTGCTCTCTCCCCATGGTTTTCCATTCTGGGCGTAGAGTGCATAATACATAAAAAAAAAAAAAAACTATGTGCCTAAAAAGACAGAAACTTAGAAACTAAGAAAAAGAAGAGCTGAAGAAACGACAAGTGACAGATATGTAAGTAGAAAACTTAACATACAGCCAGGTCCATAAGTATTTGGACAGTGACACAATTTTTGTAATTTTGCCTCTGTACACCACTACAATGGGTTTGAAATGAAACAACCAAGATTTGGTTGAAGTGTAGACTTTCAGCTTTAATTCAAGGGGTTTAACAAAAATATTGCATTAACCATTTAGGAATTACAGCCATTTTTATACAGTCCCTCCTTTTTCACATAGGTAAGATATAGTATAATGTCTCTCGAGACAGGAGCTGCTGTAATTGGCTGCCACTAGCATCAAGGCACAAAGTTTTGAAAGTACATAATGGTTACTAGTTGGTATTCAACACCCAATATTTTATTTAATTCAGAATTCATAGCACATGAACAGGGCCTTTCAGCTCTCTTTGTACAGTAAGATGGATTGGCTTACTGGTAATGCTCTGGCCAAGCACTTGTACTTCTAGCCTTGTCTGCTGTCATACAGCTGCGTTTACCCTATTTTAAAAACCACCAGGCGCCACCCTTTAATCTCTTTGCTAGTAATAATATCCAATTTAGAACAAAGCCATGTGCACTACATAATGGGATTCAGTCAGTGAGCTTGTGGGTTCATATGTGGCTCTGTCCAAAAGGAGCCTTTTCACTGTGTATTATCTAATGGTATCCACTGGGACAACAAGTCTCCCCACAGTCTTAGAGAGAGGAGGGGAAGAAGGAAAGGGAAAGATGTCTTCATTATGAACATTATTGGAATGATGTCACATAGAAGACTATTAAGCAGCCTTTACATACAACAAAAGTCAGTGCAGCCACAATCCTGGAAGGCAGAGCACAGGCTTGTTGTCTCAGAGAGACCTAAGGTCACTCGTGAAAAACATCACACATACAAATTTTTATTGCATTGTACTTTATATTATGAAAAACAAAGCATGCATAAAGGTAACAACAAAGCCTTTACTAGGTTAAAAAATCCTCACCTCAGTAGGCATCTGAAATAACCATTAAAATGTTATGAAATAACACTGGACTTTCTAAAGATCCACTCAATGTATTGATTGGATGTGATTTTTGTTCTATTTAAAGTAT
The DNA here is from genome assembly GCA_037576675.1 of Pangasius sanitwongsei. Lineage (NCBI taxonomy): Eukaryota > Metazoa > Chordata > Actinopteri > Siluriformes > Pangasiidae > Pangasius > Pangasius sanitwongsei. The sequence goes on along the minus strand of CM075009.1, from coordinate 12,504,797 downwards.
CCTAGTACATTTCATAAAATGATTGTTTTTGGTCACTTTGTATTTTGTGTGTGTGTATGTATGTGTGCATGCTACACATTTCCCTTGAACAGTTACGTTTATTAGAAGACTTAATATTTAAATGATGTCCTCAGTTTTGTTCACTTTCACCTTAAGCACCTCTGCCCACACCATTGTACTGTCTGCAGTACAGTGTCAGAGCTTGTGTCAATCATAAAAAAAAAAACAGGTAAGCATAAGCAATTGCACTTGTGTTCTTGCACTTGGCTTGGCACAGACATGGCTTACTGAGCTTATCAGGAAATGAGTTGAGAACACATAGCTTCCTGAATCCTGAATAAATAATTTAAAAACAATCATGGACTGAAGTGTGAAACATTATTCTAATGGCATGTGTTAGTCGATTTACCTTACTGGCCCAAATAATTGTTGATTGGACTTTTAATATTCTATTTACATCCCATTTTCCACATTAACTGAATGAGCCCCACTGGACTAATGGTGGCATTATAGCAAAGCATTTTATGTTGTGGCTCATATATTGAATACCATAAACTCTACAGTGAAAATTCCTTTTGCTACTGTAGAATCCCGGCATGCAAGGGTGCAGAGGAAGATTCGGGAGACAGGCAGAATTTTAGCAGAGCTCCAGGCTTGTTTATTTGCACCATGCCTTTCAGTGCACTATCAACAACTCAATCAAAAAACAAACCAACTGAGAAGGGGTCATCACTAGCTCGCTAGCAATCCCTAATAGTTCATACAGTGACTGCTCTGACTACGCTCTCTTTGTTTTTGTTTATTTTTCTCTATTTATCATACCCTAACCACTTTTACTGATGACCATGGACATTATCAGCTACGATAAGAATACTCCTATTTCTACTGGTTAGAAGCCACCCACCTTCCAACATTTTTAACTCCGGATCCTAGCTGTCCGACCGAGATCCTGAGGAAGAACAAAGGATGTGACCCGTGCCCGAGGAAAATGAGCCGGCATCAGGAACAGGCTGAGGGCTCAAGCAAACAGCGCTCCCTTGCCTAGCATCCTGCTAGCCAATGTCCAGTCTCTGGAAAACAAGCTCGACAACCTCAGACATCCAGGACTGCAACCTCCTCTGCTTCACAGAAACATGGCTGAACCCAGTGGTACCAGACCATGCCATCCAGCCAGCCAAGTTCTTCTCAGTTTACTGCATGGACAGAACAATGGAGTCAGGGAAGTCAAGGGGAGGTGTAGTGTGCGCATTGTTCCCCTCGCTTGCTCCTGCACACACAATCTGGAACTTCTGATCATCAAATGTCACCCTTTCTACCTTTCTCGGGAATTTACCTCAGTCATAGTCAGTGCCGTTTATATTCCACCTCAAAGCGGACACAGACACTGCCTTATGTGAACTGCATGAGGCTCTCACTAAGGAACAAACTTTTCACCAAGACGCTGCGCTCATTGTGGTGGGGGACTTTAACAGAGCCAACCTCTAGCACGCAGTGCCAAACTTACATCACCATATCACCTGTCCCACCAGGGGCGAAAGGACACTGGCCCACGGTTACACACAATTCATAGACAGCTACAAGGTGCAGTCTCTGCTACCTTTTGGGAAATTGGACCATGCTGCCATCTTCCTCATGCCTAGATACAAACAAAGGCTGAAACAGGAAGTTCCGGTTCAGTGGCCACCCAGCAGGATGCGCTGGATGAAGCAGACTGGGACATGTTCTGGCAAAGCTCTGATGACATCAATGTGTTTACGGAAGTGGTAGTGGGATTCATCGGGAAACTAGCGGGTGATACAATCAACAAAACGATCATCAGAACGTTTCCCAATCAGAAGCCGTGGGTGGATAAAACCATCTGCGACGCTCTGAAATCTCACACTTCTGCCTACAGCACGGGGCTTGCCACCGGGAACATGGACAAATACAAGGCTGCATCTTACAACATGTGCAGAGCGGTGAAGGAGGCAAAGCAGTGCTATGGAAGGAAACTGGAGTCACAGTTACAGCAGAGTGATTCTAGGAGCCTATGGCAAGGATTGAGAACAATAACAGACTACAAAACACCATCCTCCATGGTGAACGCAGACGCTTCTCTGGCAGACGAGCTGAACACTTTCTATACTCACTTCAAGGCTGCAGCTAATGGAACTAGTGGTGCTAATGGCAGCTAATGCTGAGAGTGTCAGAGCTGAAAATGCTTTCACCATCTCGGAGCACGATGTGAGGATGTCTTTCAGGAAAGTGACTACCAGGAAAGCAACAGAACCAGACGGCATCTCAGGTTGGGTCCTTAAAGCCTGCACTGACCAGCTAGCACTGGTGTTCACCAATCCCCACATGCTTCACGCAGTCCATTATTGTTCCTGTCCCAAAGAAAACCCAGCCTGTCTGTCTCAATGACTATCGCCCAGTAGCCCTGTCCTCAGTTGTGATGAAAGGCTTCGAAAGACTTGTCAGAGACTTCATCACTTCTTCATTATCTGATACACTGAACCAACTACATTTTGCATACCGTACCAATCTCACTACAGAGGAGGCCATACAATATATCCTCCACACAACCCTGAGCCATCTGGACACCGGGAAGGGGAATTATGTGAAAATGCTCTTTGTTGACTACAGCTCGGCATATAACACTATAATTCCCTCCAAACTCACCACCAAGTTGGAGGACCTGGAACTGAGCCCATCTGTGTCAGTGGATCTCCAACACCCTCACAGACAGACCACAAGCAGTAAGGGTGGGCAAACATGTTTCACAGGGTTGTGTTCTGAGCCCCAAGCTGTACTCATTATACACATATGACTGTGTAGCCACTTCCAGCTCTACCATCATTGTTAAGTTTGCTGACGACACTGTTGTGGTAGGCCTGATCGCCGACAACAACAAGAAGGCCAACCTGGAGGAGATAACAAGCGTGGAGCATTGGTGCCAAGAGAACAATCTCCTCCTGAATGTCAGCAAGACCAATGTGCTGACTGTGGACTTCAGCACGAAGCAGGAGAGGAGCTACCACCCCCTCACGATCAACGGGACCCCAGTGGAGAGAGTGGATAGTTTCCGGTACCTTGGTTTTCACATCACGCAGGACCTGTCATGGTCTTGCCACGTTAGCACCCTGGTGAAGAAGGCCCGGCAGTGTCTATACCACCTTAGACGCTTGAGAGACTTTTGTCTGGTCTCTAAGGTGCTAAGGAACCTTTACACCTGCACCATCGAGAGCATCCTGATGGGAAGCATCACAGCCTCGTTTGGGAACAGCACGCAGCAGGGCAGGAGGGATCTACAGAGGGTGGTGCGATCAGCTGAGCATACCATCCATACAGATCTCCCTGACCTATACTCTATCTACAGCAAGTGGTGCTGGAACAAGGCCAGGAAAATAGCGAAAGACCTCAACCATCCGGACAATGGACTCTTCTTTCTGTTGAGGTCAGGGAAGCGCTTCTGCTCCCTAAAGGCCAATACAGAGAGGATGAGGAGGAGTTTCTTCCCGCAGGCCATTCAGGCCCTCAACCAGTAAAACACCAAGGACTAAGATTCGTCCATCTCCCTCCATACATCTCCTTCAAACACCCAATCTCCATCTATATCTACATTGCATAATGTTACTAATTTATTTTACTATTGCAATTTAGTATTTAGTATTACATTTATTGCACATTGCACATTATTGCACATACATCACACAAACAGCACTTAATATCGGTCCTGTCAGACTGCTGCTGTCACCATCCATATATCCATATATATATTCTTATACACTTTTTTTAATCCCTTCATATATATATATTTATATATATTCTTATACACTTTTTTTAATCCCTTCATATATATATATATATATATATATATATATATATATATATATATATATTTATATATTTAATATTTTTCTATATTTTCTTATTTTATGTCAGAACAGTTGTATAATGAATTTCACTGCAAGTCGTACTGTGTATGGTTATGCATGTGACTAATAAAATTTGAATTTGAATTTACATTCCTGTTTGATCGGTGAGGCCTGCGGTGTGTCAGGGATCCGGATCAGTGTTCTCACTTCCATAAGGGAATGCTGAGCCTGAAAAATGCCAGCCACACCAGCAAACCTGCCTGGGCTTTTCTCCAGTCCTGATGAGCATGGAAGGTTCTACCTGTGTGGAGAGAGAGGGAGTTGGAGGAGACATCAGAAAAGGTGAAGGGGGGAGGAAAAGCAGGGAGACAACCGGGTTCTGTAGGATGCTCTCGGGGCCCCGGCACCTCAGTTCTGGGGAGCTGGGACCAGGAGAGGAGTATGGAGAGGAGAGGAGAGGAGAGCTCTCCTTTTATGCCACACTCACTCTTTCTTTATTACAGCCACTGAAAGCACAAACACATATAAGTAGACTGGAGATAATCAGACACAGGTGAGTATCATCACACATTACCTGCTGGTTCAACCTGCCTCCTCTCCATCCACAGCTGATGCTCGACCATGCCCCTGCTGACACAAAAGTAAACAAAAGGCTCTCCCAAGCCTCAAGAATCATTTCACTCTACTCACTTAGATTTTTTTTCTAATTTGCATGATTCACAAAACCTACTTTTAAAAACTTGTCCTAGGATTTTTGTCCTATCTTTACAATTTTTGGTGCTCAGCAGGACTACGCAAAACTACTCAGCAGAGTGTGACCCTCATTGATTATCAAAAACATGTTGACAATTTTAAACATTATAACCACCACATGTCGATCAATTTTAAGGAGGCAGAGCATAATTGACTCAAAGAATATATGACATTTTGCATGGATTTGCATGAAACTTGAACCATATATACAGGTGAAGATTTTGAGGTTTTGGTATACTGCATCTCTATGCTATTCTGCAAGTGAATCTTTTATGATGACCTGGTTACATGACCAGCATCAGCCAATAAGATTTCAGCAGGCATTAGACAGGGTAAATATTGAGTTATTGTAATGAAACTTGAAAGTATGCTTCCTCTAAAGACCCCCTAATAATTGAAACAGTCTTACTCAACTTGACCAGTGGGGATGTTATTCATGTTTTTGCACTTAAAAATAAGCATATCTTTTCTTAAATAAGGGTGTTGTAGAATTAATGAAGATTAACCAAAGGTGCAAAGAAAAGGTGTGGAGAGCAGCGGTGTTGAGGCCAATAGACTTTATTCTTTAAAGAATCAAACCGAGCAGTTCTCTGCAGACAAATGCTACTCAACTCTTCAGAAGTGCACTCTTATATACATTTACATGAAAAACCTTCCACATCCGGTCTTTTACAAGACATGATATTCCCATACATGTGTATCCTGTTTCCATATTACCCCATATGCTTATCTTATTATTTAAGGAAACCTTACTCACTTAATGTAAAGCTTGCTCCTGCTTTCATATGTATGCATATGAATGCATATGTAAGGTCATATAGGTGTCAAACTACTCAGCAAAGTGCGGCCCTTAATAATGATCAAAAACGTGTCGACATGTTTAAACAATATGGCTGCCACAGGTCAACCAATTCTAATGAGGCAGTGCCTAATTTACTTAAACAGCTATGTCATAGAAATATTGCCACCAAATTTAGTAGTTATGTCTCACATCACATCCCGTACTCAGGCAAATGAAATACCCCATACCCACCAGAAGAGGGCGCTATAATAAATGAATTTACCTTTTCGTTTATATCTTCACTACTGTAGGGAATAGAATAAAACTTGCTACATCAACAGAAATTCTCCTGCATCTTCTTGTCCTTTGGTTTAATTAACTTTGGCTGACATTTCTCTGCTATTTTTAATTTTCTGAAAAACCATACTAGTGCAAAGTTTCATCTGATTCATCTGATCAGCATAAAATATGAAATGTAGCAAGAAAAGACTTTGATGACAAAAACATACTAAAACAGTTTTGATTGGCCAATCCTTTTGGCCAGTACAGGTCAGTGAAAATTTAGGCTGTTAGATGTGCTAAAAGAGCTGTATCAAATTTCTACAACTGGCCCATAGTGTGTGCTACAAGTAAAAATGCAAAGTTCTCCTCAACAGTTGGACATAGAAAGATGACATTTTGCTCTGCTTTTTATTGGTTAAAATTGAAAACTTTTTGTCAAGTTATTTTTCACATTAATATATTTGGGGAAGAAATGTAGCCTACCAAATACTGCATACTCAGAAAATGTCAGACTTTTGGACCCTAATGTGTGTGTGTGTGTGTGTATACACATCAGGAAAAGAGAGAGATGGGAGTCTGTGGGCATTTGTTCTTAGCAGGACAGAATTTGAGTTTAATACCCCTGGTTTATAGAGATACTAATCTAGACATTCTGTCTAAAATCTCTTTTTTGTATGTGAACCTATCCAAAAATGTGTGCATGCATAGAGCTAGATTTAGGAACATTTTTACCTGAATTGATTAACACTAATAACCCACTCTGAAAGTCAAATACCATTATTATAGTGTGAGTCTGGTGAGTATTTTCAGCTTTTTAACCATACCAGTGTTTTAACTTGTTCTTAATTATTTCCCATCTCATGAAATGTAATCCCAGTGTGATTTTTTAAATGAACAGCCATGCAAAACTTTGCATCAAATTCTTTTCACAATCCCAATCAGCATGTGTGAACTGAGCATGTGTGTTAGATTGATGATGCACTCCTACAATACAATGGTTGTATAAGGAAACACATTTCATCAATTTCATTGTTAATAGAGGGCAGGATTAGATTCAAACAACTCTTTATTAGCCAAATGTCCAATGAAGCTAAAATCTGTTGTACTGCATAGTTGTGCTAATCTGTGAAAGGATTTTTACTGTTGACTAGGTCACTTTAAAAGCATAGCATGTAGTACAGCAGTTATGCTCATACCTACACAGAAACATTCATGAAATATATCAGTAAGGATTTTGGCCTTATCATAGGACAGAGACAGCGCTAGTTAAAGTGGTAAATAACCTACTACTGGCCTCTGATCAGAGTTGTGTCTTCTTGCTTGTGTTGCTTGACCTTAGTGCAGCTTTTGATACCAATGATCATACTATTCTTTCTGATAGACTAGAAAATTTGTTGGACTTAAAGGAGCGGCCCTCTCCTGGCTTAGTTGACCGATTGTTATCAGTTTGTGGATATAAATGGTGACTTCTCTATACATACTAAGGTAATGTTTGTATCCACAAGGTTATGTTTTAGGCCCACTCCTTTTTTCTTTATATATGCTACTTCTGGGTAAAATTATTCGTGAACATGGTATTAGCTTCCACTGTTATGATAATGACACACAGTTGTATGTTTCAGCAAAACCAGATGAGAGACATCAGCTTAATAAATTTGAGGAATGTTTAAATGACATTAAACACTGGATGCTTATTAACTTCCTTCTACTTAATTCTGACAAGACAGAAGTACTTGTACTAGGACCAAATGCAGCTAGAAGTAAGCTTTCAGATTGCATAGTATCACTGGATGGTATTTCTGTTTCATCATGTGCAGCAGTAAAAGACCTTGGTGTGATTATTGACTCCAGTCTTTCATTTGAAGCTCATTAGATAATATTACAATGATAGCCTTCTTTCATCTCAGAAATATTGCTAAGATAAGAAGTATAAAGTATAACACGATGCAGAAAAAATACACTATATTACCAAAAGTATTCGGTCACCTGCCTTGACTCACATATGAACTTAAGTGCCATCCCATTCCT
>CM075009.1:12456325-12496996 GCA_037576675.1 Pangasius sanitwongsei | reverse complement strand
AATCCATTGTGGTGGTGTATAGAGCCAAAAATATTAGAATTGTGTCGATGTCCCAATATTTATGGACCTGACTGTATCTTCTGTATAAACACCAGCCCAGTCTCATGCACAAGTCATGGGGATTCTAAAAAGTTTATGATAAATGGCCTCAAAAACACATACAGAGTTGGTAATGTGAAATCATTTAAATTTTGCAATTATGAAACCATGGACACAGCGAGACCCAACCTGGTCAGCAAAGCTACCATGCAGAGGTAATACTCACAAATTGACCCCAATAATATGGTGCATGGTATTATCTCCCATGATCAAAGGGAATGACTGAAAAAATCCATAGCCAAAAGCTGAGTGAGTGAGTGATAATCATCAGTTGTTTGTGTAAAACAGGCGGTGTGAAGTGATTAATGAGCAATGAGGAAGCTGCACCAGTATTTCTTAGCACTGATTCTGGAGTGGCTCTGGTGTAGAGATTCTAGAGTGGCAGGATGAGCTCTGAGTCATCTGCTACTGAGCATCAGATTAAGGGGATATTGGTAATAGGGCAGAGTCAATTCATCTTGCGGAGAGAGTAAGAAAGAGAGAGCGCGTGTCTGGGACATAGAGAAACAATGGTAGAGACAGAAAGGGAGAAAGCAGACGAGAAATGCTTCAGAGTCTGTAATGAGCCTCTGAAAACCTCTATCCAGCCTAAACAAATTGTCTGAAAGATGTGCCATAGTGAATTTGAAACACTGGAGTGGTTTAAGTGGAGTAGGAAGATGGTATATAGAGACATCAGCTCTGCTGAAAGATATTTGGAGGGGGCAGACTCGAGGTGTTGTATCATTACTTTGGGTCAAAGTCTCAGGCAAGGATTTGATTTACACTCGTAACTAAAGCAGCATCCAAAATGGATGCCCTCCAGCTTGCTGCCGGAGCCCAAGTGCTGGGATATTACACTGATGTAAAGGTGTTCACATCCCTCATCTCCTTTCCCTGGCACTGCTGTGCCAATTAGAAAGTGAAAGAGTGAGTATGTTGATTAGATAGAGTGGAAGAAAGACAGAGATGGAGAATGAGAGGAGAATACATGAGATTCTAGTACAAAGTTTTGTCGAGTTTTTTTTTCTTCTCCCTCCCTCACTGTTCTGATCATTTGGCATATACTAGTGCGCTGCAGACTTAAAATAAAATGGGTGGGGATTTCTGCTCACCAAAACCTGTCCCTGACCTCCAGGACATATCCACATTTGTATGATGGACATGGAAATGTTTTTTGCTCTGGTATCTAAATTAGCATTTAAAATCCTGGAGAGCAGTCTCTAGAGCAGAGCCAAACCTGAAGAAGTGGCAGTAACAAAATGTCAGATGTAGGTGTGAAAATGGGGGAAAGGGGGAGAGAAAAGGTGAGAGTGAAAGAGAATTTTACATTCTGACAGGGTGTAACAACGAATGAGGTATGAAGAATGTGAGACTCTGTAGAACCTAGTGTGTGTGTATGAAGGTAGGTGGGAAGGAGGACTCAGGAGACATGCAGTCTTTGACAGAGCTTTGGGCTCACTTTATTTTTCCAACTAGCACTTTTCAGTGCACTTTCAACACTCAACATAAAAACCAAAATAAAACACTGTCTCAATATTTTGGGGCTTTCGCCTCACTCAGGTTCATCAACACTTTCCAAGCTCTTGTTCTAGCAGTGTGCATGTGTGTTATGTGCGACCTCTGTCAGCTCTGTTCCCCTATCTCCCTGGTTCACAGCATTCTCTTTGTTTCTGAGAGGATAAGCAAAGCACACATACGTAATAGTGCCATGATCACACACAGGTGAAAATCATCATGCATTACCTACTGATTGAACCCGCCTCATCTCCATCCGCGGCTGACACTTGCCCCTGCTGCCAAAGGCTCCTTAGCTCCATTCACAAACAACAAATACTGTATACACATGAGAGACAAATTAAAGGAATAAACAACATATTGGGCCACCACAAGCTGCCAGAACAGTTCCTTTCTTCACCTTGGCACAGATACTACAAGTGGCTAGAACTGTACTTGAGGGATGAAAACCATTCTTCCAAAAGATATGTATAATATTTGTGTTTTGATGATGGTTGTGGAGAGCACTCTCTAACACTTCACTCCAAGAAGTTCCATAGGTTTTCAGTGGGCTTGAGATATGGTCAGTGTGAAGGTCATAGCATATGATTAACATTATTTTCATCCTCGTCAAACTGTTCAGTTCAAGTTAGTATTTTAAAACACAGAATCAAAGATTAAGAAGAAGAGAGAAAAAATAGCCGGAGCCAGTTTATTGTTCAGCTCACATTTTTATATGCCACCTAATATTCCCACTATTAAAACTTCTAAGAAAGTATTTGAAATTCAAGATTTTGTTTCCTGAAATAAATATGTGATTTAAATGATAATATAATAATAATATTATTATATATAAATGATATATAATAATAAATGATATAATAGCTATTTTATCTATGCACTGAGAACAACCTGAAGCTGCTTGTATTGGTTCTTCATTTTGTATTGATCCTTCTCTGTGTAACTGCAAGTGAATTCATACCATATCATGCATCAGTCTCAGCAGAGATGACAGTTAATATGTGGATGTAGTGTGACAAGTTTGTTTATTTTTTCCGTGCGTTTGCCACCCGAGGAACTCATGGTACACAGTCTGCTCTTGTAGTCCCTGTGCCCTCACACCAGGAAAACACTCACATCTGGACTACGGAACCAGTTGTCATGCTGGCAAATCAAATCTCACAATGACAAGTAAGTGAGAGAATTGCTTTTCCTCTCTGCTAGATGTGGTCAAGAGAGGTTGGAGGAGAAGCAGAGAGAGAGTGAGGGTGAAGGAGAGAGAGAATGAGAGAGAGAAGGTGAGATTTAAAGAGCGTGTCCATTTTGACCTCATTCGTACCCCTTCTCTATGTCTCAACTTCCGTCTATCACTATGACAGCTTTAAGGGTTAGATTTATTATTTTAGTATTATTTTAGTCTCCTGAGTCTGTGGTGCATAAAACTCAAGAGACTGTAGTAAGTGAATTGATGGTGGTTGATGGTGGAGGCAACAAATATATTTTGGCATTTGAAGCAGCCTATAATCTAAGAGTAAGTTTGGCATATTATGTGCCTCGTGGAATGGCGTGATTGCATTGACAGCTACATAGGAATTTTTGTTTCCCAGCAGAGGCTGTATTAATACCGGGCTCACCATTCACCATGATTACAGTTCATGAAAGCAATTAGAGCAAAGTTTGGTAAGGTACATATACCTTTTTGACTTTTTACTACATATTTACTGGTGATTGAAGATTTTTTATTATGCAACATAGGAACAAGATGATGAAGGTCAATATGTATAGGTTCCGTTAAAGATAGATGAATACGACCTTTGACATTTCATATGTCTCAGGCTGAGAATGACTTGTTCTGTGCTTGAGATGCTACTGTCTTATGCTTCAATGGGACCACCATTGTTCCAGTGCACAAGAAAACATTTAAAATTTAAGTAAGACAATTATGTGATATTACTATATAATATCTGCTCTGAAATATAAGAAGAAAATAAGTGTTTTATCATTGATATATTGTTTAAAAACACACAAAAATTATCCTTCATTGTTCTCTTCTTGTCTTTACTCACTCTATTCTCTTCAAGCCACACTGTCCTCTGTTTTTGAAAATTGTGGTCAAACTGAATATGGACAAGTGAGGGGAGACAAAGAGAAGAGTGTGGAAAAAAGGAGAGGAGGATCAGGGGAGTGGGCTCACTGCAGCAAAGCAGTCTACGTATGATCGGAAAGAGAATAAGAACTTGCCTTTGACAGCTAAGGCGGTTCACAAGTGTCTGCATAAATAGCATTTCTACTGAAAGGCAGTTAGCAATAATTTTATTTTAGTTGCTGTATAATTAAATGCACCCCTTTTCTCTCTCCAGACAGAGAATTATTCCATTGATTCCAGCTATGTAAACAGCAGAGCACACCTCATCAAAAGGTATGATCTGATTTTTTTATATATATATTTCACTTCCATTTGATAATCTGTTGATTTTTGCAGGTGATGTCACATAGTAATAGCTGACTGATTAAAAACATGTAAGATTATAAAAGATCCAGATTTAAACATTTTTATTTTGACTCAATAATATTGTATTCTATGAGCAGTTATCAGCAGCATGTATACAGTATATTTGTTTATTTGTTAATAATTGAGCGTCCATATCACTTAACACATATCTGCCTTAAGAAGTTTTTTCATATTATTATAAAGGATTCCTTGAAATTTCCTAAGCATATATGTATTTTGGCTGTGAGAGAATATTAAAATTAATCTACAGTTTAGATCATCACAGTACTCTAAATGAACCTCACATGTGGCTCGAAGGTCAGTGGGTGCAGAATCAGTGTACACAGAGAGAAGGGGCATTGTAAGGCCACTGAAGTAAGAAGAAAGGTCATTTCCTCTTGTGGAAAGAGACAGCAAGGAACAATGGGCCTGCTATCGGGTAAAGACTTGGCTGGCATTCCTGGGTCCACCTGGCTGACTAGTGACTGATAGAGAGGCTGGGCACATGGACATTCTTAATGAAAGCAGCTTCACTACCCAAGGGTTTACTGGCTACTAAATTTGCACTAGGATCTTCGTTACAATCTAGCTTTCAAGCTCAGCCTGAATCGAGGCAGTGGCACTTATGTAAAGCCCATTTTGAAAAATTTGTCTCCTGCCAAAAAAGAACCAAGTGTTTTCATAAATAAAAAATATTAAAGCACTGTCCCTACAGTGCACTAATCCCCTGGGGTGTGGGTGTAGGGTGTGGGGCACAGGTGCAATTAGACTGACAAAATCAGAGTCTGCAGTAGTGCCACTGCAGTGGTTTCATGGCCATCCTCAGAAATGCACAGGCTGCCTCCCTCCTTTTGTCTCCCTCCCCTTCCTTGGAGCAGGACCCAGGGCGCGCGCGCGTGTGTGTGTGTGTGTGCATAGTGAGATGGGAGATGGCTATCAAATTAGAGGAAATCAAGCTTGTTCACTGCAGCTGTCAACTGCCATCTTTTTTCACCCTTTCTTAAATAGCCACTCAGTTACTCTGATATAAAGCAATTTTTATGATTATCAATTCCTTTGACACAAAGCAATCACAGTTATCACGCTTATCACAGTTATTTTAAATACTGTAAATATTGTAGAGTGAAAACAGAGGAGTCAGACTGAACACAATGTAACAGCAAATTGAAAACTTTGTCTCTCACCTCCTTTCTTTTAGTACATCAACATTTAAGGACATGGAGGGTAACAGCCTAAAGGACAGTGGTCATGAAGAAAGTGACCAGACGGACAGTGAGCATGATGTACAGAGGGGCCACTATGCTGACACAGCTGTGAACGATGTACTCAATATGACTGTGCCTCCCAACAGCTGCCAGCTATCAGATCCAGGTATGAGTGTGTGTGAGAGAGTACAAGCAAGGGAAAAAAAAAAGATAACTGGGGAGGAGCGGGGGGTAATAAAGAGGCTGTTCAGTATGAGTACACCTTTTTACACTTCTCTCACACTGATGCTAGATCAGGGCCTCAGACGTGAAGATTGAATCATACCCTGGCTTGCTCTTTGAAGTCGCTTCGTTCACATAGCAGGAGCTTGCTCTGAACCCAATCCAGCTTTTGATACATGAGGAGTAGCATTATTGATGGTAGAAACTGGCTCTAGACTGGCATGAATGACAGTAATTATGCTGGCAAAGGCTGAAGATTGGAGATCTACATTTCTCACGCACCCTCATGCGTTATTCTGATGGCTCATTTTGCAGGGAATTAATGTTGATATGTCTCTTTGACTCCCATTTACTAAGACATCTGCTTGGCTGGCATGAGTTGGTAGGGGGTCATGTTTGCTCTCCGCTCCTGCCACTCACTTATCCCAGGTTAGAGTGGCAAGGAGTGGCACCGCAGTGAATAAGAGTGGGGTTTAATACCAAAGGCAGCGCTCTCAGCTGTTTAATTACTTGACTCGTTTGTGTTGTCATGCTAAACATATCTTTGATTTCTGTGACTAGAATCATCAGGATATCTGCTTTCATAAGCCAACTAGCTTAAGCTGTTCCATGAATGATAGAAATTACTTTACATTTGGTTAGGAAAATGAGGGTGGAATTAAAAATGTTTGTAAAGAAGGCACTCAGGCCAAAAATATAAGTCTGGCTCTGCACTCCCTGTAACTTCCTTCTGTACTTGTTGCTATCATACTGACTTGCCTGGGGAATACTTGGCTGATGAGAGAGGAAAAAGAAGATAGAGAGGACAGTGCTCCAAAGCAAATCACCCATAGAATTATTTACAAACTGTATATATTTTTTTTCAGCCAGTCAGGTCCTGGGTTCATGTAGAACTGGCAGGAGGACCAATGAGATTGTTGTTTGTGCTGGATAACATGCCATATGTCATATTCTAGATAGTTAATTAACCAGTCTTCACAGTGTCACAGGATGGGGCGGCTGCTGGGCAACCAGGCTGTATGTAAATGTGGTGGATGGATCAGCAGATTTATTTGAATGATTTTTTTCTTGCTGTGGTGGCTAGTGTTACAGTGTGACTCGTTTTCTGCGAAATCTATGGAGACTGAAAGGAATTGTCAGGCTCTGGGTTGCCATGGTGGAAGGTATCTCATGAATATTCCTCCTCATTCAATATTAATCTATAATTATAGGGCTCACTGACTACTGGTTACTTGTTTTAATTATTACTCAAGCACATCTAAGCGACTATTGTTTTGTTAGTGTGGCTCCTGGGCTCCCGTTTTTTTAACTGCACAAATTATAAAAAAATAACATTCACGAATACAACTCATGCACATTCAAATTCACATTCACTTTTGTTAATTGAAATAAATCTAATAGTACTTAATTACATTAAGTGTTCACTGTAAGAGGAGATTCTACTGAGTGGATGATGTTTTTCTAGGACAGCTACTTTTTGGATCAGATTATCTTGAATCTATTTTAAAAGGCAAATGTGCAGAAAGTGTACGCTCACTGAGCACTTTATTAGGAACACTATACTAATCTTGGGTATGGCCTCCCTTTGCTCTCAAAAGCTCAATTCTCCATGGCATGGATTTCACAGGATGTTGAATTCTGTTCTTTTTGATTCTGTTCCATGATGACGTAATTGCATCACACAATTCCTGAAGATTTTTCAGGTGCACTTTCCCGCTGCAATTCTACCACATCCCAAAGGTGTTCTATTGGACTCATATTGACTGGGAAGGCCACTGAAGAACATGGAACTCATTGTCATGGTCATGAAACCAGATTGAGATGACTTTTGTTTTGTGACATGGTGCATTATCATGCTGCAAAGAAGATGGGTAAAATTTGGACATGAAGGGATGCACATGGTCAGCAACAATACTCAAATAGGCTGTGGCATTCAAGCAATGGTTGATTGGCCCAAAGTGTGCCAAGAAAACATTCCCACACCATTACACCATCTCCACCAGCCTGGACTCTTGACACAAGGCAGATTGGGTCCATGGATTCATGCTGTTGGCACCAACTTCTGACCCTACCATCTGTGTGCCACAGCAGAAATCGGTATTCGTCCGACCAGGCTACATTTTTCCAGTCTTCAGATGTTCACTTTTGGTGAGCCTGTGCCCACTGCAGCCTCAGCTTTCTGTTCTTGGATGACGGAAGTGGAACTTGGGCTTCTGCTGTTGTAGCTCATCTGCCTCAAGGTTTGATGTGTTGTGCATTCTGAGATGCTTTTCTGAGTTACTTTAGACATTCTGTCAGCTCAAACCAGTCTGGCTATTCTTCATTGACCTCTCTCATCAACAAGGCATTTCTGTCCGCAGAACTTCCACTCACCATTTTTTCTTTATTGCACCATTCTGAGTAAACTCTAAAGACTGTTGTGCGTTAAAATTCCAGGAGATCAGCAGTTATAGAAATACTTAAACCAGCCCATCTGGCACCAACAATCATGCCACGATCAAAATCACTGAGATTACATTTTTCCCCATTCTGATGGTTGCTTACCTGAATAGAACATTACCTGAAGCTGCTTCCCCGATTCTGCATGATTTTATACATTGTACTGCTGCCACACAATTGGCTGATTCGATAACTGCATGAGTGAGTATGTGTGCAGGTGCTCCTAATAAAGTGCTCATTGAGTGTAAATTAAGGTGATAGTGTTAATAGAGCAACTGCAGTAGTGGGAAAGGCACAACAGCCTCATACTTTTGTCCAGTTACAATAGTGGGTGTGAACATGCTTTTTTACTAATTAATATCAAGAAAATGCCTACACTTCCTGCCAATACTTGCATTGGGTTTAGTGTCTCTCTCTGGTGGTGCACAGATAGAATAGTAACAAGGCTGAGTGATAATTTTTAATGAATAGGCCAAAAGGTCCTTACAAGTGCAGTAAAATAATGGCATTGGAAATGGAATTATCATTCCATTTCAATTTCAGGCCTCTTATTACATTGCTAAAGTGTGTGAAAAGGTTGGTCATACACTGGTACCAAGAACAATGAAATCTCATGGCTGCTGTATAAGAACAATTAGATTAACAGCACTATTACTCCCATAATTATTTACCACATGTCTGTTTATATAAAGTGTGTAAAATCAGCATTTGTGAATGTTAGACACTATAAGAATACATTTAGACAATTAATACATTTAGAAAATAAATACAGGACAGTATTTCCAGGGCAGAACTGGGATTACAAATATGCCCCTTTCTTCCATTTAGCCACTTTGATGGGCCTAGCTCTGATCTACAGTTCACATCATCTAATACATTGAAGCCACTGAAGGACACAAAGGGACTCTGGATACAAGTCTCTGCTTTATTTTATTTTATTTTTTACTATTGAACCATAAAGAAATCATACATGAACATACTTATCAAGTTTTGTGCAAAATACCTCTTAAACATGGCCATGTTTTTGATGAAATCCAGTGATGATTAAAAATCCAGTTTCAGATTAGCAGATCGATGCAGCACACTGAATTTCAGCTTAACTGGAGTTTTGGTTCCTGAGAAACAGCTATTTGAACTTCAACCTATATGAATCCAGTGGCCAATTTGAGTGAGACCACATTAGCTACTAGAAGGTCCTTCCCTGAAACTACCACTCAAGTTTTATGACAATAGCTTAATGGGAACCACGTCAAATGCCTGCTAAAACCCAATTTGCCAGTGGTGACCATGTTTTGTTTTTTTGTTTTTTGTTTTTTTTTCTTTCTTTTTGTAATTAGGGATCATGAAAAATAGGTTCCCTGTTGAACTAGAAGCTAGCATGCGGTGCTCTCACTACTGGGGCCAGAATTCGATTCCTGGTCAAGGAATCAACCCCAGCAAATGGAAGGTTGCATGAGCCAGTGCACCTGGAAAATGGGAAAGGCTTAGAAAATGAGAAAGCCTCAAAAATGGGAAAGGTTGTGTCAGGAAGGGCATCCAGCGTAAAACTTGTGCCAAAATCAAAATCTATGGGTGATCCGCTGTGGTGACCCTGAACTCCACCTCTTATGTATGCCCCAACCTTTTGCAGACCTCCTCAGAACCTTGTACTGAACATGTATTTCCAGTTTGATTCAAATCCATATAGCCAATAATGAATTACAGCTATATGAGTAAACCAGCTCCACCTCTTTTGACTTGATTGACAAATGGTGGCCATATTGTTTACAGGTGTCAACATGTTTTTAATAATTATTGAGGTTCACACTCTGCTGAGTAGTATGACACCAAATTTGTGAAGACAGGACAAAAATCCTAGGACTAGTTCGTAGTAGGTTTTTCAAAGTATGCAAATTATCATAAATTTGAGTGGGTGTGGCTAAATGGTCCAAAAGGCAGTTTTCTATAGATTCAGAAATAGAATCAAGTTAAAAACGAAATTTCATTCTATACTTTATTTTCCAAGAGATATGCTTGTTTTATGTTAAAAAAATATGAATAGCACCTGTAGTTGCCAAACAGAGTGAGACTGCATCAGTTAGTAGTAGGTCACCTGAACCTACTATCCAAGGTTTATGACAATAGCTCAATGTTAACCCTGTCAAATGCCTGCCGGAAGCTGATTGGCCAATGGCAGCCATGATTTTTAATTAATTAGGTCATCATTAAAAATCTACTTACTGATTAGCACATAGATGCAGCATAATAAATTTCAATCGGACTTAGAAACAGTTATCTGACCTTAGCTCGACCCGTATGTGTGGCTACGTCCTAAACTTTGACCTCAGAATCTCCCCCTGTATATGCCTCTCAAGTTTCGTGTGAATCCATGCAAGCACTCTTGAGTTACAACTGTATGAGTAAATAAGGCTCTGCCTCGTTAATGTTAATTGACAAGTGGCAGCCATATTGTATACAAACGTCAACATTTTGATCGTTATTGAGATTCAGTCTGCTGAGTAGTTTGACACCAATTTTGTGAAGATAGGTCAAAAATCCTTTTACAACAATTACATTAGGGTTGAACCCCTAACTAGCACAATTCATGTTTATGCGGTCTTCCAGGAAATAACAAAAGTGTAAGATTAAAATGATAGTGTCTGCAAAGGGCATATTTAGAATTCATTTATATGGTTGTAGTGAGGAATTAAATCTGAAATTTCATCTGTAGTCAGACTTAGACTACAGGCTTAACCACAGCACTATTTGGACAGTTGTACAAGAGTTGTGCACTCAGGCTGTAGTTTGCAGAAAACAGAAGACCTTGGACTTTTTTTTTTCTTACACAATATTGGCATGAGTGTGGAGCAGTATTAAGACCAGTGCCACTGTTTGATAGTGAAGCTACAATACATGTCATATGTATGTCATGCTGAAATCGATGTGTTGTACACTCAAAAATGGCCATTTGAGAACAATATTAAATGCATACATCTTATACCATTAAATAATTATTATATTGTCCCTGTAAATCCCTGTGTTTTTTCACACGGAGGACAACGGAGGAGGCAGCATCTTAATTGGAGACATTGCTTATGTTGGGGACTGAATGTTATATGGATAAAATTATAAACTACTTAAAGTGAGATGTAATCTGAGCAGATCAGTGCTTGGTCAGATTATTCTTTAAACTCTTCTTTATAGGAGTGCAGATTGAATTAACAAAAAAAATATTGGCATTATTTTATTAATTCAGCAACTTAAAATACGAAATTAAAAGCATAATAAAATAGCCTACTTCCCACACACACTATGATTTCATAACTTTGATTTACTATCTTGTGGCCACGTTAGATTTTGTATTGTATTGCATGTGCACAATTCATCATTAACCGTGCAAGAAAACAGAATGTGCTGGTTCAAGTGCTATTTAATAAACCTCCAGATAATGAGGATGGAAGCCAGTTAAAATAATTCAAATTTGCAGTGATTAATGTGATAGTTATAACTTGAATATGCCCCAAAACAAGCATTTTTAAAATTTTTCTAATCATGTAGTTGTCCATGTCACAAAGGTCTGAATTTTGATTTTATGGACACTCTGAGGTGCTTCCCCCGACTATAACACTCATATGTGATTTTGAATGTCCCATTCCATATTTAGTCCACCCTCTGCTATTAAAATAATCTCCATTCTAACAGGAAGGCTTTCCACTAGATTTTGGAGTGTGGCTGTGGGGATTTGCCCATTCAGCCACAAGAGCATTAGTGAGGTCAGGTACTGATGTTGGGCAAGGAGGCTGGCATTCCAGTGAATCAAAAAGTGTTCAGTGGGGTTGAGGTCATAGCTCTGTGTAGGCCACTCAAGATCTTCCACTCCAATCTTGGCATGCCATCTCTACATGGACCTCACATTGTGCATATTGGCATTGTCAATTGGCAAATTGTAATGCTACAGCATACAAAGACATCATAGACAATTGTGTTCTTCCAGCTTTGTGGCAACAGTTTGGGGAAGGCCCACATATGGGTGTCATGGTCAGGTGTCTACAAACCTTTGACCATATCTCTAAACTCTACAGTTTATAAAGGCTTCACAATATCACTGTGAATATTCATCCTTGCGGAGACACCACTGTTCGTCCCGTTACTTTGTGTAAATTCTAGGTTGTGTCTGCACTAAGGATGTATAGGTGATTCAGAAATGAGTATCTAACAGCATAAATAAAATGAGATGAACGGGTGACAGTACAGATAAGGGAGAGTGTTCAGTCATATCTTGCTCTGTGTTTTAAAGTCTGGCTCTAGTGAATTATGCACAGTGGCAGCTATGAGAGACTTCCTTGAGGACCACTTCTGATCAAAGACTCTTCCTGCAAATTTGAAGACAATACCTGAGTCTTATACATAACCTGGGTACTGAAGTGATGGAGGTTGGTTGAAAGCCAGCAGTTACCAAATAGTCATCATAGTTTTTCTCTTTACCTCTCTCTAAGGATCCTGGAGAGGTTTGCTAGTGTCCGGCTGCCAGGTTCTGTCCTGCTCCACTCAGGGCACATCTTGCCCTGGGAGTCTTTCATTCATTAGTCTCTCTGTCCTTATTGGTATGTATCTCCTCCTCTGCCCTAGGACCACTTCACACCACCCTCCCACTACTCAACACCCCAGAGGCAACTACAGCTCCTAATTGATTTTAATAGTCTGTGTCTCTGTCTCTCACATTATACTTTTGCTGCCTTGCCCTAAATTCAGTCTCAGTGAAGATTTCTAATTTTCAGCCATCTGATCACCTAATGAAAATACTGGCAGGTGTCAAAATCCAGACAGCGACTGCAGAGAGGGATGTGCTGACAATCTGGGTGTCTGTGTATGAACAATGGATGAAGAATCAAGTCAAGGAGAGAGATCAAGAAAGAGAGATATATACGTCGATTTCATACTCATTAAACCATTCACTGAGCCCTTGCGCACTATGGATGGGTGAAAGAGACCACTCTCATCATGATAGAAATGTTTGCAGTGACCTTTTGCTTTAATCTCCTTCCCCCATCTAAAGAGAACAGTTCTAATCAGCTCTAGATTATATTGCTTTTCCCTGTACTTGTTATGGATAGTTAATTGAAGATGAAAAGAAAAATAGTAGGTTCATTATAATAATATAAACAACATAATAATTTATTGAAATTAAAAATAGGTTATTATTTTCCAGAATCACCAATGAAGCTGGTGTATCTCACTGCAAACCCTCAGTTGACAGCTCATTTTCCAGAAAATTGTAGAGTACTGCCACATGGAGCGAGAAGGAGAGGAAGAGGGGGTGAGAAAAATAAAGAGACAAGAGGTATAAGACAGATCTAGTTCTTATTGCTTATTCATGATGCTGGCATATGGATGGTTAAAAATGTCTTCAGAAATCAAGCAATATCACAGCTGTAATGCAATGCAATTCCACATGGATTGATGCTCAAGCTCATTATTTGTGCCTGGACAGAGATTAGAGTGAGATAATATTGTTCTAGTCAGTATTACCCAGGAGTATGTATGGCTCCTCCTCAGTTTGAAGCCAGAAAATAAAAAAATGTATGTTTACTGCTAACTCCGAAGAAGGAACATGACATGTAAGAGATGGATGTATGGATGGATAGAGAGTAATTCAGTGGGGAGAAAAAGACTAAGGACAAGGAATAGTGTAAGAAGGCAGGAAATCTAGGCCTTCCACTGACATCATTATTAATGCAGCTAACTAGTGCTATGTCTACACCTAAACCTAACCCTAGCCCACACTGGACCCTTGGCCTCATTTTAACAGTGATTGGATGGGACAGAGGCTCTATCAGTGGGCAAGTATAATAAGCAGTGGGAGGAGATCCCTGCTGGCAGATGGCCCACAGCACCCACCCAAATCTCGCTCGAGTCCATTAACTCTCATGAGAGCTGCTCAGCTGAGTTTGCTAAAACTCATCACCACAAAAAAAGTGACACACAGCTGCAAAAGAGTACACACATCAAAAAAGGAGGCCATGCATGAGGAGTCTGTTCTACCAACACAACGCACTAAGATGTGCTCATTACGTACTTTGGCATTAGATGACTGTTTACCACATTGTATTTCTCCCCTTCACTTTTCAGTCTTTCTCCTTCAAGACAAATGATTTTATATTTATCCTGCACTGATTAAAGGAAAAGCACACATTTTTCTATTTGGAATGCAAAGACATGTATCACTGCACCTGGGAAGAAAAAAAAGTGAAAAAGGGGGAGACAGAGGACCATACTATCACTGTGGCAACATATGTGTGATATTCTTTTAACCCCTTCTGTATATAAATAAAGTGTGTTGCTATTACATAGAAGCTTTCTGGACAGAAAAAAATGTATTTTCATCAGCCCCATCTGTTGTTATTTTTATTGCATGCATTTTAGTACATTTGCAATTTCTGTTCTGCATGATGACCTCAGTTGTGAAGTTGACACCCCATGTGTCCCTTATCTTCACTTTAAACTCCTCTGAATCTGTGAATCTGTGGTTTCTCATATAAGATAATTGCAACAGTAAATTAATGTTTGGGGCCCGCAGCAGCTCGTTTCACAACCTAGTGGACTCATACATATTCTGTGTGATTTAAACTGTTAAGTCACCTTAATATCATTGCAACATAAATCTATCATAAGATAAATGGTGTACAAGCTAGAAAGATGCAAGATCTAAGAGGCAATGTGGAACGCTGTGAACCAAATCTTCGCAGATGGGGAGTGACAGAACCATACACAGACATGCCACAGTAAATGGTCTCATGCAATGATCTGCATGTCTGTTTCCTCATCATCACAATGTCCTGGATGAGTGCAGCATGTTAGAATGTCATTTTCCACCAAACTTAGTAAGAACAGATTATCTCTTATTGATGTATACATCATGAGCCTCCCTTCCCTTTGCCCAGGGGCCTCTGTGACTGCAGATGATAAATCCAGCCTATTTATGAGTTAAACCCCATCTCACTCAGCAAACCTTCATGTGCAAATGATCTCCTCAGCAGTGTTCTCTCTGCTGATTTTATGCAACCTTAACCCTATGAAAGGAAAGAGGCACACCACCTGAGGTAGCCACTGGAATGGATATTTTTCCCCTCTGTAGTTCCTCTTTCATTTTCTGTTTTCAAGCCTTCCACAATAAAAGACTGAAATCAGTCATTCATCTGGGTAGCTATTTAACCTTTCTGCCTTTTGGCCATTACCTCCAAGCTTCTAAAAGGAGGATAAAAAGAAAAAGTAATAGGGTTGATTGACTGCTCAAGTTAATAGGAGACAGGAGAGCCTTGTGATACACGCTGCTTTCATGCACTAATGCTCTATCTATTAAAGAAGATACTGCAGTGGACTACAACATCGGGAGCAACACTCATTTATACGATAAACAAGTTCAAGCTCAAGAGGCTTTATTGTCATTTCAACCATATACAGCTGGTACAGTACACGGTGAAACCAAACAACATTCCTCCAGGACCATGGGGCAACATAAACAACACAGAGCTACATGAGACTACACAGAACTAAATAAGACTACAAAGACATACACAGGACTACATAAAGTGCATGTGTGCAAACGTGTGCAACAGTACGAGACTGTACAACAATTACTAAACAGGACAATAGGCACAGTAAAGGACGGTGCAGTGCCAACCAGTACAGTTCTTGTGTGGAATAAAGTGCAAAGAGATATTACAATATAATAATAAATATTGTAAATGTAAACATCACATACTAATTAGCATAAAAAATGCAGGTGGTAAGTACAATATTTTGTTTACAGTGTTTTAGCAGCAATTTAAGAAAGAAATGTGCAAAAATTGCAGAGGTAGTGGAATGGTGTTCAGTTAAGTATGATTGTGTGTGTGTGTGTGTGTATGTGTGTATGTGTGTGTGTGTGTGTGGGTTGGTGTCAGTCCAGTCCCTGGGTATTGAGGAGTCTGATGGCTTGGGGGAAGAAACTGTTACACAGTCTGGCCATGAGGGCCCGAATGCTTTTGTCAGACGGCAACAGGGTGAAGAGTTTTTGTGAGGGGTGCGTGGGGTCATCCACAATGCTGGCAGCTTTCCCGATGCAGCTTGTGGTGTAAATGACTGTGATGGAGAGAAGATAGACCCTGATGATCTTCACAGCTGTCTTCACTATCCTCTACAGTGTTTTCTGATCCAAAACAGTGCAATTTCTAAACCAGACAGTGATGCAGCTGCTCAGGATGCCCTTGATAGTCCCTATGTATAATGTGCTGAGGATTTGGGGTGGGAGATGGGCTTTTCTCAGCCTTCGCAGAAAGTAGAGATGATGCTGGACTTTCTTGGCTGTGGAGTTGAGGGATCAGGTGAGGTTCCCCACCAGGTGAGCACCAAGGAATTTGGTGCTCTTTATGTGCTCCACAGAGGAGCCGTCGGTGTTCAGTGGACAGTGGCCACTCTATGCGCTCATGAAGTCAACAACTACCTCTTTTGTTTTGTCCACATTCAGGGACAGGTTCCATAGCCGGTGCGCATCTTCTCTGTATGCTGACTTGTCATTCTTGCTGATGAGACCCACCATGGTTGTGTCATCAGCAAACTTGATGATATGATTCGAGCTGTGCATTGCTGCACAGTCGTGAGTCAGCAGAGTGAACAGCAGTGGACTGAGCACACAGCCCTGGGGGGCCTCAGTGCCGAGTGTGGTGATGTTGGAGATGCTGCTCCCAATCCAGACTGACTGAGTTCTCCTACTCAGGAAGTCTAGGATCCAGTTGCAGAGGGAGGTGATCAGTCCCAGCAGGCTTAGCTTTCCAGTTAGATGCTGAGGAATGATTGTGTTGAATGCTGAACTGAAGTCTATGAACTGCATTTGAACGTAAGCTTCTTTTTTTTTTTTCCAGGTGGGTGAGGGCCAGATGGAGGGTGGTGGTGATAGCATCATCTGTTGAGTGCTTGGGATGATATGTGAATTGCAGGGGGGTCCAGTGAGGGGGTAGCAGGGTCTTGATGTGCCTGATGACGGGCCTCTCGAAGCACTTCATGACGATGGGTGTAAGTGCAACGGGACAGTAGTCATTGAGGCAGGACACTGAAGACTTCTTCGGCACGGGGACGATGGTGGAGGCCTTGAAGCATGTAACAGCAATGGCGCTGCTCAGGGAGATATTGAAGATGTCAGTGAGAACATCCACCGGCTGGTCTGCACATCCTCTGAACACGCTGCCAGAAATGTTGTCTGGTCCAGCAACCTTCTGTGGGTCGACTCTGCGTAGAGTATTCCTCACATCACCTGTGGTGAGACACAGCTCCTGGTCGTTGGAAGGACAAGATCGGACGCGTTTGCCCCTCTCGTTGCAAAGTCCACATGATGATGGAATTTAGGGAGCACTGACTTAGGGAGCATTGATTCGCATGGTTGAAATCTCCAGTGTCAATAAACAGTCTGATGGGATGTGCGTTCTGCAGTACACTAATAGCCCCACACATTTAGCAGAGTGCCTCCATACCATTAGCACTGGAGGGAATGTACACTCCAACTATAAGGACCATGGTGAATTCCTATGGTAAATAAAATGGTCTGCATCTAACAGTCACAAGCTCGACCAGCGATGTGCAGTAACTAGAAACTTGCACCAAGTTCTTGCACCATTCCATGTTGATGTAAACACACAAGCCACCACCGCGAGCCTGACCGCACAGAGCTGCATTTCTGTTCGCACAAAACGAGGCAAGCCCGTCTAGCTAAATGCCGGTGTCTGGAACTCTGTCACTGAGCCACATCTTCGTGAAAACTAAGACGTAGTAGTCTAAACTCACTCCGCCTACTCTGCTGGAGTCGGATGTAGTCCAATTTATTGCCAAGGAGCAGACATTGGAGAGCAGGATGGGTGGGAGAGCTGGCCATCTAGGGTTTGTTTTCAGCCTAGCATGGACCCCGCCCTCTTGCCACGCTTCCTCGCACACCGCTTACGACGTCCCCTCCCCAGCTTCTCCAGAAGATCATTGTGCAGGTTGATTTCTATATTTTAGCAGTATCTGCTGTGGTAGACACAAACACTGGTTGCCCATGTGCCATAAAAAATTAAAGAGAAAGTCAGGATAAGAAACAAAAATAGCACCATTTTGGAGTCAGGAATATGCATCACAATAAGGAAGTTCATACTCTGTCATTATTCAGCTCACATTAACATCAGAAAAGATCTCAGGTAGGAACCTTAATAAACTTTAAAATCTCTATCTCAGCTGATATTGGCATTTAACATTGACAATGGACACCTCATTTAATTTCCTGCTGTGTAAGGTTATTAGTACATGCAACCTGAGAGTCCATAATGATGTCTAAGTCTTCTTATGGTTTTTGGATATTCTTGTTACTCCACACAAACTTGCCTACACTTCACCCCTTCTCTCCATTCAAACCCACATTTCCTTACTGGAAGAGAGGCATGTCAGGTTGAATAATCACATCCATCAGGCTTAATTAAATTTCTACAGTTAGGCCAAAATGGTGACGACAGAGTGCTGGATGATTCCAAACAACTGGTGACTTTTCTCTATGCTCTTTCCTACTCGTCTGCCACTGATAAGGGCATTTAATGTCACAGCCCAGCATGAGACTAGGAGTGGGCTTAGGCATCAGGGAAATCCAATTACTCCGAACTGCTGCTGCCCTGCTCACACACAGTGTAAGTACTACCAGACTCCACATTCCTCACCTTGAAATAAATGAGTATTCTGGTCCACCCACTAACTTCATTAGTCTCAACTCATGTTTGGAGCAAGTTATACCAGTCACAGCTCTTCTCCTACAGATTTTTTTTTTTCTCAGCTGAGCTGGCAGCATAGAGAAGCAGAAAGGGGCAGATATTTTGCCATCTTGGGAGCACTGCATTTTAATGTTGGTCAACGAAGATTTGAAATTTCGTTTCGAAAGTGAATTTTGTGACTGGGTGTCCAACACATATTTATGGTTAAATAGGCTCAGCTGCAAATTTGCTTCACTTTCACCATGCATACATACGTGCACGCAGCAGCTATGTGAGCTGCATTGTTCACTTACTCACTTGCATACATCTAGAGGATTAAATGCAGTGTCCATTAGATGGCACGTCAGAGCCAAAGCATTTTTGCCCATCTAGTTTCCAAGTCGAAACGTTACATTTAGCATAACATTTAGTGTGTAACGTTTAGTGATTTCATGCACAGCAACATTAAACACACTGAGAAAGTCTGTTTCTCTTTAAAACTTTCTGCAGTGGGCGTGATTATTGTCATTGGGCTGCATCTTAAATTGAAAAAACCCTGAGGTTACATTTAAAAACAAGTCCAGAAGAGGGGTACGAAAACAGACCTTTCAGTAGGTTTAAGAGGTTTTTAAAAACCATTAGTGTTAAAGATTAGAAAAACCATTAGTGTTCAGTATACAAGTATGCAATTTGAGACACAATGTTAGTTTGTTTAGTCAGTTGTGGATGCAGTATCACATGGTGCTACACTGCCTCCACACTGATATTGTACCATGGGGAATCATTGCATCAATTTCTGAGAACGTGCACAAGCGAAGTGTCAAATGACCACAGGATACACGTGGCGGCCCTCTTGTGTACACATATGCATAGTTAACACCTTTGCTCTGAAAACTAGCCTCTGGATGCAGCTGAAAGACTCAGCATTGCAAGTTTAAGTTGTGATGTCTGATACTGGAGCACTGACTTACATCTCTCAGCATTTGTATCTTAGGAAAGGCAGCCTTGACCTGTTTTTGCATGAACTGCTAAACCAGCAAAGGTGGAAAAATAAGTACAATAGGCATTGTCCCATTTCCCTGCATTGCTGAGTTGAGGAAGTAAGTGTGTGTGTGTGTGTGTGTGTGTGAGCGAGAGAGAGAGAGAGAGAGGAGGAGAGTATGTTCGTGTGAGAAACAAGATAAAATAAAAAAAGATGTATCTGAGCATGGCACACACTATACAACCTAAATGAGATGGTATATTGCATTAATTATGTACCACAGTCTACAAAGGCAGGAGTTCTTGCAGGAGCCTCAGTAGGAACAGTGCACTGGGGATGTTAGTCTACCACTAAAGCTTATGAGGCCCTAGTGAGGATAGTGCATTGATTTTAGCCCCTGTGATTGAAGGATGTCCAGGTAGGATTACATTAGTCTTAGCTAGACTGGTATTCCCGTGTTGTCTTTATTCCCATCATATTTAACAAGGAAACAAAATTAAAAAAAAAAAAAAAAAACATTCAAGAAAGCATGTAGAGGCGGTCAAGGCTATTTTCCTCAGAAGGAAAAAAATGTGAAAACATCATCATGATTGATGTAGAGTACATCTTAAATGATGAAGATCTGAATAATGAGAAGACTGAGATCAGAACTGTGAAGATCAATCAATTGAAGATACTTATTAATAGTGTTTAAATTAGATGTCTTATATTGGTTGTCCTAATCACGAAGTTTTCAATTTTTCATCATTACGTTTTTCACCTTAAATTGTAAGCCCAGAAAACTGCTTGTCATGGAAAGTGAATGTAAAAAATTCTAACAACACGGAGACATTAAGTATATAAAATATAAAAGAAATAAATCCTTAAAGCGTCTACCTATATATATGGCAATTCTACCCTGAAAATAGTCACATTGTCTCAGCTTAAATAGCAATTAAAAGCCATAACAGAGAAAAGGCTCATAGGTGTGTTGTAAGTAAAGCTGCCCTGTCCCCTAGACATTTCACAAAGGCTCTTTAGCAATGCACATTTCACAGATCATTTCATTCTTTGTGTCCAATCAGCCAATGAGTTTGCATCCTCTGCTCCTCCACAGCTTCCCTCCCCCATCCTCCTCAACCCCCAAAGCCCAGCTCATTCCCTCACAGATGTAATTTTCTGACTGCTTTTGTCCCTTTGTTCTTCATAGACTCAGGGGTTTCTGAGTAAATTAGCTAGATAGCTCGGTCAGGCTTAAACACAGAATGCATCATTTGTTACAGTGTATTTAAAGAGGTCCTTCACAACTAATTCCTCAGACTAAAAAAGGAAGGAGAGGGGGAGATCTGTTCATGTGATTACATCTGAACGTACTGCCTGGCATTCATCATCATTCCTGATATAGAGGCTGTTAGCTGCAGCCATCAGAAAAAGGACTTGGGGCTTGAGTACTGTTACAGGGGCTTCTTTTGTGCTTGTCTTTCTCTTATGGGGGAGTCAGCAATTTCCTAGCGTCATGGAGGAAACCGTGACATAAATTCAGGTCTGTGTCAGTGCCTTCCACAAAGTTGGCATGACCCTGCGCAAATTTGTTCACTGTCTCTTTGCCAGACACATACAGGAGATTTGCTCCACAGTAGGAATGTAGTGGCATCCAAACATAGCATTCCCCAGGGAAATCCCCTCAGCTCAGGGCCTCAGTGATTATAGTTGCACTGAGAGGCATGGAAATCCTCAGCCTTCTTCTAAAATCTAGAACTGAGGCCTCACTATGTCCCTACATACATCTTAAGTGTGCTTATCACATTTTCACATTAAGCCAGATGTTCGTTATGAACACCTGCAGAACACCCATGTGGACATTAGACAATCTGATTTGTAAAAGGATTATATAAAAATATATACTTTTTTACTGTTTAATGTGCATTACTGCAGAATCACTTA
Organism: Pangasius sanitwongsei; assembly: GCA_037576675.1. NCBI lineage: Eukaryota > Metazoa > Chordata > Actinopteri > Siluriformes > Pangasiidae > Pangasius > Pangasius sanitwongsei. The sequence continues at coordinate 12,475,435 of CM075009.1, read as the reverse complement.
ATCCACCATCCAGCTGAGTTTTCATGATTGTAGCTGTCAGTTGACAGTTCCAGTTGCACAGCTGATAATATGATTATGACCCCTCCCTTCTCCTTAAACTTGAAATTGTGGAAATGCTTGTTTTCCTGTATTTTTAGGCTATCAGTTCTGGAGGATTCAATTGTTTATCACAATTTTTAATGGAATATTGTGAACAGGGAAAAATCTATATCACACAAGCCTACAGCACAGTTATAAATTAAACTGTCAGTGTACATTAAGCTCTGAGGAACTGCACTGTGGCTTCATGGGCGAGACTGTGTGTAAGGCACAGTTACTGGTGCTGGTTGGGCTTTTTCACTGATTTACTTCCCACTAAATTGACTGGTACTAATGCTAAGATATGAATGTTGATCTGCCATCCATGCAGCAGTATTAACAGGTTTATGGCCGGATTATAATATCCTCAATAATTAATATTGGACTGGAGAATAAAATAAATGGTCATTTGGATGAAGGGGCTGGACAAAAGAGGAAAGAGAGAGCACAGCAGATGTATGGGGACAGAAAGAGTGCAGTTGAGCATTGAGGAATGGAAGTATGAAAGAAGCAAGGTGGAGGAGGGGAATGGGAGCTGCAGTAGATGGAAAGGCCCATGCTCCAAGTTGTCCATCTGTTGCTTGGTGATGCTCCCTTCCCCCCTCTATTTGTAAAACCAAGACCATCACACTCCATCTTGTAGTCCCTCAGGGCTGAGGGCTCATGGCTGATTTATGTCGCACAGACTGAATCTCCTGCCTAGGTCAACAGCACCACTAGGATTATCATTTCCTTTCTGGCCCATCTCTAATTTGCAGGGTTGGAATGGACACAGGGTCTGAATATGTCCCCGATCATGTACACAAAGCCAGTCAGCTGCTTACCTTCTATCACAGAAAACATGCATTCAGAATGCATTGCTTTTGCAGGCAAATGAATATGAAAAGCAATTAAAGAACAATAGTGTCACTAACCTAAAAGTCCTTCAAGGCAGCATGTTTAGCAGGCTGATCCAAAGACAGGGCAGCAGTTAAAAATTCTCATATTTGCAGGGTGGCATTTACCCAGCCATCCTTAAAGAGGTCACCCAGATTAATGTGGCACATTTCATACTTATAATGTTCTCTCTGGCAGTCGTCATGAAGTTTAGAGAAAATGAAGCAAAACAGACTGATGTTTGCACTTTCACTCACAGTGAGGATGGCTAGATTTGTACTCAACTCAGGACTGAGAAATACAAGGTCAAGTAATGGCACCTGGAAGAAATCAGAGATACCAAACCATTTATGGCTTAATATGCTTAAATGTTTTTGGCATGTTTTATGCCTCCACGTCATGTTTTGTGATTAGTTAAAGTGACAAATTAATTTTTTTCCCCCTAGTATCTAATTTAGTATGCTTAAATGAGTATAACAGTGTGTATGCAGCATATGAATTTTATTGCCAAAGTATGGCATAGACTATAGTATTCTCATGATCTGTTGTCAAATGCAATGTATGAGCTATTGTTTGTAAAACAACTCAGGAACTCAGGGTTTCACATGAGTAATGACATGGTGTGGAACCTTGATTGTAAGTATATCTTAACAAACAGTCACATGCATGTGTTTGTGTAACTTCTATATTCGAGCCCAGATGTTTTTGTTGTTGTTGTTTTCTTTTTTTTTTATTATTATTAATCAATGATTATGGATTATTTTAAAATATAAAATCAATATAAATACCAAAAATATTTATTAAAAAATATTTCTTTATGGCATTTCAATCAACTAATACTACTACAGAACTCTTAACCAGGCTTATTTAAATAACAGGTCAATAACTACAATACAATACATGACTGACATTTATCAGATAATCTGTCACAGCATAAGAGTGTTATCAGAAGATTAGAAAAGATTAAGAAAAGATTAGAAGAAAAAAAAATCACCTGGTCTTTTTCCAGTCTTCAACTGTCCAGTTTGGGTGAATCTGTGTCCATGATAGCCTCAGATTCTTGTTGTCTGACAGGAGTGGAATCTGGTGTGGTCTCCTGCTGTTGTAGTGCATCCACCTCAAGGATCGATGTGTTGCACATGCTGCGATGCTTTTCTGCTCACCACAGATGACTATTTGAGTTACTATATCCTTCCTGGCAGCTCGAACCAATCTGGCCATTTTCATTTCAATTCAATTCAATTTTATTTGTATAGCACTTTTAACAGTGGACATTGTCACAAAGCAGCTTTACAGAAAAAGCTTTTCATCTGACCTCTCTTATCAACAGTGCATTTCCACCCACAGAACTGTTGCTCACTCAATGTTTTTTGTTTCTCACAACATTCTGTGTAAACTATAGACTGTTGTGAGTGAAATTCCTAGATGATACTTTATGAAATTTAGTCCATGGAATTCCTAGATGATACTTTAGTCAAACTAGCCCATCTGGTGCCAACATCCATGCCTCAATCAAAGTCACAGACATCACACTTTTGAACATTAACTGAAGCTCTTGACTTGTATCTGCATGATTTTTTGCATTGCGCTGCTGCCACATGATAGAATGTTGAGATAACTGCATGAAAGTGCAGGTGTACAGGTGTTCCTAATAAAGTGGATGGTGAGTGTATATATACAGTATATTAGTATGCTATGAAACTCAGTGCTACTGGGTCGGAGAAATAGTTTAAGTACATACATTATGGAGATGCTTCATCAGTTTAATTTACGGCGATGTTCAGTCATTTTTAACCAACCGAGTTATATAAACTACTGACTTTGTGTCCAAAGTATCACAAGATAGATGTGACCAAATGTGACCATAAACATGCAATACAGCTAGAAAACAGGATAAGGTAGGACAACTCAGAGCAATGAGCATAGATAATAAGCATGGTTCAGTGAGGGACATCGAGCTTCCACTGTCTTACATTCCTACAAATGAATGATTACAAATAAAATAAATTACTCACGTGAAAACACAAGTTATGTCATAAGGCCAACAGTGTAGTGTAATGTAAAGCCTTTCCAGACTTTAGAGGAGTGTGTACTATTTTCTTTGTTACAATGTACTTTGCCATTTCCAGTGAAATTTCAACTGCTACAGCATGCTTCAAAACACACCCTTACAAAAAGATGTATATGTTCATTTTATTAAGTATACGTAAGTAAATTTCAAATATATTTTCCAAGTATGCTTTATGTAGTAATTGTACAAATATAAAAAATAGTATACTATTTCAATACTTCTTGGGACTAAATTGGCCCACTTTTAGTTTATAAAAGTATACTTTTAAGTGTACTTTAAGTGTAACAATAGTAAACTTTGCATACACAACTATTGTTTCTTTTGTATTGCAACTATACTGTGAACTATACTACAAGTGAACTTGGTATATTGTTAGTTTACTAGTTATGTAGTTATATCCCACTTTTTAGTTTATAAAAGTACACTTTGAAGTATACTCCCAGTAAACTAGTTTAATAGTTTTTATACTGCAACTATACTTGAAAGTTTTCTTTAAGTGAACTTAACATCATACTTATAGTTTAATATTTATATTTTATTTTTGCCCTTTAAGTATACTACTAGGTTCCTATTTAGGTATTAATTTTATTAATTATTTAATTAATACTTGAAATATACATTTAACTGTACTTTAAGTAGACTTGAAGTTCATTCTTTTGTACACTACCAGTGGACTACACATATAAAAGTTCACACACTCAGGCTTAAGAACATATCTGTTTTCTTTATAAATCAAAATTTTCAAGCAAATATTACATTGGATGCCAGAATGTAACAAGATAACAATGACAACTCAAATTTACATCCCAGTTCAAAACAAAACAAACATAAACACAGTATGAATATCACCTTCAATAAAGTGTTAACACATTCTCAAGACTATAAAATAACAGTTTTATTTTGGAAATTTATTTTGGACAAAATAAAAAGCCTCTAAAAATACTCTATAGAACAGATTAAAATCGTCTCAAACTTTAACTGGTTTGTGTTTAGAGCAAATGTTTAAATATGTAAAGTAATGTTAAAAACCTGTAGAAGTAAATACAACATTTAATGATTCAGTTTTGGTAGAATTACGATTACAAACCTTAAATGAAATACATTTGATATTTAAACTACTGTACTGATTAACAGTAGAAACGTTTTTTTCAAATTCTCATAAAGTATAAGCTTTAAGATTACTGTGATATATCCTCAACTGAAAACATACTGAAGAAATACAAACTAAATTGTTACATCTACAAGATTTTCACTGTTTCAATTAAAGTGGGGTTGGAAACTTAATCACAAATAAAGTACACACCACTATTGATTCTAAAACACTTTTATTTAATGTATTCAGACGTAAATTTGAATATGTACCAGAAATGACAGTGTAACATAGCAGATAGAGAACAGTCCACCTCCAAATTGCCAGTAATCAGCTGGATCCTTGGGGCATCTGGGAGGAAAAGAAAAAAAAAAAGGACATACTTCACAGAAAAGGACTTAAAAAGTAGGATTTCATTTTTTTTTTAACCAAACCATATTTTTTTTTAAACAAGCTAAAGCAAACTTTATTTAAATTGTACCAACATTTGCCATTATGAAACATTCTGGCAATGTGAACTGAGTACTATCAGCATTGAGAGCGCTATGTGTCTCTTCCCCTTTCAGTGTGCCAGCTGAGAAAAAAAAAGTTCTTATTTGTATTGATGAGCATTGATGACTTGTCTATATAATATTTTACTGACACAACTACCAGCCTGATAGTTTTATTATCCATTGGTGCTACGTTAACTGAGTGTTTGAGCAGGTCCATATTAATTCAGCAATCAAATATGCATATTTTGAGGTTTAAAACAAAGTTAATGTTTTTATCCAGAATGCATGTTATAGTAGCCATTGGATTGCAGAGCTACTGCCTGGATAATTTTGTGGGAATGACCAGCCAACTTACATTACTGTGCATCTCCATTGTGTTATATATCCTACCAGCCAGCATGATGGAAAAAGTCATAGAAAATAGAGATTCATGCTCATGGTGTGTTTGAGGCACTGTATATTTTTGTATTTGAAAGGAGAGGTTTAACACTAGTTTTGATTTGGCACCACTGGACTCATTGTACAGCTGTGTCAAGATGGTTGGCTATGGCTTTAAACTCAAGAACAGCATAGATGAGTAAAATATTGTCTGAAGGGTTTGAGCCAGACTGGTGCCTCTGTGTGGAGTTTGCATGTTCTGCCTCTGTGTTCACATGTGTGAACCTCCCACAAAAGGTAAATGTCAATTCTTAGGAAAACAGATAAAATTAACATGTGCCAACAAACTGGCAAGAATATGGCCACTAGTGTGCATGGTATCCACTCACTGTCTTTATGTCAGGATGACATGAATACTCACTGCCTCTGAACATCTTGTGGCAGGGGACTTTTCATTCCCAAAACATCTGGATCATGAGGGGAAAACACACATACACACACAAAAAAACAAACAATATTAGCTATTGGCTTACTGACAGAGACATGGGCATGCAAAATATCACTCAACAGCTCCACACAGAGTTTTGTATACAATTACAAAAAAAAAAAAAAAAACTCCTTATTTTTCCTTAAAATTAAGATTTTTTTTTTTTTTACAGTGTGGGTAACTTACTCCAAGGAACACCAGATGAGAGATGAAGATGGCTGATATGATAAGAGCAGTCTCATTCAATCTGTGGACTGATCAGGATTTTTAAAAAAAGGGGGGCGAATAATATGACTATATTACAATAAACACCTAGAAAACATTCACATCTTTTGTTTTCTTAAAAGTGACTTCTTCACATTCATCCTCTGAGGAACAACCTGTAGTATGTTTTTTACCTACTTTTGCCTCTGACAGTCATCACCTTACCTTGACGAGCATGTCTCTGCGATTAGAATAAGAACTATCAGTGAATTTATATATTATGTATATAAGTGCATGGAACTTTACATAAATTTTGATTCATTCCAACTTAGGTGTATTGCTTGATATTCATTAATCAAGGGCAGGATTACCCTATGTTGTCTAACAGTATACACAATATTTGTGGAAGTTCACATTTTGGATGGTACAACCAGGTGTTAATGTGAAATAGGTCATCTCTAACCATATCAAGCTAACAAGGGTTACAACTGGGTGACTCAACTAGGCAGAAATATATGGCGATTAGCATCTCACTTTAACACACTACATTCTGATGAAGCAGTACAAAAACATACACACACTGGGCTACATAAATTGAAGACATGAACACAAAACATAACGTTACATTAGGATGTTACAGAAAATAACAGGAAAATGTTTTCTTACCTAATATTGCCAATATTTTTGCAGGATATAAATTCACTTAACTTTACATAAGTGACCAAATAGTTCCTGAGTATTAGAATTTAGAATTTAGCAGGCAGATGTAAAATAAACCAGGTAACAGCCATTACTGGAGAACTGTCCGAGTAGCACCCACTCAAAAAGACGCAAATTTGACTGGTGACAGGTGCACACAGCTGTCATTGGCCAGTTTCCTGGATGACAGTCAGATTAACCAATCATGGTCAAAGCAACATGGTGCAACAGCCAAGAGCAATTGTTTCAACATGGTAACATAGCAACAACTATACGGAAAAGATTACTTGTTTTAAAAGAAAGAAAAGAATTGTGTGTATTTAGTTTTATTTTTAGGCGGTTATATTTAATTAATTGGTCAAACTGTGTTTTCGATGCAGTGTATGAATAAAAATTTAATAACGTATGGTAAAGTTTTATTAATACTTATAGGCTTACACACACACACAGAGTACAATATATACCATATATATATATTTCCACACTTAGTAAGTGTTTAAGGCCCGCTGGGAGGGGAGACGGTTGGTCATTCCATTCCTATGCAGATCTGCCAGTCTATCAGTCCATCTGTCTCTCAGTCTGTTGATCCATCACAACTCCAACACACTGATCCATAGGCAATGTTTCCTCTACATTTAGCCCACTTAACAGTGGTAGATTATTATTATTATTATTATTATTATTATTATTATTATTATTATTTCCTTGGTTGGCCTCAACACAAGCACCGACAGGTATAGGCCCAGTGTTTAGAAGTGGTTCTTTAAACAAAATCCATATTATATATATTATAAATATATATAAATATATATTAAAAAAAAGAAAAAACATTTTCATGCCATTGCATGCACAAGAACCAAAATAAGGACTGACAGCAACAGAGATGGAACAATCAACAAAAATCTCCTGCATCCACCACTGCTACAAAACAGCTACAGATCAATCACTGCATACGTATCCATATGACATACTGTATGTAGGCCTATATGAAAAGCTAATGGCTGGATTGACATCATGGTGACATTACTGTTACATTCATGTGGCCCATAGAATGACCCTCTTGCATTTTAACAAATCTTTGACCTTTCCTTTAGAACCACTCCTATGCCAAAATGCCAGCTGTGCACACATGACAGTGACAATTTCCCCTTTACTGTGTTGCAGTGTTACACAACCTGTTAGTTTAGGGGTAAACCTCTGCCCACAGTTGGCAAACACCCATTTGCCAACATTGCCATAATTCCATACAAGTTACATTTGTCTTCAGACTTTTATTTAACTGCATTTAACTCCATTTCCCCCTCTTCTTGTCTTTATTTTTCTGCATAGCTCTGGGCCAGCCAGATCCAAGGTGTTGACTGCAGTGGTTAAGCCATTAGCCATCCCTGATATGGGGCAATGTAAATTGAAATTGACGTTTGTACATGTTCCTTGATTTTTCGCTGGTTTGTCCAGGAGTGTAAACACCAAGAAAATGTTCATATAAGAAGGCGTTGTTTTGTAATATGCCTTTGGCTTTGACTAAAAATAAAGGTTTTTTTTTTTTTTGGTTCACTGTCATTTCTGTTATTCTCCGTTCTGAAGCGTTGCCTATTATGAACACTTTAAATAGTAAGTCCACACCAAATCACATATGGCTAAAAGTTTCTGCTTCACTGCTCTCTCGAGGTTGAAACTTTCAAGCATGTTGCTGCTCTCAAGGACTTAAAGCTTATCATTCTTGCTTCTACTACTTCCTACTACTTCCTGCTTGGACTACTGCGATGCATTGTTTTCCTGACATTGCCTTTACTCATTTTACTTTTTTCTGATGCAGTGGCATGTATGTGCAGTCCAGCTTTGTACTCCTTAAAAAAAAAAACAACTATGCACTATGTTTGATGATGAAAAGTGTTTGCTAAATTTGTATCCAAAATTACTGAGTACATATAAATATAAAACTAATTAGATTTACCTTAAAATTACAGAAAGAAAAACATTAAATTGTTAGTATGCTCATAAACCTTTATATAATGAGCTACATATTTAATTACAGATAATTAAATATTATTTAAAAAATTATTGCTCTGTATAAGAGTGTCTGCCAAATGCCATAAATGTAAATACAAGTGCCATAATTATTGTCATTTTACATAAATTTGTATGTAATTTAAGAAAGCAGAAAAATTGCTGTATAAAAATATAGTAATTTTTCTGTTAAAATAAAGAGAAACAAATGTAATTTATCATTATTTGTATAATACTTATGTTAATTTACAGATAATGTCCTTAATTTTACAGAGTTTTGTATATTATTTAAAAAAAACAGAAAACTACTGTAAAATTATGCTTGGATTAAGTAACTTCTGCAAGAACATCAAAAGTTATGTGACAGTGGAGTTCTTGGAAAAGATATCTTGATGCTAATTTGGAATTGTGATGGCACACCAGTGTTCAAAAGTTCTAAATGCAGCATTTAGATTTAGCACTTATGTTCAGTTTCACCAATGTACTATTTACTCTAAGCTATTCCACCTGAAGCTGACTTCTTTCTATAAACTTGTAGCTTTATAAGATAGTATATAAAACATATGCTGGAGTACTACCTCAAAGAAGCCAATATGTGAAAAAAAAAAAAAGAATTTAATAGGTTACTCTATCAAAAGAGTAAACACAACTACAATCCAAGTATACTTAGAATACTTAATTATACTTTTCTAAGTATATCTCGATCAAAAGATTAAGTACAAGTATAGGCCAAATAGAATTTTCTGTATACTTGTCGGTATAAGCCAAGCATACTTAAGTATAATTTTGTTAAGTATATCTCTGATAAGTACCTACAATGTAGAGTGAAAATATACTCTTATATTTTTAGTTTAAAAGATGTATACTAATAGCACACTTGAATAAACTTCATTTTTGTAAGGGCAGTCTAAATGCCAACAAATTTTATCGATTTATTTTTTTGATTACAAAATGAGAACATTAAGAGAATGTGTGGCTATTGTATTATTATTTAGCCTCTATAGTATGCATATCTAGGTACACATATTTCAAATGATCCAAAACAGAGTACTAAACTGCAACATTTCTGATTTGTCAGCAATGCTGTGAGACTTGGATATTAATGTATTATTTCTGTAGGTCAACTTTATTTCCAGAGCAGTGAAAAATATCCCACCCCAGAGCTGACATACTACTCTGAAGCAGTGAACTGTACTTTACATCTTTTTTTAATACAAGTGATTGGCAAGCTTATTCTCCCGATGAATTTCAATAGACCTTCTCTGTGAGGGGGAGTAGCTGGGTGGTATTCTGCCTGTGCTGCTCTTTTTCTGGCTTTGCTAGAAGTTAAGCTGTATTGAGCATTTAATTGCTTTCACTTTTAACATCATGTTATCTTTTGCATGGCAAAAAAAAGCAAGAGATATAGTCTTATCTGGGATTGGCAGGCTGGCATGTTCTGTTGCCATTTGTTATTGTTAGTGCAGACCTTTGACAGAAACATCTGTGATTTGAGGATAAAGTGGTAGCAGGATGTGAGAGGGCTGTTAATTCTTTTCAGAAAGATGTAATTTACAACGGCACCACCAGAGACCGCAAAAAAGGACCCTGGCAAAAGATTGCCACATTACATAAGCATGTCCTTCCTACTATAAAGGAAACAAATATTTAAAAAGGACTTTCATTATCCTCAGATCATTCATGAGGAAAAAATTTTAGGCTCTTTAAAGTGCTACATATTGAAGCACAGGATGTAAACAAATCAATGTTTCTAAAAAAAAAGTGAAGCGTATTCATGTGAGAAGAGCATTTTGGGGAAAGATATTGTGCTTTGCCAGGTGTTCTAGCTAGTCACTGCTGCTGTATATGGATGTTGCTATGGTGATGGCATTGACTTTTAGTAGTACTAAAAAAAACCTTTTCAAGCCATGACTTGTGTGTGCTCACCAGGCCTATTTATTATGAGCTAATGTAAGTCACTTGAGCCAACCTTAGCCTAGAGCCTAACCTTCCATTCCTTTTTGATATCTACATTTTGCTGTTAATGTGAGCAAAAGATAGCTGTGATGATCAACATTTTCCCATTTCTCTCTACCTCATGATCATGTGTGGGCATCCATTTGCCTGTATCTCTAAGAGTTAAATATCAATTTAAAGCCCAAATTTAAAGGTGGATCTCAGCCCAGAAATGCTGGAAAACTGATAATTAGAGATGTTATTTGTCTTATCTGTCAAGCTGAGAGCTATTCAACCATACATGATTTGATGGAACTATATTGATTTCCCAATAAAAAATTGCTCAAATGTGGACCTGATTGTGGAAGGTTCCCCACTGTAAAAACTGTCTGTGACCAATTTTCAATCAACTGTTAAATTTAATTATTGTATTACTAAACATATCTTATGCCATTGATGTTTGGAAGGATTACAGATCTTTGCACTCTTTATTGAATTGATTTTTATTTACTTATAGCAGTTCCTTAATATACTATTTGTGTGTACATTAGGCATGTAACTGAATATGAATACACATTCAGATTGAACACATAATGCATACTTTATTTCTTTATTTCTTTTGGTCTTTTTTTTAAGAAAGCCTCTGACAAGGTGTGTCCAGGGTGCAGGACAAAAAAAAAAAGTCGTTTGAGGAGGGTTGCAGATTTCAGCAAAATTTCCACCAGAACTACATCTCAAAAACAGCACAGAAACTAGCCCAAAATGTTCAGGAATAGGAAAAGGAGAAAGCATTTTCAGGAAAAGCATTTTCTTCTTCTCAGTCTTTTCAGGGGAACACACTGACAGTGGTGCACATTTCTTATTTGCAATATAGTGTATATTGCATTATATCTGCAATATGTGGACATTATGCATGGAACATGGCAACCTTGTTTGCGGAAGAAAGACAATCTTCATTAACATGATACTAATTCACTATTGATGCACTTTTCAGTTTCATCCCGACCTAAACTACCTTACTGAGCTACAAAATAAAGCTAGATTTTTACCATATTTCTGTACAAACAAAAGAAATATGATTTAATACATTGAGTTGCCACTACATATAGCTGTGCACTGTGCACAGAGCAGTATATCTCTGCTGGGTTCTCCAAAAAAGAATCATTTAATTAATTCTAAACATATTGTAAAACTTGTACGTTCATTGTGCATGTTTTTCATCATTCTTAAATGATTGTTCTCCATTGTTATTAAAAGAAGATTTTCTATAATAATGATAGAGAACAATCATTTAAGATGATAATGTAATTGTCATTTAAGATGACAATTATAATGAAATGCTACTTCAAGGACCCTAGTTTGACACCACAGAAGCACTGTGTCACAGCTTTATAGCAGATTCTGATAGTATGTCCAGTGAATTTTTCAGATTTTATGGAATGTTCCACAGGAGTTAAATTAAGTTATGCTATTTGTTGTTAGATTTTGTGAATGAAAAATGAGTTTTTTCTAGTAGCCCTGTTCTTTTACTGTTTTCCAGAGTTCCCATTGCATAGTGGTAGGGTTAACATGAAAAAGCTTCCGGTATAGACCAGACCCACACCCACAATGTGAAAACAGATATGAGTATTTTGAGCACTAAACAGATATAGATACAGATAATGGCATTGTGTTATACCCCTAATGTACAGAAAGCACTGCACATAACCGTTAATCATGCATATGCTCTATGGGGAAACATTGAGCATATGCAGGAGCGAGCATATGTATGTGTGCGCACATGAAGAGAAGTTGACCCGAAGTGAGAAGGAGAGCCTAGCAGGAAAATCAACATACCAGCAGCACACAGTTTGGAATTCTCCTAGTTATTATTCTTTGTGAAGGCAAATGGAAGATAAAAAAGACCATGATGGAGCAAACAGACGAAACAGATGGATGAAGCGACACAAACAAATCCCCGTGACCAGTGGCATTAGCATAATTTAGCTAATATGTATACTTTGCCTGCTGTCTAATTTTCTCAGATAACAATTAGATATAGTATACACTGATCAGCCGTAACATTAAAACCACTGACAGGTGACGTGATTAAGTGTAATTATCTCATTACAATGGTACCTGTCAAGGGGTATATATTAGACAGCAAGTGATCAGTCAGTTCTCAGAGTTAATGTGTTGGAGGCAGGAAAGATGGATAGGCATAAGGATCTGAACGACCTTGACAAGGGCCAAATTGTGATGGCTATAAGACTGGGTTAGAGCATCTCCAAAATAGCAGGTCTTGTGGGGGTGTTCCCGGTATGCAGTGGTTAGAACCAACCAAAAGTGGTCCATTGATGCGTGTGGGGATGTTCTTGGTGATGTCACTGTGGTGCTCCATTTTCTCGACTTGATGATGATGGCCTTCACGGTGTTCCATGATACATCTAATGTTTTGCAAAATTTTTGTACCTCTCTCCTGATCGATACCTTTCAGCAGTGGCTTTGTACGGGGTGTGTAAGATCTTTGCAGACCATGGCTTCAGAAGTGAGATGAAACCAAGAAGATGTGAAGAAAATTCTACAGAAACAGCTGGTCTTTATTTGGGGTTAATCAGAATAATTTCATTGATGACGGCTGTATGATAATTACTTTTGAACATGAGATTGAATGTGATTGGTTCATTCTGAGCACAGCAACATCCCCAATTATAAAAGGGTGTGCACACTTATGTAGCCAGGTTGGTGTAAGTTTTTTATTTTTCCTATTTTTCCCTAAAATGTTTCTGATTGTTTTTCACTTAATTTTTATACATTGTAATTTCACATTAAGGGTGGAAAAAGTTCTTATGACTTATCTTGGTTTCATTTTTTTTTTTACATCACAAAAACCTGCCATTTTAACAGGGGTGTGTAGACTTTTTATATCGACTGTGTGTATGTATATCTATGTATAAAGACATTTGTGAGGACCACAACTGTTATTTAGGCCTTGAAAAATAAAAATAAAGAACTGAAACAAGATGTACTTTCTTTTTCACAAGACTGTTTATTAAGCTTTAGCTTTAGCTGGAATAAATTGGCTGTGAGGAAAATTATAATGCTGAGATATTGTCTATAAGAGAAACTACCTGCATGAAATTAGAGTGGTTGTTCTGAACTTGCAACTTTCTTGGCATTCTTTTTATGTCTACCTTGATATGTAAGAAGAAAGAGTGAAAAATGTAACAGTCAACAAAGAAGAACATTAGTTTTGTGGTCAATTTAAGAAACGAAACTATTTTCCTATTTCTCATCCATTCAGATCCCTCAGAAGGCTTCCACTGCCAGGACGAGTGTCGGATCCTGGGCCACTCAGACCGCTGCTGGATGCCACGTGTGCCAGTGTCAGCACATGTCAAGTCACCCGAGCACAGTCGTGACGTCATCGCCCTGTCTATTGAGGCTACTGGCATGGATGTGCCACATTATGAGGACTGTGGAACCAGCAAAAGGACTTTTGCCACCTTTGGCAAGGACGGGCCAGATGAGGAGCCTAAAGGCAAGAGGACAAATGAGATGACCACAGGCATCTGCAGCCCTAAAGCTAACAGTGGCCTTCGTGAGGCCGGAAACGGGCGTGAGGCCATCAGCCCCATCACATCACCGGCACACCTTAAGAGCCCGCAGTCCAAGCCACCCACTGGCTACAATACATTAAAATGCTGTGATGTTGAGCGCATCGCAAACCATAGTCTGCTGCGCCAGCCGGAGGGCAAAGACAGCGAGCCGGCCGTGCGTGAGATCAACACACAACTGCAGGATGGACGGGAGAAGGAATCCCCTAGTAGCAAGCGTCTGAAGGACATTGTGCTTTAACTAGCTCACAGACACTTCCACCTAGACTGCAAGTGCTGTTCTGAGTGTGTGTTTATACGAGACAGAAAGAAGGGGCACACAGCTTTTTCTCGAGAGAGAGAAGTTGCATACTTTTGTTAGTCACCAAGGAAGATGCTGGACTAAAAATATGTCTGCCAGGCTCAGGCAGAAGCCATGGCTTCATAGTAACAGGAATTCTTGTCTTGTTTGTTTGTTTTTCTTCTGTTTCTTTTTTGGAAAACAGTGGACAAGAAGGTCAGTGTTAGCTGTGTGCATGCTAATCCCATCCCCCTTCTTGTCTCACTCAATCTTTTTTTATCCTTAAGAGGGAAAGACCTTTTGGAGGACTGGGGTGCCATCTGAGTACACGCATTGCCTTTTAGACTCATAATAGACTGCTTTTGGATAATGCCTTTTTCAGTGCAGTTTGCTTCAGCTGCCGAATGGTCCCATTGTACCCAGAGAGAATAATCCATTGTTCTGGAGGAGAACTTTCCCATGTTCTGCACTGCCCAGCTCAGCTTTCCCAACAGTTGTACATGAATGTGTGGGAGTGGTCTGCAGATCTCATTTCATTTCCTTATTTCTTTCCTCATCAGATAGGACAAAGCTCTTTGGGTTTCCTCAAGACATTATTTAATGTAATAATTAAATAAAACTGATATATGTGTTTATTACCACAAATTAAGCTAACTCTCACAATCCTCTGAAGTTGATGAAACATCCTCCATGGAAAAAAGACTCATTGCCTTTTAAATCTTTTGTGCCCATTCTTGACTGTAGCCAATGGAGCATTGTGCTCTGGTCTTGTTTTTTTTTTCCCTTGCTTATTTTTTATTTGTTGTAATTTGTTGTTGTTGTTGTTGTTGTTGTTGATGTTGTTGGTTTTTTTTGTTGTTTTTTTTTTTACTTATCTAGGGGACTAGGATAGAAGGGGTCATCACTCATGTCTTGCTATGTGAAAGTCTGTATTGGGTTTACTATGATCATTTTTAATAACCTGTTGTTATGTGACAATCCCTTTAATGTTTTGTTGCAAGAGTAAAAACAAAAAAATAAATAAATAAACACTGGTGTTCAACTAAAGCTACAGTAGCATTTGTTACACAAACACAAAAAAGAAAGAATTGTGAAAATATATTTTATAAATAATTTAAAAATATATAATGAAAATATTTAATTCTGTTGTTGTTCTTTTATCAGCCAAGATACAGCTGAAATTAACAGGCTTTTTTAAATGACTGATTACTTTTGCTTTCAACTGATCTTAGATTTCTGTTTAATGTGTTACCCCTGGTAACTGTTTATTTCAGTCTTCTTGTAAAAAGTTTCTTACTGGTCAGTTCTTGTGCCATTAAGTTTCTGTGTTGGCAAAATGCAGGGAAAAAGACAAAAAAAAAAATCAATGTCAGCACCAACAGTAGTGTGTCAGTACAAGGGGCTTAGAGTGATATAGGAAAAGAAATAAATAATCCAGGCAAACATTAATATCGCAAGTTAACAGATTGTTGCTCATGGTTAAAATTTAAGTCAGGACAAGGATCACACTTGTTTCTGAAGTAAGGAAAGATACTCGACTCATTTGTGAAGCACTATTTGAGGCACTTGATATATTCTGTGGGTAATAGCTTTATGTAGCTTTCTGTAGCTACATGTGTCTGAATAGATTTGAAAAGCATTCCAGTTATGACTAGCACAGTGATGCCAGTATGTATATTGTTGACAAGACTACATAGATTACATGGAAATGTTGGTATGAAGAATGGAAGGTCATATAATTTAAGATTTGAAAACTGACTGTGTTAAAGTAGAGTCAGATCGTTAAAATGCAAATGATATAGATCATGTATCTGAATGTTTTTTTCTGGTCTCACCAACAGCGTCTGGCAACATAAAAACTGAATTATCACTGAATGTACACTGCAGATTATAATTAAACTTTTAAATGTTGTCCATATTGTCTCCTTATTGTCTCCTTTTCTGATTGTATCAGTGCTGCGTGTTTTTGTAACACTATTTTTAATTTCGCATCACATGGCTAATAATGCACTTGATCTGCTTTAACTGGAAATGTAGTGAGTGAACGTGCATTGTTGAAAAGCAATAAGCATGACCTAAGCTATGCATATTGCAGTTATTCGTTCTTAAGTGATCATTTGTCATAAATAAAAGTGTAAACGCTATAAAGTAATCTGAATATGTACTGAATGCGTTCTTGAAAATTATATGATAATGCACATGACCTAAGATTAAATGTAGCACCTGGAGCTCTATCTGGAGGTTTGCATTAAGATTCTAGGCTATGCGCTTGTTGGCATATAAAACACCTTTTTTGGCCAAAACTAACTATAAGAGCAATATAAAATATTCACCAAAATACTAAAAGAAAAATGAAATGACTACAATAACCTGTTGACCATACATATGTTAATGCAACCTAATTATTTTAGTCCTTTATAACTGAAGGATATTGCACAAGTAAATGTGTAAAGGGATCCATGCTGTGAAGAAAAATAGAGAAAGCTCAGAGGGAAAGATATACCCCTGTTTTACTAATGGCCAGTGTAATGGGCTGAGACCAGTTTAATTTCTTGGAAGAATTTTCCTTGGTATTTTAACAATGACTGGGCAAATAGGACAGCCAGCCTTATTGAGCATAGTCAAAATCATGATAGTTATAATTACTAATTTGATAAATAAGCCGATTACTGCTAATCAAAGCTGCTAGCCTTGTCTCTAATGAAGCACTAACGACTCATCTTACTGTGTGGGTGTTTATGCTCTGTAAGGTCATGACATGGCACTTACAAAAGGTTTCATTGGCATTGAATTACAAATAAGTGTACTTATCCCTTTTTCATGAAATGTGGTTAGCACGAGACCAGTCTACTACTGTGCCATATATATTGAAATATAAGGCATGCCCAAATAATGTTTAGGGTGAATTCCTCTTTTCAAGAGCTTTATATTAAATGTTATGAGAAAATAAGACCCATCGATAGACTGATGATAGATTGATGTTCCAATCATTTAAAAAGATAGAGAGAGAATATAAGAATGATTAAAATAATTTATATTTAACACTTATAGAGTGACAAGGGTTAGGAAGCGGGCAGGGAGCTAAACTCTCTTCCAATACAATGCCATTTATACATTGCCCCTTCCTTATCTCGCTCCCTCAGTTGAAGCCATCTCTAGTATTTGCACTGACCTCTTTCTTTCATATGGCTTGCAGCTGTTCCTGCTGAAGGAGAGGCCTCATTCTGACCTTTTTTTTCCACATAAGCCAACCTCTAGATCCAGTATAGCAACTCAATATTAGCTACCAAATGAGTCTACCAAAAGAGGCAAAGCCTTAAAGTATACTTTTAAGTATGGTAAGAGCAAGTAATTTGAGTAATGATGGGTAATGAGTAATGATCTGAGTGTTCAGATTTTTAGGAAACTCTTGGGCAATGAGTTGGAAACAAACAACACAGCAATCAGGCAAAAGTAACTCATTGTTCTCTGTGGATTCAGGGCATGAAGGGAAGGTTTATACACCTTTGTCAAAATTATTAATGCTTGATTAGTAATGGTTATTTGATGTTAAATTTAAATATCCCAAGTACAGTGTGTGCAGTACAGTGATTGTGACATTTTAAAAGTTGTGAAGCATGTACTAAGCATAAGACATTAAAAGGAAAATTACAATTTTTGCCAGTTCTCTTGATTGTGCTCTCATGGTCAACTGTTGTATACAGTAGAAGGGACATATTAGCCTTTTGGTGGTCACCAGGGGCTGTGTTGCTCTGTTTATAGTGGGCAAAATTCACCCTGCTATTTGTTTTTTGGATGTTCATTCTGGGAGCGAGTAGTAAATTTTAGAATTAATGTTCTATTTTACACCCTTAATTCTGCTGCTAATTGAAAACCCCATCATGGCATTGAGATGCAAATAAGAGGGCTGGGTTAGAGCCTGGCTTAATTCCATATATTGAAAGCAGCTGGACCCAGAATAGCATACTGGAGTCCAGCATAAAGACCAGGAGGAGAAAAAAAACAACGATGAGTGAAAATCTTATATCGTTGTTTATTTTCATGAGCCTGACCACTTAACACTTATCTCATGACTGTCTACTCTAGGATTTTAGAGTGAAGAGTAAAGCTGAAATGTCAGGCAGATAATGGCCTCCCCTGCAGATCCACACCTTTAGGCAAGTCCATTATCATCCCTGCAGGAGAGTAATCGGATCGACCTAAAGCCAGTGCAGTGGAGGTCCATATTCAGTCACACAGACCATCTGCATGGGATGTGTGGAGGCCTGAAGTGCACAGCAGGTCAGTAGCAGAGAGGCTCTCTACTAGAAGGTCAAACTCATTTGAAAGTGAAGAACATTGGGAGAATACAAACCAGAGGTCTTAAGATGCTGAGGTAATACCTCCTGTGATCTATTGTCTGAGTAATGCTTGCAGAAATGGCCTGTGGACAATGGAGCAACATATTCAGTTGGAAGTTCTAGCTTTTATTTTTAAGTGAATTTCTCATTTGTCTGCTTCTTGAATACCATGTTTTGTGAAAGCTCAGACATTAGGAATTTTACATGCAAGAGTGCCTCTGCTTCTACTCGTTTCTCTTCATTTTTTTTAAGATTTCCCATGAGTTCGTTGAAAATCCACAAATTTTAAAATCCTTTTATATGTATCCCCTCTGATTGGACTACTCATTCTACATAGCTAATGAAATTCTATATCTGACAACAAAATCATGACCCAGAATCAAGTTGGTACTGTATTACAATGACTAAGATATTGGCTTTTAATATGTTCTCCAATTTGAATAAATACAGTCAGGTCCGGAAGTACATGGACAATGATGGAATTTTTGTGATTTTGCATTTATACACCACCACAATGGATTTGAAATAAAACAATCAAGATGTGATTGAAGTGTAGACTTTCAGCTTTATTTTAA
>CM075009.1:12415945-12453488 GCA_037576675.1 Pangasius sanitwongsei | reverse complement strand
GTCTACACTTCGATCACAGCTTGATTGTTTTATTTCAAATCCATTGTGGTGGTGTATAAAGGCAAAATCACAAAAACTATATAAACTAAGTATGAAAAATTTTGGAAGACCTTTTGCTAAAAAATTTTAATTTCCTCTATGTATGGAGACTTTTGGGACACCCTGTAGTGTAAGACCTTATCAAATGGATGCCATCTGAAACCTCTTCTAATACAAAGCAAGCAAACAGTGGAAGAAATCTTTAGAATATTAATGCTCCATAAAACACAAGAAAGAAAGAAAGAAAGAATTTTTTTTATTTTTGCTAAATTACTTGTGTTTAATGCCAAAATCACATATCCGAAAACTGTTTAAATCCAATATTCGTAATATTTATGTTTTCCCCATATCGTAACTGCATTGTCATATTTTTGTAATAAAAAGCAAATGTATTATGTATTTGTCTCACTTTAAATGGAGGCAATGTCATCTTGGATGGGCCAGTAAATATGAGTCACATGAAAAACACATCAAGCACTTTCACTACCCCCCCCAACCCCCCCCCCCCCTTCCCCCGCCGACTTGGGAAATGGATAGATGCAATCAGTTTTATCTGCAGAGCAAAAATAAATGTGAACCACAGCAACGCACATATAGCCAGTTCGAGTCCCTGAAAAAGGCTTGTAAATATAAGCAGGTCTAAGCTGAAACCTTGACAATGCTTGACAAACCTGTCATGCTTGACAATATTCTTTCATTCAAAACACCCCTGTTAATATGGTTGGTAACACATGATAATGCATTCCATGATTGGAATGTCAATAAAAATTATGTTCAGTGTAGAAGTACTGATGAAACAGTATGAAATAGAATTTGAAATTTGCAAATGCAATTTACATGAAAATACTGCATGTTAATGTGGTGATGGGGAATCAACTTACAGAAGATAAACATAATATTTTGGTCTAAACAACACAGTTGTTTATAATGTTATAAATAAATAATATATAAAATATAAATCGCTTTTTACGTTTTTTTTCTCAAATAAATAGCTGCAATCACCTTTTAAAATATCTGCTAGATTTACCTGCATTTATTAACATATGCTGTACCATGACATCATCTTTATAAAATCTATTGATTTACGTACCCAGTTAATAAATGAATTCTATGTAAATCAATGGATAACTTAATTCTCAACACTCTATTCATTTTCTGGAAATTAGCTTAATTTTTCTGTACATGAAACAAGCATCTTTCTACTTCGATAGGCACAGGTCAGAATAGTATTTGGCACTTGTAATCCCATTTACAAGAGTATTTATGTTTAAAATTTTAAAAGATTTACCTGAGCCTGAGAAATTAAATTAAAACTGAATTATTTTAGTTATATCGATCACTATTAAAATAGAGTAGTTGTACAAAGCTACATATCCCTGTTCTGCATGTTTTATTTGACTTGGACCTTTTGGATGTGCAATACTGCTTGGCCGCATTCCAGTAAGGCCTTGTCATATGCACACAAAACCACAGAAAATTACACAGCCAGTCAAGTTAAACTAAAACTCAAACATGCATTAAATTCTACTTGAACATATCTCACATGCACATTTCACCATGAAAATCACTCAGTAACAACAGGCATAATGCTGTGTTAGTAAAGAAAAAGGTGCTGCTTCAAAAATAGCTAAGATACCTGCAGTTGTATGTACGAATTTCCTTGTTATCCCTTTTGCACTTCACGGCTACAAAGATCATGGTGACAAACAAAATAGCAGCAATGGAACCCAGAGCGATGATGAAGATGAGGGACAGGTTTACTGGTCCAATCTGTTCCTGTGTATTAAGGTCCGGAGAGAGGTAGACAACGATGTACGCAGAGGCAGATAAAGATGTCTGGCCATGATCATGAGCCACAACAGTGATTTGATAGGAGGGCTTGGCGTTTTCTCCAAACATTTTTGTGGTCCGCACTTCACCGTTAATCTGGTCAATTTCAAAGTATGCCATGTCTCCCTCCGAGATGGAATATGTCAGTCTTCCATTTTCTCCCTCGTCATAGTCATCAGCCTTGATTTGAGTAACCAAATAACCAACTCCAGCATTTTTGGGGATGGAAACCTCTGCAGTGCCATTAACGAGTGGTGGGGTCGTCATCACAGGCGTGTTGTCATTTACATCCAGAACAACAATGCGCACCGTGGCATTACTTGTTAATGAAGGATCTCCTCCATCTTTGGCAGAGACCTTAAATTCAAATGTCCGTGTGTCTTCATGATTAAAAGCCCTGACCCCATAAATTTCGCCATTTGAGTTTACAGTAACATAAGACTCCACTGACATTCCTCGAACTTCTGACTTGATGATTTCATAAGACACTGTGCCATTCATTCCCAGGTCAGGGTCTCTAGCAGACACTGCAAGTAGGAACGCACCTGGGACATTGTTTTCCAACACCATTGCTTGGTAATGTGGCTTTGTGAAATAAGGGGGATTGTCATTTTCATCTGTTACTTTAACTGCAAAAGATTTTGAACTTCTCAGTGGGGGATAACCACTATCCTCAGCCAAGATAGTAAGATTGTACATGTCTCTCTGCTCCCTGTCTAGTCGGCCATCAACAAGTAAGGTGGAGAAGCTCTCAAACTCATTGAGTCTGAAAGGCACGTTGCCCTGCAGTCTGCACTGCACTTTCCCGTTTGCACCTGAATCATTGTCTGAAACTCTAACCAGTGCGATGACATATCCAAGAGGTGCATTCTCACTGACCTCTACCATCTCACTGTTTTCAGACAAAAGCTTAATTTCTGGTGCATTGTCGTTGACGTCTATTACGTTGACAATCACTTTGCAGTGAGCTGGAATGGAATTTGGACCCAGATCTTTGGCTTGAACATCTATTTCATGCACACGCAGTTCTTCATGGTCTAAAATTCCATTAACACTTATGATACCAGTTTTGGGATCAATTTTGAACATTTGTTTCGTCAGGTTGGACACAAAATTAATAAATGAGTATACAACCTCGCCATTTGTTCCTTCATCCGGATCAGTGGCATTCAAGTCTATTACTAATGTATTTATAGGAGAATTCTCCATCACATTAACAGTGTAAACGGGCTCATCAAACACAGGATTATTATCATTGGAGTCGATTACTTTGATGTTAAGTTGTACACTCCCAGTCTTTGGTGGTTCTCCTCCGTCCTCAGCCGTGATTTCAAATGTATAATGAGATTGCGTCTCCCTGTCCAGAGTCTTTTCTACTATGAGCTCGGCTATTTTAGATCCGTCTCCCCTGGTCTTGATCTCCAGGCCGAAAATATCGTTGGGGGTGATCGTGTAAGTCTGAACACCATTGCTTCCCGAGTCCGGATCGCTTGCCCCCTCTAGGGGAAACCGCGTGCCTGGAGCGGCGTTTTCTGATATCTCAATGTCGATATGGCTGGTGGGGAATCGGGGCGCGTTATCGTTCACGTCCAAGATCTCGATTTTAATCACGCATATCTCCATCGAGTTGGACATTACCTCCAGAGAAATTATGCACTTCGGCGTCTGTCGGCAAACAGCGTCGCGATCGATTTTCTGCTTAGTGAGGAGCAGTCCTGCCGGGCTTAGGTTTACCCATCGCGGTTCGGAATTGGAGATTACTCGCAAAAAAGGTTGCCGATTCCCGAGCGCGAATCCAGCCACTTTCGCGTCCGCCGTGACATTGGCGATTTTCGTTCCCGCACGCAATTCTTCTTCCACTGTGTATTTCAGACTGAAAACGGCCCCGGCGCCGCTCCAGCAAGCCAGAAAGCACAGAATCACTTGCACGAAATCCATATCCTTAGAGCGATGAAAACCTGTTGATGTCCTCCTCTTCTCATTTATTAGTCGACTATTCTACAGCCACGAACCGCATGACGTACATCCCAGCGGGTTTCTGTTTATATATAGGTCTATGAAATCGATGTCGGAAACACGGCCTTAAAAAAGCCTAACTGATTTCATCGGAATGGCTGAGACTGGGGAACAACTTCCAGTCACTCCATCGCTCCTTTCTTGCTGGCCATTTTTACGTCATCGAAAAATATATATTAGACCACCACCGCAAGAAATGCGAATATATCGTGAACGAGAACAAGACTGCATAAAACAAACGCCATAAAAATACACTGACCGCATTCGCACACATCAAATTCAATATTGTATTACAGAACGCTGTCGCGAGCCGACCATTTTGTGACAATGAGGAAAAACAGTCGCCACGGATAGACAGGTCTACAAATTAGGCTATGAGTGACAGAAATTATTTTAAACGTTCCAGTTCAAACGCATCATCTCGTGTCCTAGAACATACATGTATTTTTTTTTTTTTTTAATGAATTGGCTTTCTGACCATCTGTTGTGCCCAGCAAACTTAATATGTTAAAATTAACATGTCTCTCCTCTTTAGTCTGTGATTGGCCTATATGTCGAAACCCAAATCCACTGAACCGGTGAAGAATCCAGATAGTAGCACGGCGAAAAAAATCGGTCGGACACAGAAACAAGAGCAGCGATGATAATGCTGGTAATGACGATGATCACGATGATGCACGAATCAGTGATAACTGTCCAAGTCAGATTCACGGTACTCCAGTATTCCCAAAGAGCCAGCTCCGGGCGATTCAGCCTTAAGCGACTGCAAGATTTCTCGCAACCAATTTCTTCAAACAAAAATGTGCCATATTGGCAGGTTTTAGTCCAGTCACGGTGGAAATCCGTATTTAACGTACTGATTTAGCAGTAAGTTCAGTGTTGACTTGGCCTATGTGGTAGTCCATGTAGCTGCTTTAAAAAAAAAAAAAATCCAGTATGTGGACGAGGCTGCTTAATTCCAGACGAGACTGTAGCCGCAGTTCACTCCGCGCACCCTCAGTGTTCACTAGTGAACGCGGAGCTCAGCGCGCGCCGCTCTCAGGACCCGCAAGCCCCTCAGCCAATCAGAGCTTACACTGACGAGTGGGCGTAGCTAAACATTGCACTGAAACCGGGCCAACGAAATCCTGCTCCAGCACGGTGAAGTGTATCTTACTGGAGAGAGAGAGCGGAGCGTCTCGTTATCTCTCACGACTACAGGCATCTAACTAATCTAAATGTAATTCATACAACAGTGTTAAACGTTAAAACGTTTCGTTTTCGCATTACTCCCCTCATGTGAACCAATGGTCAGTTCCTTGCCTGTTGAAATGGTTTTCTTTTGATTGTTGATTGATATGACTTGGTTGTAGCCTTTCTGTGTAAAAGCGTGGTTATTGATATTAATATTCGTACATTTTAGGATTCTGAAAACTGTTCGGCTCCAACAAGCAGCGTATACATGCAAGCGCGCTAAGAGAAAATACAGGCAGCAGGTTGGGTCACGTGTTGCTCTGCAGAGCAGACCTTTTTGATGTAAGAGTATATAATAGGTTATAAATTCCGAAAGCATAAAATATATATACTATGGTAGGTATTTGTGATGTCACAATATGAATGTGGTTGATAAGGTGTAAAAAGAAAATGTGGTTCTCTCCTACAGATGCATTTTTGCCCCAGGGATGACGCGTGGGGCGTTTGTCTGGCTCCTCCGTCTGCGTGTACAAACATGTGACCTCCATACGACTGCTGGGATTGAATCACTCAATCTATCTATCTATCTGTCTTGTACTCGGTGATGCTAGTGATTAGACTTTTGGATTTTTTTTTTTTTTTTCCTTTATCTAAACGTTTTCTTCGCATTATATTGCTTCGTCTGCTGCTATTTTGATGCTGGCTTCGTGTTTGCAGCGTTAGGTTTACATGCAGTCAGGTGAATAATGAAGCGAAGAAATATCTGGTTGCACTGTAACCTATTTCACATATATGTAGATCAGACATTTGTGCTTATATTTGGTAGATCTAATATATTTAAAATCTAAGATTGTTTAAGCGGTTGTTCGTGTCAGATTATTTCGGGTTACTGTCGTCACGGTTTATCCCCGTTTCCCTCATGCACACTGAAGCAGAACGTATAAAATGACGCAGAAAAAGGAGACCGTTTGGAAGGTGAAAAGTGCATTTAGAGTCACAAGGGTGACACCTAGCGTCCTTTCACTCTTTCTTTCCTATGAATAACGTAGGCTTAGCAGAGCCATTTTCCACCTGGTTATTAAACAGCGACCAGCTTTGTAAAATATAGGCTTCGTTTATATCTTCGTACTACCATTTATAATAAAAGTTGTTTGCATTCCATTTGACAGTTACTTAGTATGCTAGCAGGTAGTACGCTTGGGGGAAGGTATAGCTCCAGTACGTCCTATTAAATCTAGGATAAGATTAAAAAGTTTATCCTATTCTGTTCTGCTCTGTTGTTTTCAAATCCTATCTATTCTAAAACCAAGGCTGTACCATTAGTGACTAGAGAACTTGTGTGTGTGATAGTGGAATACCTGAATTCTAAAAATATATTCTAAAAATATCAATGATACTACACTGTGTCCCACAATGTGAGGGAAGATATTACTCCCAGTAGTAGGAAACATGAAATATTTTATATTTCATATGTCTCACTCTCTTAAAAAAAAACAAATTAACAAATTATTCTAACTCTATTGTTTCTTGCACTACTTTTGCCAAAAAAAAAAAGGTTTGTATTCCGGGGTAAAACTCCAAAACTCTTTGTGAATACCAGAATAACTTTGTTCAGGTTGACAGATTGTCAAGGTATTGTTCTTGAGTTTGCTTACCAAGATTCTGTATGAAGTCTTGCACATTATTACACCATGACCAAACACACATTTCACTGGCCTTGAGCATTTCCTTTCTGCTCATGTGTATTGAGCCAAAAGGTTGAAATGCTTTTGAGGTAAGGCTGTCAGACCACCTTGCCTCTGCCTGCGGCTGAAGTCTCGATGGTGTTTAGCATGAGATTTTAGCCTTGTAATGAAAAAGGAGAATGCTGAAGGTGTGCTCCACTGCAGGTTTACATTAATAAATTCTTGATGGTGAGGTGAGATTAAACTGTGGGCGAGACGTTTTCCTCAAGCCTTTTTATAATTCATGTTTAAAATAGAGCATGTGGTACAGCCCATCAATAAACATCTGAAAGGGGGAATTTTATGTGCCCAATAGATTTCTTCTAAACAAGCTTCACTTGGTATCTCCTTTTCTCTGAATCACTTAAATTGAGCTCACATGCCATCTATTAAATTTCACTCAGCCATTAATTTCCAGGATGATTTCATTTGCAGTTCAGCAGCCTCTGTCAGTGCCATTCATACTCATTGTACATTATGTTTAAATAATAGCTAAGTGTATGTTATGTATATTAATATGAATTATTAAATAATCACTTATTAAATTAATCAAGTTCCATACATGTTGAATGAATTAGTCTGGAATGTATATTCTGCACAAGATCTTTAATATCAACACAGTAGCTTACTCAGTGACATAGCATTTGTTCTGCTGTGGCATACAGGGTAGGTTTTGATCTTGAAATTTGGAGTGATGCATTTGAGCGGGGGCTTGTAATCTAGTGGGCCTCCATTCATTTTAATGGAAGAGAAATGACCATCAAAGGCAGAGTGAATTCAGCTATGTGTTGAAAGGCATGCTGAAAGGCAAAAGAGTTTGGGGACAGCTGTGTATGGCAAGCCATTTTAGCTTTTAATCATGGCTTTCTTGATATCAGAAATTCAATTTCCACATGTGAAAATTTCATTCCCACTAGTAATTAGTAATTGCCAATAGTAACTATTTTTACCAGTAAGAATTCCAATTTCACTAGTGGATATTAATTTAGTAATAGTAAAATTTTAATTTTCACTAGTAAAAATTCAGTATTTATTTACTAGTTAAAAATGAAATTTGCACATGTGGAAATTCAATTGTCACTAGTAAATAATACATTTTTTACTATATTATTCTGCACTTTTCCGATTTTTTTGATATTGTGATTTTAAATATGCACATGTACAAATTTCATTTTCACTAGTAAATATTGCATTTTTACTAGTAACAATTCATGAATTTTCCTCATTCATTCTAATTCATTCTTGATATTAGAAATATAATTTTGACTAATAAAAATTGAATTCTTGACAGCACAAGCATAATTTTCTCTGGTAAACATTTTTGATATTAGGAATTCCATTTTCACTAGTGATAATTGAATTCTTTCTAGTGCAAATAAAATTTTAACTAGTAGGAACATGATTTAAACTAGTAAGAATTCAATTATCACTAGTAAAATTGTGTTTTGTACTAGTAAAAATATAATTTGCACATGTGGGATTTAAAGTTCAAGTGGTGCAAAATGTGATTTTTACTAGTAAATATATAAAGTTACCTAAAAAAAATTTTATATCATGAATTTTATTTTTGATATCAGGAACAAATGTTTTTTTCTAGTGAAACTTTGATATTGATATCAAGAATTATATTTTTGAGTGTCTTTGGACTGGGGGAGGAAACCCCTGAAGCACAGAGTGAACATGCACACAGGGCGGAGGCAGGATTCAAACTCCCAACACACTGTGTGTGTGTGTGTGTGTCTATATGTGAGCACCACTGCATTGATTCAGACTTGAACAAGATGGCAGTGCTTGCTTTGGCTGTGTTTGCAGCAATCTATCACATTATGATTTATATCCTCTTCCTTCTGCCACATGCTGTGTTTGCTAGGAAAAACACATAAAACATCATGGTGAATTATTTAATCCACAAAATCCTTATATGCATTCCTCCAGGAATTGCTTGTTTAATGTGTATGCAATCAGTCAAGATTACATTTTGTTACAGTTGACCTTCATGTTGCTCTACATTAACTTTGATTGCTGTATTAAGCATTATAATGCAGTTTAGACAATCACCCATTCTAGATTTTTATTTCTACAAGGGACTTAAATACTTTACCAGGACTATTGTAAGGTACTGTTAACACTCAACTACAAAGACTAAAATCACTTAAAATAAAAATTAAAGATAACTGAATTACATTCCTTACTGTAATATCTCAGATTCTGTTTCAATAAGAATAACTGTACAGAGGGTTAAATATAAAGAAAATATTAAATTATATAGGAATAGATCAGGAATAAAAGAACCTTTTCAAAGATTCAGTTTAAGAACATGTTGCTCTCTTTGTGTGCATATGTGATCATTTAGATATTAATTAACACAGTGTAGGTTGCGGTATGATTAACGTAATATTTGCGAGAGTGATGTACTAATTAATAACTACTCACCCTTTCAATTTTATAGAGATAAAACAGAATATACAGTACAATATAGAATAGAATTGCAGGATGATTTCAGGTAGTAACACATCAGTGGCCTAACGGTATAGTGTAGACTTCAGCAGGGTAATGATTGTGGGGAAGAAGCTGGCCCTGAGCCTGCTGGTCCTAGTGTGAATGACTGGGATGGGAGGAGTCCCTGCTGATGTGGAGTCTCTGTGGTGAAGATGTTCAATAGCTGGAAGTTTGGCACCATTGATGTGTTGGGCGGTTTTCACCACCCTTTGCAGGGCTTTTTTTTTTCAGACACCGTGGAGCTACCATACCACACTGTGATGCAGTTGGTAAGGATGCACTCAGTGGTGCAGATATAGAAATTCTTAAAGTCTGGGGAGACAGATGTACTTTCTTCAGTCTCCTTAGGAAGTAAAGATGCTGTTGTGCCTTTCTAACGAGAATTGAAGTATTATGGTGCCAGGACAGATCCTCAGAGATGTGGACACCCAGGAATTTGAAGCTGGAGACACACTCTACTTCAGTCCCAATGATGTAGAGGGGAGAGTGTCTGCTGCGTTTACATGTGACTGATTGGTGATCAGTTGGTGGGGATGGCAGTGTTAAATGCAGAACTAAAGTCAACGAACAGCAAACTTAGGTATTGTGTTGTCCAGGTGGGTAAGGGCCGAATGAAGAGCAGTGGAAATGGCACCCTCTGTTGACCTGTTCAGGCGGTAGGCAAACTGGTGAGAGTCCAGTGTAGGTGGTAGGCCCGCTATGAGGTGACTAAAAACCAGTTTATCAAAGCATTTCATTACAGTGGGGATGCGTGCAACAGGGCGGAAGTCATTCAAGCACTCTGCAGCAGAATGCTTAGGCACCGATATGATGGTTGTTGTCTTCAGGCATGTGGGGAGAGTAGCCTGGGCCAGTGACAGGTTGAAGATGTCAGTCAAGACCTGTGCCAGCTGTACAGCACATGCCCTGAGCACACGCCCAGGGTGAGCCATCGGGGCCAGAGGCCTTACATGCGTCCATTCTGCTCAGTGCTGAATGCACGTCTGTCATGGAGAGTGAGAGGGGATGATCAACAGTGGGAAGGTCACTATTTGTAGTGTGGTGCCTGCTGCCTTGGTCAAAGCAAGTGTAGAAATGATTGAGCTCATCAGGGAGGAAGGCACTGCTGGTCGGGAGAGTCTGTGGGG
Source organism: Pangasius sanitwongsei (assembly GCA_037576675.1). Taxonomy (NCBI): domain Eukaryota; kingdom Metazoa; phylum Chordata; class Actinopteri; order Siluriformes; family Pangasiidae; genus Pangasius; species Pangasius sanitwongsei. The sequence goes on along the minus strand of CM075009.1, from coordinate 12,443,080 downwards.
TTGGTTTATGGTCAGTGATGGTCTCGATGCCCTGCCACATGTGTCTGTGGTCAGAGTTGTTGTGGAAGTGCTCCTCAATGCTACGTTTGTAAGAATGTTTAGCTTTTCTAATGCCCCTTTTCAGGTTGGCCCTGGCTGTGCTTTAGGCGTCTACATCACCAGATCTAAAAGCGGCGTCTCTTGCTTTCAGCAGGAGGCAGACCTCAGAGTTCATCCACGGTTTCTGATTAGGAAAAGTTTTCACATTTTTGAGGGTTGTGACATTGTCTATGCAAGTGTTAATATGATCCAGGACAGAAGATGTTTAAGTGCTCAAATCTGTGTGTGAGCCCATGGTGGCCTGTGAGGCAAACATACTCCAGTCAGTATCTTGAAACTGGTGTTGTAGTGAAAAGAATGCCCCTTTTGGCCATACTTTCACTGTCCTCACTTATGGTTTCCTATGTTACATGAGTGGCATGTACTTGGGTAGCATAAACAGAGAGGTGATCAGACTGACCCAATTCTTTTTTTTTTTTTTTTTACAAATTTTTTAGTTTGACTAACATGTTTGCTCTGTGTGCTCCACTTAGAAGTACTACCTGTTCAATGTTCAATTTCTCTGGTTCTTTGAGTTTCTGTTTGGTGTTTGGTGTCAATTACGCAGTCTGAGCTGCCTCGTACAGTTTGGTGCCGCTGTGTGCCTGGCTTATTATGATTATGATTTATTTTGTTTTTCTTTAAGATAATAAGCAACATTGCTTGATTTAAAACCCTGGTCCATAGTATTCCATATTTATTTTTTTTTTTTTGAAAGAGACTATCAATGACCCAAGTGGGGCTGACCTCCATACCAGTTTTCATCAATAGATTGGTGAAGACTGCATGAAACAATGTTTTTTGTCCACCCCCTCCATTCCCGTTTTTTTGTATTATAACAAATCTGTTTAGCTATTATTCTTCACTATGCACACATAGAATTATCTTACATTATTTTGCTCCCATAGAAGGGTATATGGCCATGAGATTGCTGTGGTAAAGCTTCAGCCCAGGCTCAGTGCAGAATTTTTCTATGACCAATGGTACAAACAAAAATTTAAGTTCAGTCCTGTATGTATGTATGTACAGTATGATTTCTAAAGAGATTCCTCCTCTAACATTTTCAATTCCAGACATGTCCCAAAATGCACCTTCTGAGACTGACCTTCTAAGACCTTCAAGGCTGGATTTGAAAGGAAGCAGGTTAAAGAAAGAAATTTGTATGGAAATTGATCTTCCATAATGCCTTGTGTGATTAGAGGTGCTTAAAGGAACAATGAGGAGGTGGCAGGTTCCAGAGGATACAACTTCTCTGTTTATGAAGAGAGATGGCTTGGTAGACTTATTCTCCTTCTTGCTGTAAGGATTAAGGAAATAGCATATGAGAGGCATTGCATGCTGTTTAGTATACACTAATTGAACAACCAATATTGAAACGTCTGTTTTGAGCTGATTGCCCTTTGGATGTCCTTCCTTTTCTGTTTCATTTCAAACAATGACTGCTAGTCAGTTCAGTGTGATTGCACTCTCTCCTCTTATCCCCAGATTTTAAAGAGGTAGATGTGTCCTACTGTGATATCTCCTCTGGGCATACTACATACCAAAACAGTGCCTCTCCCAAGTTTATTGTCTTAGATAAGTGCAGTAGCAGTTGCTGCTGATTTTATTATCTGCCTTGCAGATATTCTGCAATAGAGTGCATAGGTGGGGGAGTGGAGTACTGCCTCAGGTTATAGGAATTCATCCTTTGCTGGTGTCAGCTCATGTTTACTTAGCCCTTGGGGGCAGAGGAGCATCACAGAGTCTCACCAGCCTCAGGCCCCAGTGTGGGCAATGCGAAGCATAACAATTCCCTCTGTGTCCACACTGGATTCATTCATAAGTAAATTCCCTAGAGTCTCTCTCTCTCTCTCTCTCTCTCTCTCTCTCACTCACTCACTCACTCAAACTCACACACACACACACACACACACACACCAGTAATAAGTAGCAGCATCCACATAGTCAGTTTACAATGTAATTATCATTTAATATTCTATGATGTATGAGAGATGCATTTATTGTAAGATAACAATGTCCAGAAATCGAACTCAACAGCCAAGCATAAAATGCCACTGTAATAATTTCACTAGGAAGTGTGTATTTTATTTTTATAACAGCTTTTTAGTATATACTATTAAAAGTGACAGTACAAATATAGCATAAAATAGGTCAAATTATCATGCTTGAAAGCTAGATAGTCAATACAATTTTTTTTCTTGAATTCAAGTTTTTTTGTTTTCTGGAAAGTTTGTTACAGGTATAGACAGCAACACAATCAGTCATAGAAATATATATAACAAGGTGACCCAGTCACCAGTATTGCTGCAATTATTCAGAACAATCTTTCATTTTAATATGAACCTAGAAATGATCCTACAAGGACAACCCCTCCTCCCTAATATCATTTACTCTACTGAGCATAAATTCATCTGATGCAATTTCCACCATTGCACAAAGCCATTCTCTCAGTTCTGGAGCCTTGGTTGTCTTCTAGTGCCTTAAAATAACTCTACTAGCTGTTGTTATGCCCACCTTAATAACAGATAATTCACCTTTTGATACTTTCAGTATTTGTGAATGGTCCCCTACCAAACATAAATGAGGTGTTACAGGAATTGGAGAACCCAACCAGCTACTCAAAACCCGCACCAAAGTGGATTCACTCTGACCTTTCCAATACAAATTATTTTTCATCAATTTCATGTTGTGGAGTCTTGATGGTGTGTGGTAAAATCTTTATTACCATTATTTTGTAAAACTGCCCCCTTGCCTCTTTCACATATTTTCTACATCCAGACAAAATCTTAGACCACTTGTCAGGGTCAATGACATGCTTCCAGTGTCATCACTAATAAGAAAATTAGAAACTCTATAAAATTGTGAGGATTTTTTTGCTTCATATATTGCACAATAAAGTTTCCAATAAACAGACTTTTCCCATTTTTCAGTGAGGAAACTGCTTCTTTTATTTCTATTATGGGTATTTCTATTCCCTCAGCTGCCTCGGACTGCAGCCTGGACACCTCAACACTTGCAAGGAATTGTTCTATATGCTCTTGAGTAATATTATTATGCGTTTCCAATGTATACAACTTTTCATAATATCACTGGAATACTTTATTTATGTCTTTAGCTGAATAAATTTGCCTATTCCCCTTTTTAATAATTGGTATTGTATTGGAAAAGTTTTTCTCTTGCAGTTATCTACAGTAGCCAATAATTTCTCTGAGTTTCCTCCCCTTCATGAAAATTTGTTTTCAGTCTATACGGTGCATATTCTACCTTTCTGTTATATATCTCATGCAACTGAAATTTTAACCCACAGAGCTCCTGAAATAGACTCTCAGAAAAATAACTGGATAACATTAGCTCATTCTCTTTAATTTCCTTTCCTAGTTCCTGGATCTGCTTTAAGTTCTCTCTTTTCTTTTTGTAGCCTGTGCTATGAATTTCCCCCATACACACACTTTTGAGGCTTCCCAAACAGTAGAATATATCCTCAGTATTGCCAATATTAATTTAAAAAAGGATTTCAAATCTTCCTTCAACGCACCTCTGAAGGGAATATCCTGTATTGACATTGTATTTAATCTCAACCTGCCTCTTTTCTCTGTATCAGAACTTGTATTCATAAGTAGTTGTACTGGTGCATAATCTGAAATTTCATTGACATTACAACCCATTACCCTAACTATCAGAGAGGTTGCTATTAGGAAGAAATCATTCCTTTGTTTTATGAAAAAGGGAGTAAAAAGTAAAAGTAAAAGAAAAAAGTAACTCTCAATAATTATCAAAATCTGCTCTCTGTCCAAAACAATCAAAATCGAAAATCTATGTATTGATATTCTGAGCACTGTTCCAATGATTACATGGGTATGGGTATGTGTGTAAGTGCAATAGATTGAGACAGATAAAGCAACAAGGATCATGCTCACTTAAGCAATTTTGGTCAGATGGCTATTTTTTTACTTCACATAAGGCATTTGGTTAATAAATACTGCAAAATACTATTATTTGTGATAGTTTGGATGGGGAATTAGCTGTAAAGTGCTATTTTTGAGGAAAACATGATGGTTTTCTAACATAACTATCATTTACACATAATTTAACAGATATTCATATAATTAATTTTTCTACTCAATCTTAAAGAGTCATGTGACTGTAAGAGTAATTGGACACAGTGCAACACAGTGAAGTGTGAATCTTGCTGTAAATAAATGGGAAAAAGGGAAAATTCTTTCTATTGTTCATTAAAAAAATTAGTATAAAATAGATTTTCTGTGGCTGCAGGGTGGGTCCATTTGAGAGAACAGCACTATTTTGTTAGTTCAGCTTTTCTTATCAGGCTGAGTAAAAGACCTAGACACAGGAACACACACTCCAGGCACAGGACCAGAAAGCCATTTTGTGTTGGCATTAAGGCCTAGAGCTATTGTGTTATTTTGCAATACCAAGTGTTTTGGAAAAGTTCTTAGTTCAAAGTTGGTTAAGTAGTCACACTGGAGGTTGCCAGTTCAGTCTTTATAAAGATTGACATAAGTGCATGGTCCCAATGGAATTCTAATTTGGGTTTGAGTGGTTTAAGGTGTTACAGGTCATTTAACCATTATAATGATAAACTATTTGCAAAGTCAGATGTTTCCAAATGGGAACAGGAAATTACATTTTGATATCATCTACTATATTTACAGTGCTTTCTGACTGAAAGTCAGGGCTTTCTGTTTAGAAAGAGTTAGATACAGTATATGTTATTTAAAGGAGCATAAGTTTTTACTTGTTTATTGTGCAATATTTAATCATTTAAATCAAGTAGATTGTACTTGTTTTTTCTTAGAAATTAGATTAGGTTAATTTGACTTAAAAAGCAAATGCAGATTGTTGCCAACATTTTATTAAGCACATTTTTTCTCCCAATGTGAAAGTTTTTTTTAACATTATCTTTAACATTTTAAATTATATAATTAATTTGTTAAGACAATTGTATATACTTTTTGTTTATGTATGTTTCAGTATGTAAAAAGTACATTCACTGAAGTGTACTTTGTATGTTGTATTACAGCATCATTTGAAAGGAATTGCTTTAAAATATACCTTTTAAATAATACATTTAAATCGACATGACAATTATATATACTCTGATTTAAACATTCTTCGTTATGTTAAGAAATACATTCATTCATGTGTACTTCCTTAAAACATACATACAAGTATAATTTAAAAGGTATTACTTTAAAAATACATTTTGAAAAATACAAAAAGGTATATTTCAGGTGTATTTCCAGCCATTCACATACAGATACAATGAAATATGAATACAGCTACAATCCCCTCTGAAAGTATTGCAACAGGAAGTCCAATTCTTTTCTTTTTGCTATACACTGATGACATTTGTGTTGGAGATCAAAAGATGAATATGAGACAGTAGATCAGAATTTCTGCATTTCCTGATCTAGATGTATTGAACAGCTTAGAACAAGGCACCTTTTGTCTGAACCCACCCATTTTTCAAGTGATCATAAATATTGGAACATGACTGATGGGTGTTTCCTGTTACAGTTGTGTAAATGATTGTTTAAAAAATTAATAGCTCTGAATGTCTACTCTTGGTTTGAGCCCTGGGTTTCACTTGTGAAGACTGCATTTGTTGTTAAAAAGGATAAACCAATATGAAGACCAGACAGCTGTCTATGGGAGAAAAGCAAGCCATTTTGAAGCTGAGAAAAGAGGGAAAATTGAGCCATTGCACAAGCATTGGGCATAGCCGATACAACAATTTGAAATGCCCTGAAAAAGAAAGAAAACGTACTCAGTTACTAACATAACCTTGGTTCCCTGAGATACGGGAACGAGTACTGCGTCGCTAGACGCTATGGGGAAAACTCCTTTTTCTCCGATGACTGAAGCCTTTACAATCACGCAGTGAAACTGCACGGCCATTGGTTTGTGCAGTGCAATAAAAGTGAACCAATGGCTCGGCAGCGGAACCAGAAGGACCAGTTTAAGAAGGGTGAAACCCACAGGAGGCAGGAGGGCTGAACTCATTGAGGTCAGCCCAGCCTAGGATAATCGTTCCAAAATAATCCTGTGTCATCTCAGCACTTTTTAGAAAGGGCCAAGAACGCACAAGGAGTACTCTTTGTGTGCTTTGGCGGCTTCACCAAAGGGTCTCTGGTCACAAAGCAGAGAATTTCTCGATGGCTAGTTGATGCTATTGATATAGTATTTAGGATACTTTCAGGGAGATCTACTGATTCCTGTCAAGAGCCCAAAGGTGCAACGCCCACAGCTCGGGTCGGTGGTGCCAAATTGTCCGGTTCGCCTGAGAGAGGAGTGTTGTCCAACCCGTGTTGGAAGCATCCGTTGAGGCAACCTTTCTTCTGTGAACAATGCCCATGGTTACGCCCTGTTTGAACCATTGGGGGTCCTTCCAGGGGGCCAGGGCCGCTACACAGGCCTGGGTCACCCTGATACGAAGGCAACCGTGAAGCCACGCACTGGGCGGCACTTGTGGTTTCAGCCAGTACTGAAGAGGTCTCATATGAAGCAGGCCCAACCGTAGTACTGGTGACGCGGAGACCATGAGGCCTAGCATCCTTTGAAACGTTTTGAGGGGGCGAAGGGCTCCAATTTTGTAGGAGGCCGCAAGCTGCTGTATGGCTAGCGCACGTTCTAGCGCGACTGCCGCCCTCATGCGGGCTGAGTCGAAAACTGCCCCCAGAAATGAAGTTCGTTGGCTGGGGGACAGTGAGCTCTTGGCGAAATTGACCCTGAGTCCTAGGCACTCCATCTGGCTGAGGAGGAGGGATCTGTGGGACACTAGCTCAGCCTCTGACTGGGCTAAGATGAGCCAATCGTCGAGGTAATTCAGAATGCGGATTCCTTTCTGTTTCAGAGGGGAAAGAGCCACATCTATGCACTTCGTAAAAGTGCGAGGAGCCAGGGACAGTCCGAAGGGCAGGACCGTGTATTGATAAGCCACTCCCTCGAAGGCGAATCTCAAGAATTGTCTGTGCTGGGGGGCTACCTGGATGTGAAAGTATGGTCCTTCAGATCCAGAGAAAAGAACCAGTCCCCTGGGCATATTTGCGAGAGGATCTGATTCAAAGTAGTAATCCTGAACAGCCGCTTCATGAGCGCGTGGTTCAGGTGTCTGAGATCGAGGAAGGGCCAAAGGCCGCCACCCTTTTTGGGGACAAGGAAGTAACGGCTGTAGAATCCTGACTCGCTCTGCGCTGGCAGGACCGTTTCTATGGCACCCTTCACCAGTAGGGCCATCACCTCAGAGCATAGGACGTGAGCATCCTTGCTCTGCACTAAGGTGGGAACCACACCGCTGAATCGTGGGGGTCTTCGAGCGAACTGGAGTGAGTAACCTCGTTTTATAATCCCCAAAACCCAATCTGACACTCCGGGGATGGCCTGCCAGGCCTCTGCCCGTGTGGCGAGGGGTTGGATTGGTTTGAGTGGCAGATCGCCGTGAGAGGACCTGACTCTCGTTATAAGTGGAAGAGGAAATTTGCTCTCTGGTTGAAAATGTTTGTGTTTTATTTTTCTCGCTATAACAGTGGCTGCTTGTGTGGGCGCTTTCAGAACAGGCCTGGTGTCCACAACAGCATTTACAAACACACCGCCACCAGCACCCAGAACAGAACAGGGTGCTTGGGGGCATAACAGAGATCGTTTGGGGGGTGGTCCGGCGATGGCGAGAATTTTCCCCCTCCTCTTCCTGTCTAGTAGATCAGGATGACGCCCGAGGCGCAGGATCCAGCATCAGCTTGGGCCGGGGTCCTTGGCGTCTCAAAAATGAGTGGCATCTGGCCAAGCAGGAGCTTTTGAGTAGGCTGAGCAGGCGCAGGTCTAGCCAGCTGCTGCATTGGAGCAGATTTGGGGCGATTGGTGACACTCGCAGAGCTTGAGCGCTTCGGCAAGAAGTGTCACAGTGCCTGGGACGACTTCTGTGCAGCAGTAAAACACTCAGCAAATTCTTTGACGGCGGGTCCGAACAGCCCCGTGGGAGAAACTGGGGAGTCGAGGAAAGGAACTTTGTCCACCTCTTTGATCTCCGTCAGGTTCAGCCATAAGTGGTGCTCCAACACCACTAAATTGGCCATTGACCTCCCGATGGCCTGAGCCGTTGCCTTCGTCGCTCAAAGGGCTAGGTCCGTCACACTGCGCAGCTCCTTAAAGGCCGTAGGAACGGGCCCTGACTCGTCCATAACTTGGAGGAGTTTGGCCTGAAAGACCTGGAGCACATGGAGTGCAGAGCTGAGGCCGCCTGCCCAGCGGAGGAGTAAGCTCATCCAGCAAGGGCAGACGTTGTTCTGCACGGTTTCGAGGGGTGCGTGACTTTCGCTCTCCATCGGATGGCTGTGTTCGGGCAGAGGTGTGCGGCCACTGACTCATCCAGCAGAGGTAGCCTCTCATAGCCCTTTTTGTCCGCGCTGTCGACCATGGAGAATGCAGATGAAACGGACGTGCGAAGACGAGCCGAGTAGGGAGCGTGCCACGACTTCGTGAGCCCATTATGGACCTCTGGAAAAAAAGGCCCGGCTCGCTGATGAGGGGCCTGACAGCACCCCGGCAGGAACCATTTTCCAGACGGCTCCGAGTGGGCTCCTCCGGTGTGGACCACTCTAATCCCAGCTCTTCCACCGCTTTAGAGAGGACGCGGAAGAGCTCGGCGTCCTTCCCTGTCTTGGTGTCCATAGACGGCAGCGGGGCGGGGTCGAAGGGAGAGCCCGAAACATCCTCCGCATCTGACGTTCATCCTCGATCGCGCCAAACGAAACCTTGTCGCTCGCATCAGCCGAGGGACGCTGGTCCGGGCGCTCGAAGAAGACGGGAGAATCCTCTCTGCACGGCGGGAGTGAGGCACGCGGGGTCTGAGCTGGCGCGAGCTTGCTCACAGCTGGGCGCTGAGCCTCTCTGCCCCGCTGTTTTTTCCTCACAGGTCCCTAGGAGGAAGAAAACATGGGGGCGCGAGGAGCGGAATCGCTTTCAGAAACGAAAGCGATCTGAGCGCGCAGAGAGGAGAGACTCATGCTCACGCAGTGCGAGCATTCCATCTCTGTCAGAGCGGCTTCCGCATGGGGTCTGCCCAGACAGGAAACACACTCTGAGTGGCCATCGTCAGCGTGCAGGGCGGAGCTGCAACAACGGCGCGGCATTATATCAACGCCGCTAAAAGAGGGAAAAAAAGCTTTTTTAGAGAACAAAGGCTGTTTTAGTGCTTTTAGCTCTTTTCGCTCTTTTTTAGCTCGCCGGATGGTGGCAGGGGACGAGCTGGTATCTGCACCGGATGCTGAACGGCGGCTCAAAGCTAGGCGGGAACAGCGGGATGGCGCAGGTGAGTAGCTCTTGTCCACAGTGAGGCGGCTTCAGTCTCGTAGCTCAGCGGAGAGATGATCTTTGTTGCTGAAGGAGAATTGATCTGAGATCCTATGGCGCAATGCTCGCTTATATAGCCAGATGGCTCCGCCCATTCTGGTGGGCTTCATTGCCATAGGTGCATGCAGTTCCACTGCCAAGCCATTGGTTCGCTTTTATTGCACTGCACGAACCAATGGGCGTTTAGTTTCGCTGCGTGATTGTAAAGGCTTCAGTCATCTGAGAAAAAGGAGTTTTCCCCATAGCGTCTAGCGACGCAGTACGAGTGTAGTATCGAAAGGGAACACTAGTGTATTAACAACCAGACATCAAACTGGTCTGCCAAGGAAAACAACGTGAACAAGTTGATGACAGAAACACTGTGACAGCATTGAAGAAAAACCAAAAACACTGGCCAGTATCATCACCAACAACCTCCAAAGGGCAGGGGTGATGGGTTCACAGTTAACCATTCGAAGAAGACTTTGAGAGCGGAAATATAGATGCCATACCACAAGATGCAAACCACTCACCAGCAGTAAGAATCAGAAGGCCAGATTGAAGGGAGAAACCCCCCAAAACAACTGAATGAAGCTAAGGTACAAGCCTGGAAATGCATCACAAAAGAAGAATGCAACATACTACCACCAAACCAACTTAAACATATGAATACACATGTACCGTATATGAAGCATTACACAACATAGGATATACCTCCGTTCTGTTGTTCTGGTTTAGTCAGGTTGAGTTTGTTTAGATTCCATGGGAAATGTAGCATATCTCAAACACTATTGGCCAGACATCTGTCATGCCCTTTAACATTTTCCTTCACATACATCAACATATGGAAGCAAATCATTGTGATGACCTTTTAATGAAAACTTATGAGACCTGTAGTTTAGATCTTAGCATGTTGAAGGGTAATGCCTATAAGTAGCTTGCCACTGTTTGCTGTGATATAGAGCTGCATAAAGCACTGAGAACTATAACACTTGAGGCATCCATGAACAGCTAACCCTATCACATTCAACACACACTTGTGTTTTAGCTACCTAGCTAACATTAGCTAATTACTGCACTGTGTCTCTCTGTGCATCACCTCTGTGACACCTTATAATTGCTTAGTCTGTGGCTCTAAATTCTCTTTAACTATTTATGTTCAACTTATTTTCAGAAACTTTGCTTCATTAAAAAGAACTCAATTTCTTTGTTTTCAGACAATATAACTGTAAATAAATGTGCACTGCTGATAATTTAATTTGGACTAACTGCCAGCAAAGCATTGTGATGTAACCTTTTTTTTTTTGACAGAAATGATCATAGAGAGTTTTACTGCTTAGATATATTTTAAATCTTCTACAATACTTAATTATAATAATAGTCTAAAAATAATACAACTGAGACAAGAAAGTACATTGAGATACTGTGGCGGGATCTGTGGTGGGATCTTAAGTGAGCTGTGCATAAACAAATGCCCTCAATATGAACTGAAGCAATGCTGTAAAGACGAGTGGGCCAAAATTTATCCAAAATGATGTGGGAGACTTTAAGTTATTGTTGCTGGTTCTACATGTTAATGAATTATAGGATATACTTATTTTTGTTGTCATCTGAGGCTACTTGTTTGTTTATAGAAGTTGGTGAGAAGTTGGTGGTAACAGTTGTTATTTAGGCCTTAATAATTAAAACATTATATTTAAGGAGGGTGTACTTTTTTTTCCCATGAGTGTATTCTAAAACTAGGACTTTGCCCTCCTGTTTTTCATATAATCAGTACACATTCTTGAGATATTATGTTCCTATTATGGGTTTCTCAACTACTTTGAAGCAAATGGGCCTTATATGGAACCTTTAAAATTATTATTGTAATTATAACATTGTTAGTAGTATCATTACTTTCTTTATTATCTAGCAGCATTGTTAGTTGGCATTTTCTTTTTCTTTTTTGTCTTTTTCTTTTTCCTCCATCATAATATGTCTTATGGGGCCTGACAGCATGTAAGTCTATTGAACTAGATAAAAACATAATGATACCACCCAGCCATAAAAACGGAAAAACACAATAGTGGATCATAAACCTTCACAGTCATATTATGACCAAATCAGTCCAGGTCCCTAGAACATTCCAGGTATTAAAAGAATTGTGTTTGTTGGACAAGGATGTTCTGTCTAAATGTACGGCAGTGCAGTGTAAGATAACAAGCAGAATGAGAATGTGTTGCCTCATAAGCGGAACTTGTTTGTAGGCATGAAGTTTGTGAAATATTATTATTCTATATGGGAGCAGGAAGCAGAGATGGTTGCATGATGAATGGTCATGGGCTTCAGCAGGACCATATTTGTATTCGAGATGAAAAGGTTCACTGAGTATAATAACCACGACAGCAAAAGATATGCTCAAATATATGCACAGAGATGCTGCAGTTGTTTGGACTGCGTTGGAAGCCCATACATAAAAACAGGGGGCACAGAAGACTTTTAAGGCCAAAACTACAAACCCTTGAAAAAAGGGCATTCATATGGGACAGCTGGTGGAGCCATTTGAGTGGTCTTTGTTTTTATTAGGTAATTTATTTCTCTTTGTCAAAACAGCCAAAGTGTAGCAGACACTAATTTAAAAGTGGCAGGTATTAACAAATCAGCAAGGCCAGGGGTGTCCAATCTTATCCACAAAGGGCCAGTGTGGGTGCAGGTTTTCACTCCAATCAAGCAGGAGCCGCACCTGATTCCACCTGTTTAATCAGTTGACCTTGGCTTTCAATAGACTCAGGAGTGGCTTTTGCTTGGTTGGAATGAAAACCTTCACCTACACTAGCCCTTTCTGGATTGGACACCCCTGAACTAGGCTCTAGAGTCAAAATGAGAAAAGAATTTCTTTCTTGCAAATCATATGACAATTTGAATGAACTTACAGTCAGGGCTTTTACTAGGTTCTGTCTGAGCATAATTCATATTTTAATAATTTCCTTTTCTTGTGCTCCACTTCCATCAAAAATTAAACAAGCAAGAGTAAAATAAAACCAGGTACTCATCAGGTTCTGGATCAAATCTGAAATTCTGCTAAATTGATTTTTCCTTATGCGTCTAAACAAATGTTATAGCTCAAATAAACATCAGTAGTCTGGTGTTAACTATAATGCTACACTTGGTAGTGCATTCCATCAACAAATAGGCCTGTATTCAGAGCAATAAACTCCATAAACTCCAATAAACTGCACGTAAACCTTTCTAGTCTCTGCATCTTATCTAAAACAGTCAAGCAGGTTACCATTCAACCCCCCCCCCCCCCCCCATATATATATATATATATATTTCCATTAATAAAACAAATACACCAACACTCAATACATTTCTGAAATCCTCAATGTTTTGATGTAAATTAAAAAACTTCTCAAAACTAACTGAAAACCATTTTAATGACATGTTTGGTAAATCATCATCAAATTCTAATATTGAATGAACAGAGTAGACTCAGTAAACCTGATGAAGATATTGACTAAGAAAAGATATTGGTAACATGTAATTAATTTCTTACAGCAATAACCCCATCACCACCACCAATAAAAGGGTTTAGAAAATCTTCAATATTTTCCAAATTCCCACCCATAATATTTTCTAAAACTCAACATGAACAAATTAAGTAAGATCCACAGTAAAAAAACATCACTAAAAGGTTCAATTTTACCTCAGCCATACTCAGTCAGTTGTAATGTTCTATATTTCCCAGTCTGCCTCATTCCCCTGGTTCTTAACATGCTTCATAAAAACGCACATTACATCCAACAATGAATAATTTAACCATGATTCATTTATTCATGCATTCAGTCATGCATCCATTACATCCCTTCATTTTTCCTCTCTCCACTTATTGTATTTTAAAACTGTCCAATTAACCTGTACCACACTGTCCCAAATTACAATTTTGTAATGAAAATAATTAAAGTATAAATATATGCATTTAATGTGAACTAACATTATGCTTATTTTGTTACAGTAGAATGTTTCATGTATATACAATGGATATAAAAAGTCTACACACCCCTGTAAAAAAAAAAAAAAAAAAAAAAAAAGAAAGAATCCGAGATAAATCATGTCAGAAATTTTTCCACCCTCAATGTGAAATTACAATGTATAAAAAATTATTTGAAAAACAATCAGCAACATTTTAGGGAAAAAAAGGAAAAATGAAGAAGTTATAATAACCTTGTTGCATAAGTGTGCACACCCTTTTAACACTCAGTCTCATGTTCAAAAGTAATTATCATACAGCTATCATCAGTGAAATAATTCTGATTAACCCCAAATAAAGATCAGGTGTTTCTGCAGGATTTTCTTCACAACTTTTTGGTTTCATCCGACTGCTGAAGCCATGGTCCACAAAGAGCCTACACTGCATGCATGGTATCTCACTTGTTGAAAGGTATTGATCAAGAGAGGGGTATAAAAGATTTTTCCAAAACATTAGATGTACCATGGAACACCATAAAGGCCATCATCAACAAGTGGAGAAAAATGGAGCACCATAGTGATATTACCAAGAACAGGATTATCCCCCAACATTTATAAAAAGGACAAGACAAAAACTTACCAGTGAGGCTGCCAAAAGACCTACAGCAACATTAAAGGAATATGCAGGAATATTTGACAAGTACTGATTACTCTGTGACAACAATCTCTTGTATTCTTCACATGTCTGGGCTATGGGGTAGGGTGGCTAGACGGAAGCCTTTTCTCCCAAAAAAAAAAAAAGAAAAAGAAGAAAATCCAAGCTCAACTAAATCACTCCAAACCATGTGGCAAAATGTGTTATGGTCTGATGAGACCAATTCCAAAAGAACACCATACCCATGGTGAAGCATGGTGGTGGCAGCAACATGCTTTAGGGCTGCTTTTCTTCAGACAGAACTGGGGCTTTTATCAAGGTGGAGGAAATCATGAATAGCTATAACACCAGTTGATTTTAGTGCAAAACTGTCAGGTTTCTGCTAGCAACTTGAAGATAAAAAGGAATTTCACCCAAAATATATATCCAAATCAACAAAGGAGTGGCTTAAACAAAATAAAATCAAATGTTTTTGAATGACCTAGCCAGAGCCCAGACCTGAATCCTACTAAAAAACTGTGGGGTGACCTGAAGCAGGCTGTGCACAGGAGATGCCCTTATAATTTGATGGATCTAGAATGTTTTTACAAGAAAGAGTGGGAAATTATTGCTAAGTCAAGATGTGCCATGCTGATAGACTCTTAGCCAAAAAGACTATGAGGTGTAATAAAATCAAAAGGTGCTTCAACAAAGACACTTATACAACTATGTTATTGTAAGTTTTTATTTGTACCTGTTTCTCTAAAACATTTCTGATTTTCTGTTTTCCACTTTATTTGTATACTTTGTAATTTTACATTAAAGGGGGAACAGTTTTGACATGATTTATCGTGGTTTAATTTTTTTAAATCACGAAAACCTGCCATTTTAAGGGGTGTGTAGACTTTTTATATCCATTGTATGTATCATACACACTTTTACTAACTTCAATAAATACATAAATTTATAACCTTATGGGGAAAAAAAACTAGCCAAACCATGACATCTGTCCTACCTCAGGCTTTTTGTGGTCAACTTCCTGTTTGATGGTGATCATACTTGTATCTGGTTAGAATCAGCTACATCTAAGAGCTCTCTGCACCAAATCCTGTGATTTCCTCAGACTTGCCCATTCACTTAAATGTCTTTGAAATACTACTATCTAAGCAGTTAGAATTGAAAGGGAGACTGTCTTATACCTTTTTAGTTACAATCAGTAGATGCTTTAAGAGCAGTTGCAAACATTTGTATAACTAGTGTAAACAAGGACATTCACTAAAGGCTGCAAGGAAAGATAATAATTTGCACAGCTGGCTTGAATGGGCCCAATATATGCGGATTACTGTGTAAAGTGTTCAAAGTATGGTAGCCTGTTAGATACCAATATAGAGGAGGTATAGGTAGATTTCCAGGTGTGTATACATTTTCATACCCTCTTTACTGGAGACAAGGTCTTTTCGGTTGTTTTCTGCACTTTTTAATGGTGGGGTATCTGACAGAGGTGAAGGAGTTATCCCAGCTGCCTTTGCGGTTCCTGCTCTCCTACAGGGCACAGACAGATAGCAGACAGTTAGTGATTGTGGCACGTCTACTAATAGGTGGGATGGATTTCTGTAAAATGTGAGGAGAAGCAGAAAGAGAAAGCTGGCAGGAAGAGTAGAGCCCAGCTCACCTGGGCTCAGAGTTAGTGCTGGGCTTGTTCTCAGCATCTGAGAACATGTCCTCTCCATCACCCTCAGTGTCACTGCCTATAGCAGACAGACTGAGGCCAGACAGAGCACACACGCATGCGCACGCACACACACCACAGACCGCACACACACACACACACACACACACACACACACACACACACACACACACCCCCAGGAGAACAGTTAAAGGAAACACATTTGAGATTAAAAAAGATGCACAAATTTGCAGAACGGGAGGAAATGGTAAAGGGTGAAAACAGATCAAGATGAATGTCATCAGTGAGCTTGTGTAGTTTATACTATTCATTCAAACAACACACCATTTTAAAATCACAGAGATTTATAATGCTGTAATGACGAGTCCATGGCACCAAAGGGCCAGAGAGCCTGGTTTTGCACCCATGGGTAAGATGGCTGCAGTGGGCTAGAATGGCAGAGTGATCACTCCATGCACACTCACTCATTGAGGCTAGTACCCCTCCTCATTTTGGAGAAGGACGGCCCTGCCAGGCTCTCCTCCCTCTGCGGGTGCTGGCTCCTTACAGGACCAGGGGAGAAAGCAGAGACAGACGACAGGCAGTGACAGAAGGGGAGAAACACGTAAAAAGGGAGAAACAAAGAGGAAAGGAAGGACGAGGCTGAGTGGACAACAGAGCTGCAATACAAATGTGCCAAGAACTGACAGGAGCGCTGATGGGAAAATCAGACATATAGCTCAGAGTCAGCTATTGAAAGCAACTAATGCACTCTGAGAATAAAGGAAATACTTACTCTTCCTGACTAAAGCTCTTTTCAGAAAGTCTCTGCCCTGTGTATGGCTTATCTGTGGAGGGTAAACTACTGTACCCCAATGCAGTGATGCCACAATAAAAGAGAAGATGCATGTAAGGAAGGCATGTTTAAAAACAGCAACAGTTGTTTATATCTAAGATATAAAACTCTAATGAAATTAAAGCAATATTTCTTACAAAAAACATTATTACTTTAAAAGATAAAGATGCACCTCCATTTAAAGGTAACAGTTTTATAAACCTTTTTAGATGCAAGTTACTGCATGGAATGGGTGCCATTACAATCAGGGTTTGAATTTTTTCTGATGTGTCATATTAGAAACAAAGTATGTGTTTAAATGAGTTGAAACTTCTAATGTGCTGCTGATATGAGGATTACTGTACAGTGATGAGAAATGAGAATTTGTTCCAAATAACTGTCCTTACCAGCCATAGGTCTTCTGAGGTTTCGGAAGAGGATCGTCGAAGAACGAGTCCCCTTCCTCGTCCTCATCCTCCAGGCCCAGGTCCAGAGGTCTCCTTAGGGCTGCAGGTTCATTCCTGCTGGTTATAAACCCTTCACTGGCCACAAAAGCTTTGCTCTTCTGCGAGATAAGTGACTCACTGTGACTTGGTGGTTCTCCAGCCTGTGGTAGAGGCACCGTTATAATGGTAATAACATCACCGTTATTACACATTTTACACTTATTAATAGCTTGAAAGATATAGTTAGCAATTTTGGTGGAAGCTAGCTGCTCTGAAACTTAAACAAATACAGCACCACATTTCCAAAACAACACTCATGCATGAGCGCCATCTAGGCTAGAACACCTGAATGCTGGAATAACCGGAGGTGCTTTCTGAATCAATAATGAATATTACAGACAAACAAATTATTCCTTCTCTTCTAAATGATTGGAAATCGATGGTTCACATTATTTGTTTTTTATCCTGTTTACAGAGCATGGGGTGCCACAGACACCAAAGCCTTTCAGCTGTTCTGACCTCACTTGTAAATGAGATTAGCTTAAGAAGAATGAGGAAGGTGAAGTGCTGAGATTGGAATGGGATGAAACGTGACTTCATGCAGTTCAAAGATCAACAGCCTGTGCTGAAACAAACTAGGATTAAACAGTTCAAACTAAAGGTAAGCGCCACATTCTCAAGTGAAATGGCATTTTGACATTTGGACTTTATTGATGACAGTTCACCATAGTCAAACACTGCCTGTGACGTGAGGAGAAAGAACTGTAGGCTATACAATAGTCATTTCCAAAACTGGCCCAGATAAAAATGTCCAGCTATGAGTAACTAGCACAAAAAATAACAGGAAAATAATGAGAAAAATAACAGGTAATATAAGCAAATGTTAAAGTAATGTCTGAACTACAGTCATGCTGTCCATATGCTTTATCTACCTGAGATGAATTCTGATGTCTATGTATCCTATAAATTATTAACACTGTATAATGGCTTCACATGCAGAAACAACCAAAACAACCGCTTCATCCTGGTCAGGGTCGCAGTGGATCCGTAGCCCATCCCTGGAACACTGGACGTGAGGGAAGAACACACCCTAGACAGGATACCCACTGGGCCGCCCTTAAAAGCTTCTGTTCGTGCACTGTTAAAACTAGGCCACCACCTGAATATCACTGCTGATTCATTGTTCTGTCATATAGAGGTGAGATCTGAGTGTCATGTTAAATGAATCATTGATTAGTGGAAGCTTCAAATGATCTTAAATGCTTATGTAAGTGAAGCAGTTGTTTATAGCGCTGAGTTAAGTGCTTAGTCATTTCCTGTGCTAATGGAAAGGTTGAATTAATTTAGCCATGGTTTGCGTCTGTGTGATTTGAGCAGGACAGAATGACAGAAAAGGCTTAAAAGATTTGGAGTTTTTGCATCCATGTGGATACTAGCCGAGCTACTTTTTTGTCACTTGAGGAAGCATGATGAGGTGCTGTGAGAGGCTTATGCTAGCATTTCCACACCTGTGCTTTACCTGAGGCCCAGGCGGCTCTTCCTGTGCTGCACTGGCCTTTATAAATCCCTTATACCTGGGTATCTGAATATGAGAACACAAGTATCAACCTACATCAGCACTCAGTAACCAGACCTAAAAGTACCTCACTCATTGGATGAGTAATGAACCAAAACGCGCACACACACATACATGCACACAAAAACACAAAGAAAAAAAACACAGACAACAACACACAGAGATACACAGACAAAGGTAGACAAAGACACACAGTCAGGCACATAGAGACAGACAAAGACACAGACCGGCACACGCACAGGCCAGCATGCAGAGAAACAGAAAACATGAAATAGAACAAAAAATGAGGAAGAGAAGGGAAGGGAAGAAAAAAAAAAGAAAAAACCCTGAACAAAACAAAACCCAAGGTGTTGTTAGAACATAGCTGTAGTTATGTAATATTTTAATTTAATGAAATTCCTCACCTAAAATATCTATGGTGTAAATATATGTAAGATCCACACAATTTAAGTTATACTAAAGTAAAATTCTATTGGGAATGAATTTTGCGATGATATTAGGGCTGCTTTTAAATCTGGGCTATGATACCTGAATATCTGACAAAGCAAAATAAAAGCATAATGTATTTCTACATCTACTTTTTAAATGTTTCTTTCAAAATATGTCAACCATTTCAGAAATTGTGTGTGCTATTGAATTACAATACAAAGAGATTCATCTATTTTTCCCTGCATTTGTATAAGCTACAATCAATCTATATGCATGATTACAAACACAGATGTCTTCATCCTTAGGTAGTGTAGAAAAACAAAAATCACTGCGTTTAAGCAATACATTCATAGATGATGTAGGCTTTCTAGTCATCGAAAAAAATTTCCCACGTTTATTAAGCAAATGATGAGCTGAAAAAGGAGAAATGAGAATTGAGCTTTTTCAGGGACAGCCCCTTTGTGTTTATGAGACAAACAAAGAAAAACACTTTTGCTTTTGATACACTAAACGCAACCAGTCTTCACCTTTCTAGACATTACGGATAAATAGCATATTTAAAACATATAGGATTGTAGATCTAAGCTACAGGTGGTGAAAAAGAATATGCGAGGCTGAAAGGAAAAATTACCACAATGAATAAAAATACAGTTCCAAACACACTTATCACATCTGCAAGACCCTCTGATCTGATCTGTTTATGAACAGTAAACATAATAAAAAATTTCAGTTTCAGAATGTAATAAAAAAAAAAATTCAGTTGTAAATGATAACATAACATAACAAGATGTTCTAACCTTGCTGCTAGGTGATGAACTCATCTTCTCCTCAGTAACCTTACTCACAGAGTGAACTCCACCACTTACATCACTGGCAACCTACAAAATAATAAATATATTTAAAATAATTTTAAAAATCTAACTTCTAATCTTTTATGTGTAAAGCACTTTGAGATTTAAACTCAAACTGAAACGTGCTACATAAATTATTATTATTATTACTATACATTCAAACAGTGACTTCAGTGTTTGAATGTACAGTTTAAATACTATATAATTTCTTTTATTTCTAAATTATATTCCCGTTTTTAGTTATTAGTTTTAATTACAAGTGGACTTACCACACTTCTGCACTGAAAATAAAGCTGTTTGAACAGCCCCAAAAATTCCTGAAAGTCTACAGCTAGGGAAAAAAAGGAGAGAAAACCTCAGTAACCAAACTGCAACCCACACACACACACACACACGTAAGATATATGCATAAAAGAAAACAACACAGACTACTCACAATTACTTGTATCTTTGGCTCCGAGTTCATCGGCCACAAATCGTTCTAGCATGCCTCTTCATGTAGCAGCAGGACAAACACACACACACACACACACAAACACACAAGAGTCTTTAAAGGTTGTTCTTACTGTAGGAGAATTATGACTACTGGAACTACAGAAAAAGTGATCATTTGTGCAAAAGTGGTAAAAAAAAAAAAAAAAAAAAAAAGAGCACTATGAATTGCTTGAATGATGCTGGGGATTTAATTACAATTGTAATTAAAAGTTAGCTTTCAAAAGGTTATTAATATTTCCTTGCCATTTAGGTCTAGGTCATGACAAAGTCATAAAGAGGGCCATGACCACAGTTGTGGTGGAAACCTCACACATTTGATTTCATAATCATTCACAAGGTGTAGGAAGTAAACAGATTCGATACAGGTCAGAGATAAGATCAGATAATACAAAGTTTTACTAATTCCTCTTGTGGCATCTTGGTATGCACCGTTATCTGTGGCATCTTACCTGCTAAAACTGGGGAAGAGCTCTAAGAAAACGCCAATAACTTCATCTCTGGCCAAACCACCACTCCTATCCTAGGTAAATAAATAAGTTCATACATATTAAATAAATAATACCCATTATATGAGTTATCATAAATGATAGAACAATTAAGACTTGACCTGACAAAAATGCATAAAGGAAATCACATTAGGAGAATTGCAGAATTACCTTGCGTCTGCAGTCAAATTTTTTTTGTGCTTCAGTGATCTGACGAGGAGACAGTTCCTAAAATAATCAATAGTTTTTTGTTATTAAAGTACATGCTTTAGACGTTGCTGACATTCTTATGCAAGGAATAAAACACTTCGGACGTGCTGTTATGGAAAGATAATCAAGCTGCTGTGATGCAAAGATTATTTTCCTATATCAGCATGTGCTGAAGTGTTTTATTGCTTATACCACAGCAACTTGCCAATGATTTATTTTTTAATGAATTTAAGAAAGTGAAATTCCTGTTATCATTTAACTTGTAGGAGCTATAAACATCCTTCTCTTCCTTGAAGTTAATACGACAAAAATGCAGCTTATTGCAAGTTGCTACTATAGAAACAATAACATATCAAAATGAGCACGTTAATATAAATCTGAGATTTGCCTTGCAGCTGAAAGTACTGCAAGAGCTGCTGCAATAGAAAATTTATCAACACCTCCTGACCAATCAGATTTGAGAACTCAACAGCGCTGTGGTATAAAACTAGTTGTAAACTAGTATCACAACCAAAGTAACTGTTATAAAAACACAAAACAAGCAGAAAGTACATCTTATAGAGAAATAATCAGACAGAAGACGACTTCATGATTTAGTGTAGCAGAGACAGCTAAAGCCACACTGATGTAAACTACAGAGCAAAGTTACCAGATGCACAGAAGTAGGACAAAGCTGTTTTGCAAAACGTAGCTGAACAGGAAAGAATTCTTTCTCACAATTCTAAACACCTTAATTTACATCCTCCTTCCTTTGTGTGACCTAAATAATATAGCTGGGGCACAAATATGTGGGGGTAAAGACAGAGCACGAGATGAATCAACCCGAAATCAACCACATCTTTAAGGCTTGAAAAGCTGGTTTTATTACAAGACTAGATTTCATCCTGATACTGCAGATCATCGGTGATTACTGTATACTGTAGGTGTATAAAATAGGTTAAACATATACAGCTAAATTACCTTGGGAATATGGGTCGCCCGATCTGCCTGTGACAGAGAGAGAGAACGAGAGCGAGAGAGGGGATACATTTTATTAAGTTACGGAGTTATTTCAGCAGTTATAATTTTTCTTAAAAATGTTTACCTCAGAGAAAATGGAGAATTTCTCCTTGTTTCTGCCTCTCTTAATTAATTCGAGGAGGAGAGGTGTGCTCTTATTCCCCTCAAATTCAGAGAAGCCAAGCTCCTTGGACAAACTTTCACGGCTGTCCAGTCCATTTACCTAAGGGAAACAGGGTAGATTAAAAATGTTACTGCCAATATAAGTGTTTGAAATAAGTGTGTAATTTTTGGTTGCTGGAACAGGTTTTGAAAATGACCTAAAGTTTAAGGGTCTTAGTGAAATTATACAGTTCAAATCCAGTGCCTGGCAAAATGATTCCCTTAAATCATATTTATGGCACTTGGCAGATGCCTTTATCTAGAGCAACTCACAGAAGTGCTTTGAAGTCTCTATTAATAAATACATCCTCATACTGGTTCACTAGGTCAGGAACTAAGAGTAATATCAGTTTAAAAACCCTGTTGTAGAGGTTAGTATAGTATGAAAAACACAACATTTTACTGAATGTCAAATCTGACACTGTGATGTTGATGTGATGGTTCTATAAAAAAAATGTGAAGAAAAATAAATGAATGAATGAATGACCCATAAAATATATATATATATATATATATAAAAAAGTGCATTGGGGAATATTTGTACAAAAAATTATTTCCTAAACGAGAACAACAATGGCTATAATAATGGTCTCTTCTTGTGAGTCTTTTTTTTTTAACGCCATGATTTTTAAATAAAAACTCCACTGAAACAGGACTGGTTTGTGTTGACGAACCAGCATTTCTAAAACAGTCAAACAAATGCATGGATTAGAATAAGGATTAAAAAAAAAACAATACTCAAGTGGCCCATGTTGGTTCAATTACCAGGAAATGTAACACACACTTCAAAAACTGGTTGGCTTCAAAAAGAGGCTGGTTGGCAAAGCTAAAGAGAGACTAACAATCCATTTGAAGTTGTGCAGATTTCAGAAGGTAAGAGCAGAGTAAAGCTGCACCACTGATGCATGTCCTACACTCACCATCCACTTTGGTAGGAACACCTGTTCATCTGGTGGGCACAGACTTTCTTTCCTAAACAGATTTGGTGAATTTGTGCCCATGATAGCTTCAGATTCTTGCTCTTGGATGTCAGGAGTGGAACCTGATGTGGTCTTCTGCTGTTGTAGGCCATGCACCTCAAGGTTTCATGTGCTGTGCATTCTAAGATGCTTTTCTGCTCTCTACATTTGTAAAGAGTGCTTACTATTACTGTTTGAGTCACTATAGACTTCCTGTCAGCTCAAACCAGACTGGTCATTCTCCTCTGATCCCTCTCATCAACAAGGAGCTTCCACCCACAGAACTGTTGCTCACTCAATGTTTTTTGCTTTTCGCATCATTCTGTTTAAACTCTAGAGAATGCTGTCTGTGAAATTCCCAGGATATCAGCAGTTTCTGAAATACTCAAACATAAACATGCCACGATCATAGTCACAGAGATCTGATGTTTGCTGTAACTGAAGCTCTTGACCTGTATCTGCATGATTTTTTTGCACTGTTCTGCTGCCACATGATTGGTTGATTAGATAACTGCATGACTGTGCAGGTGTACATTAAAGTAAACTAATATAGTGGATGGTGAGTGTACATTCATTACCGGGAGTCCATCAGAAGAAATAAAACGTGGGCAGTCCTGCAGGATTAAATCAGCCAATATAAAGACAGCTACAGCCAGTATAAAGGATTTTTATATTCAGAATTTATGTTTGGATATGCCACAATATCATGGTTGTAGTTTCCTATGAATAACTCCATTATACAATAATGTGATCATGGCACCAAATATCAAGCAAACATGAAATGTAGGGGACGGTTTGTTAAAAGACACCAGACTGAGAAACTATTTCAGTCTAGTTAGTCACTAAAATATCACCTGGTCTGATGAATCTTATTTTCTGCTGCAACATGTAGATTAATAAGGTCAGAATTTGGCATCAACAGCAAGAATCCATCCAACCTGCCCTGTCATCATTTCTGGCTGGTGGTGGTGGTGTAATGATGTGTGGAATGTTTTCTGGGCACAACTTTGGCCCCTTAATACCAGTTGAGCATCATTTGAATGCCGCAGCCTGTCTGAGTATTGTTGCTCACTATGTGCATCCCTTTATTGTTACAATTTACCCATGCTCTAATGGCTACTTCCAACATGATAATGCACCATAACACTTAAATGCTGGTGTAAGACCTTTCCTGATCAGATAGACATGACTGACAGTAGTGACACCTCCCCATCCTGACTGTCTGGATGTTGGTGTACCACATCATTTGTTTTTTCTGCAGACACAAGTTTCACCTTTGAGCAGATATTTTATTTGCAGCTGCCAGAATGAGAAATAGTTTGTCAAATATTGCACAAAGTGTTAAAACTTATAAACCTCTGAGACCACCTTGAAAGACAGACATATCTAAAGAAAATAACACAATGTGGCATGCAGGGTGTTGTTCATTTGTAAAATGAAAGAATTGACCAACGGTCTGACTATTTTTGCAAGGAGGTACATTTCATTTTCTCACCACATACAAGCCATTCCCACATTTTCATGAGAAGTAATGAACATCAAAATACCGTGTTAATTTCTGGCTGAAAAACTGCAAGGGTGAAGTCCAGATTGAACACTTGCAGAAAGTCTGTGATTAAACTGGCCACAAGGCGCCCTGCAAAGAATTAGATAATAGCTAAGACAGTGATGTTTATAGGTTAATTAATAAAATAACTGACAAAAATAATCATTAAAAAAAAAACTTGCCATCTTTAGTGCTGAGACACTTTTTCAGATTCTCGTTTACAAGTGGAGTTTTGTTCTAGTGAGGCCAAATGAGACATGACAGTTATTCAGAATCTTAGATATTCAGAATCATAAATATGTACACGTTAAACTACTTTTAGTTACCTCCACTTTGTCCTGCTCCTCTAAAGCCAGAAATACAGCAGCTCGAAGCTCGGCCTGTAAACAGACATACAGACGCAACTCCTGTTTAACAGATTAAATAATCTGTATATAAGGTCTTTAATCTAAATAATGTCGTTACACACAGGGAACATACATGGTCTCAGAGTGTGAGTGTAGGAACTCAACACTTAAAGACCAAATCCACCCTGAACAAAGTGCATATTAATCTTTATAATCTTTATAATTAACATGGGCTCTTCAAAGGCTTCCAAGATGTAATTTAGAATAAAAAATCTGTGTTGACCTTTTTTTTTTTTT
This sequence comes from Pangasius sanitwongsei, assembly GCA_037576675.1. Taxonomy (NCBI): domain Eukaryota; kingdom Metazoa; phylum Chordata; class Actinopteri; order Siluriformes; family Pangasiidae; genus Pangasius; species Pangasius sanitwongsei. The sequence goes on along the minus strand of CM075009.1, from coordinate 12,417,766 downwards.
TTTTTTTTTTTTTAACTTACATCTTCTTTTTCCTATTTTCTATTTTTCTTTTTGGTCTATTTTCACTGTGGTTAATGGTTTGCTACATTACCCACAATGCTGTCTGACTACCTGCTGATCAGAATCCGAATCTCTATATTTTGCTAAGTAGGTTACACACACGAGGTGTCGTGGTGCGCGCACACATGTATGACATGCAACATACTAAACAGACCAGACAAGTGCACAGACTGTTAACAATATAAGAAAATAGACATCTAACGAAGGGAAATTTTAAATAAAAATTAAATAATGGAGTAAAAAATTAGATATAATGAAGCAATTGTGAAAACAACCAGAGATGAAGAAGTAAAGATATGCAGGGTCTGAGGAAACAGAAATAAAATAACTATTGTTTACAGTATGTTAGAGAATGATATGAACATTGTACAGTCGTGCAGGGATGCATTGTGCTGCCGAGGGGTTACAGGCTACAGTGAGAGAGGCGGAAAAAAAGTTCAGTTCAATGTGCCGATAGTGGTGCCTGTGAGATTTAGTCGTTGCTTAATATCTACCTAAAGAGCTGATGCAGCAGAGCTTTAGTCCTTTATTCTGTCCAGCTCTCACCTGTTCATCTGTGCTTCAAACAGATCAGGTTCCAAAGCTTCAACTTTCATGATAATACCACCAGCAATGGTGATGAGAAAATGGTGAGTGAGAAAAGATGTTCCTGTGCTTTAATTTTTAAGGTCTAAGGTCAATATTTGAGATGAATGAAATTTATTTTACTCCTGTTAAACACTGCAGCAGCAATGTCCCCCTGTGACGTCATCGCGGCACAGAACTGCGCACAACTTTTCTTGGGAAATACAGCACCAAGCAACAAACTAACACCAGACTCGCTAAAAAATTATATATATATATATATATATATATATATATATATAACGAATACTTCAAAATGAACATATTACATGTGTTTTACAGGCAAGTTTTCCATTAATGCCATCAAACTTAACTGCATATGACAAACTCTAGCCGTTAAATGACCAGCTACTCGAGCTTGTTGATAAGCTGAGACCCTAGCTACTGTTTGTTGTCATTCAATCTGTCTAGGCAGCTAACACAGTAAGCTACAACTTTAGCATTTACTTGCTGGGCTGTATACCAAAGTCAACACTGGGTGTTAAAAGTACTTAGAAACAACAAATATGAAATTACCTTAATCTTGTTAAGAACGCCATTGTTTTCCAAATTTTGAATCAGAAGGTCTCTGAGCTCCGTGTCTTCCTCTGTAGCAGACATCTTTAATTCCAGTCACGTGACTACCTCGCGCCCTCTACAGGTGTTCCTGAGAACTAAGAACGCCTGTTTCCCCGTCAGTGCGCATGTGCGAAATCATGACGCGTGTTAGTTTATACTAGCGTTATTATTTTTTGTTCATCACATAACCAAAGACTATTGTGTACTGTTGTATTTGATCAATAACGTAATAATATTGGCAAAATATTATATATATAAAAATGTTGTTATATATGTTTAGAATATTCAGAAATGAACTAAAACATATCTCAGAAGCCCTTACAAAATTGAAAAGTCAAAAAGCGTTAAAACTGTTTCATCTTCTTATATATAATTTACTGTAGAAATGGTTTTGCCCCTTCTCTTACTTTTTTTTGTATTAATTTATTATTTGTGTATTCTTTATCTGTCATGGATTTGATCTGTTCTGATGTGTTGAGCCTTCCATGTCAAGTTCAAGTTGAGTTGAGCTTTATTGTCATTCTGCTACATGTGTGGACATATAGTCGAACGAAATGTCGTGTCTCGCAGGACCACGGT
>CM075009.1:12400169-12415845 GCA_037576675.1 Pangasius sanitwongsei | reverse complement strand
TGGTGTATAGAGCCAAAAATGTTAGAATTGTGTCGATGTCCCAATATTTATGGACCTGACTGTATGTGTGTATGTGTATATATATCCTTCCATTTCCACAGCTTGAAAAATGTTATCAGTTTTGTAATAAATAAACAAATTAATAAATCTATTCCATCTCAGGGGGCTTTTGTCTCTTTGCATTATTTATTAAGTGAAAATATGTACTTTTTTGGTGTATGCTCAGTAAAATGTGGAGGCCTATAGAATGTCCAATTTACATTCATTCATTAATTTATCTTCTAAGCACACATGCACACATTGGACCAGTGAGGACAGATTGTGGGTGGCCCATATTGGGTCATTTGTGATTTGAACATCAGCATGACATTGTCTCAATGGCATTGGCTCACAATGGCCCTGACTGTTTAGATTTGCACATTGGAGCGATATTTATCCCATTGGCCACTGGACATTGGCCTGATGTCGGCAGCCCACATAGTCATTGTTCCAGTGTTGGCAAAATTGAACAGAGAGCTGTTGTAGGAAGACCATATTTGGCTGTCCAATTGGCTGACCATGCCATTTAGCAGTTGGCTGACATTCTGCATTTCACTATGTTGTCAAAAATAATCCTGATAAACAATTTGAGAATATTTTTTATTGAACCAGACTAATAACATCTAAATATATAAATTAATATTTACATACTAATAATTTATTATAATGTTCTATTATCACATAAATATTTGAGAAATAACTAACAAATATTTTTATGAACAAAAATACATATGTACAGTTTAAAAGCAGTTAAATAGAAGTTTATGAAATATGTATCTGTTATAAACAAATTTTTACATTTGTATTTTTTTTATTCTTCTGAAGAGAGTGCATGAGTGGCTTTCACCATCCACACGAATGGTCATCTGTGTTGCGGAGATATACATTCGGGTCCATAATCATTGAGAAAATTTTTTAAATTTTGCGTCTGTACACCTTGGGCACAATGGATTTGAAATTAAGAAATCAAGATGTGTAAGAAGAAAGTGTAGACATTTCGCTTTAATTCAAGGGGTTTAACAAAAAATATTGCATTAACCCTTTAGGAATTACAGCCATTTTTTACATAGTCCCTCCATTTTTACAGGTTCAAAAGTAATTCGACAATTGACAGATAAGGTGTGACCTGTTTCCTCATTATTCCATGACAAATTAAGGAGATAAAAGGTCTGGAGTACCTAGCACTTTAATACAATCTTAATCAGAACACTTGATTCTTTAAGCAAAGTAGCATTTTTAATGAAAATATGTTTATGGCCACTGTCACCATATTTTGTATTAGACAAATAGAGAAGAACAGAGGACTTCTGATAATTTAGCTATAATGCCTAAACTCAAACTTTATACATTAATCATTTAATATTTTGATAGCATATATGTGAGACAGTATTCAAAAATCCATTGGAAGCTGCTTGAGTTGAATTCTAGAAAATGGTAAAAATCAAAATTGAGTTTTTCTCCCAATAATATACTCTAACGTATCTATTTTAAGTAATGAATATACTGCATATTTTCCAACCTGGCCTTGGCATTTTCCTGCAAAGATCACATCAGTTAAGGAGCCAGTATAACAAACACAGCAGTAAACATAGTAAACACGTTGGTAGCTCAGTGTGTTTTCCTCATATTTCCACAGACTCTGTTGATCTTGATTCCTTTAACTCAAAAGTTAAGAATGTTACTGATGATATTGCTCCTGTGAAAGTCAGTAAAAAGACTGCCTGACAAAAGGCACCTTGGAGAAAATCAACTACACTTGTCATCAGTAAAGTGATTCTAATTAACCTCAAATAAAGATCAGCTGTTTCTGTAGGATTTTCTGGACATCTTCTTGGTTTCAGCCAACATGCCGAAGCCAAAGAGCTTAAAAAAGCATGTATGGGATCTCACTGCTGAAAGTTAATGATCGATCAGGAGAAGGGTGCAAAAGAATTTCCAAAACATTAGAGGTGCCATGGAACACTGCGATGAACAACATCAAAAGTAGAGAAAACAGGGCACAACAGTCACATTACCAAGAACACGATGTCCCTCGAAAACTAATGAAAAGACAAGACGAAAATTTATCAGAGAGGCAAAAGCCAAAAAATCTACAGGAACATAAATATAGCTGCAGAAATACCTAGCAAGTACTGGTCATTCCCTGCATGCGGCAACCATCTCTCTTATACTTCATGTCTGGGCTATGGGGTCTGGTGGTTCGACAGAAGCCCTTTCCCACAAAAACACATCTAAGCCTGCCAAAATCACCCCAAACCATGTGTCAAAATGTGTTATGAGCTAATAAAACCAAAGTAGAACTTTTTGGGCATAACCCTAAAAGATATGTTTGGTGCAAAAAACAAGACAACTTAAAACCCAAAGAAATCCTATAAAACCTGTGGAATGATAGAGGGCTATGCACAGGAGATCCCCTTGCAATTTGACAGATCTGGGGCATTTTAGGAAGGAAGAGTGGAATAAAATTGCCAAGATGTGCTAACTTTGTGGACTCTTACCCAAAAAGACTGCATTAAAAGCAAAAAATGCTTTCACAAATATTAGTTAAGGGGAGTGCACACTTGGTTACTGTAAGTTTTTTTTCTTTTTCTTTTTTTTGTTCTTCGCTTGTATTTGTTGGGTGCTATATTGCATAAGAGGTTGGAAATGATCTTACGATTTACACCGATCAGCCATAGCATTAAAATCACCTGCCTAATATTGTGAGGTCCCCCTTGTGCCACCAAAACAGCTCTGACCCATCAAGGCATGGACACCACAAGACCTCTGAAGGTGTGCTGTGGTATCTGGCACCAAGATGTTAGCAGCAGATCCTTTAAGTCCTGTAAGTTGCAAGGTGGGGCCTCCATGGTTCGGACGTGTTTGTCCAACACATCCCACAGATGTTTGATCGGATTGAGATCTGGGGAATTTAGAGGGGAATTTAAACTTTGAACACTTTGTCATGTTCCTCAAACCATTCCTGAACAATTTTTGCAGTGTCGCAGGGCACATAATCCTGCTGAAAGAGGCCACTGCCATTAGGGAATACTATTGCTATGAAGAGAAATTCTTGGTCAGCAACAATGTTTCGGTAGGTAGTATGTGTCAACGTAACATCCACATGAATGCCAGGACCCAAGGTTTCCCAGCAGAACATTGACCAGAGCAACACACTGCCTCTGCCGGCTTGCCTTCTTCCCATAGTTCATCCTGGTGTCATCTCTTCCCCAGGTAAGCGACTCACCTGGACGTCCACATGATGTAAAAGAAAACGTGATTCATCAGACCAGGCAACCTTCTTCCATTGCTCCATGGTCCAGTTCTGATTCTCACATGCCCATTTTAGGCAGTGGACAGGGGTCACCACTGGCACTCTGACTGGTCTGGGGCTACACAGCCCCATACGCAGCAAGCTGCAATGCACTGTGTTCTGACACCTTTCTATCATAGTCAGCATTAACTTTTTCAGCAATCTGTGCTGCAGTAGAGTAGCTCTTCTGTGGGATCAGATCAGATCAGACAGGCTAGCCTTCACTCCCCACATGCATTAATGAGCCTTGGGCACCGCTGAGCCTGTTGCCAGTTCACTGGTTGTCCTTCCTTGGACCTGTTTTGGTGGGTACTAACCACAGCATACTGGGAACACCCCGCAAAGGCCTGGCATTTTGGAGATGCTCTGACCCAGTCTTCTAGCCATCACAATTTGGGCCTTGCTCAGATCCTTACGCTTGCCTGTTTTTCTCTGCTTCCAACACATCAACTTCAAGAACTGACTGTTCATTTTCTGCCTAATATATCTCACCCATTGACAGGTACTATTGTAATGAGATAATCAATGTTATTCACTTCACCTGTCAGTGGTTTTAATGTTATGACTGATTGGTGTATCTTGATTTCATTTTTTTTCATGACATAAAACTGCAATTTTAACAGAGGTGTGTAGACTTTTTATATCAACTTCATATACAGTCTACTGCTCCGTGACCTAATACAGTGGCATCTACACTATATGGCCAACTCAGTGATTTGTTCCTTAAAAGTGACAGTCATGGCTCCTGAGTGGTGCAACAGAAAAAGCATTCGCCCTATCATCTGAAGTTAGAGAGTTCCAGTCCCAGCGATGCCACACCCATCCATGACCAGGAGTTCAAGAGACCAGGAGTCCACAAAAGAACATTTACATCTCCACTCAACATTTAGGGCTGCTACAGGGTGTGTAATTACACTACACTATTGCACTCTGCACTTTAATCGCTTGCCAAGAACTGCTTTGTTTACATACCCAGAATGTCATAATTACACAAAACAAATATTGCACCTACATTTTCTATTCTATTCTATTTATTCTTATTATTTAAGTAACTTTTATTGTGCTTAATACACACACACACACACACACACACACACATATATATATATATATATATATTATTTATTTATTTATTTATTTATTTATATAAAGTGTCAATTTTTTTAGAGCACTGGAGCCCAAAAGGTTTTGTAATGTGTAGGCTTGAACGTTTTTCGAGCTGGCCAATAAGAGACGATGTAGACACCTTATTAGTGGAAAAGATTACTGATTTTTACTTGCTCATGAACCTTCTTCTTAAAGCCTGGTGTGTGTTTCCCTGTTCTTTGTCCAACCTACTACCAACACCTGCAACCCTGTGAGTAAAAAACAACATTCTACACCGGGTATGTGCAAAATAGTATTGTGACCACTGTTGACATACCCCTAGAAAATAAAGGGTGTGAAAATGCAATTCTTTCTGTCAGCAGTAAAATCTTTAGAACCAAGGCTCTGCTTCCAGCACCAAAGTTGGTGCTGGAAAGCAGGAGAGGTTCCTAATCTGTACCAAAATCACCAAAATCTTTTTTTTTCACTAACCCCATCTCTGACTAGGCTGCAGACATGTGCTTCAAACCCATCTCTGTTGTCACTTGTCACAGACCCAGAAGCTCTCATCGACAAACCCGAGGCTGAACTATTAGTAATAATAATAATAATAATAAACTTTATTTTATATAGCGCTTTTAAAGTAGCATCTCAAAGCGCTTTACATAAATTGAGATACAGTGAAATACAAATTAAAACGATACAATAAAATAAAATACAAGCAGAAATAAAATACAAAGATAGCAATAAGAATTATCCTTAACAAAGCCAGTATAAATAACAGCAAATTAATCACATGCAAAAGCTACCCCAAAGAAATATGTTTTAAGAGAAGATTTAAAAACACTAAGAGATTCTGCACTTCTAATCTCAGAGGGCAGGGAATTCCACAGTTTTGGAGCCAATGAAGAGAAAGCCCTATCACCCATAGTTCTTAGACAGGTTGATGGAACAGTTAAAAGACCAGCTTCAGAAGAGCGGAGATCACGTGCTGGTACGTAGGGGGTTAACAGATCAGACAAATATTGTGGAGCCAAACCATTCAAGGCCTTATAAGTGAGCATCAGAATTTTAAAATCAATACGAAACCTAACAGGAAGCCAGTGCAAGGCTTCCAGAATAGGTGTGATATGATCCCTTGCACTGGTCCTAGTCAGGATTCTAGCAGCAGAGTTTTGTACCAACTGTAACTTACTTAGGGTAGCTTTTGACACTCCAGCCAGCAAAGCATTACAATAGTCAATGCGAGTACAAACAAAAGTATTGATTAACTTTTCAGCCACCGAGAATGTCAGCATAGGGCATAATCTGGCAATGTTTCTGAGATGAAAAAAAGATGTTTTAACAGTGTAACGAACATGAGGATCAAATGTTAAATTAGGATCAAATATCACCTCCAAATTTTTTAATCTAGTTTGAAATTGTAAAACAGAGCTGTCCACACTTAAGGTTAAAGGCTCAGTTTTGCGTAACTGGTGAGGTGAACCAATAAGCATCACCTCAGTCTTGTCACTGTTTAGACGAAGGAAATTTCCCGACATCCATATTTTAATCTCAGAGATACATTGAGAGAGAAAAGGCACAGCTGCATTAACATCAGGTTTTGAATGTATATAAATCTGAGTGTCATCTGCATAAAAGTGAAAGTTAAGACCAAGTGTTCTTAAAAGTTGACCAAGTGGAAAAATGTATATGCTAAAAAGTAAAGGGCCCAAAACTGATCCCTGGGGAACACCAGACCGGACCACACCAACCTCAGACCTGCAACCACCCATAAAAACAAACTGCTTGCGATTTAAAAGATAAGACTTAAACCAGTTTAATGCACAATCAGAGACACCAAAGACAGTCTCTAAACGATTGATGATCTCCATTCAGCAGCTTTCCAGAACTTCCGGTCATCGATTGATCTTGACGCTCTCTACTGGTGGTTTAATAGCAAGTAACACTTTATTCACAAGACTGGTTTTTGTGCCTATGTACCAGTCTTTGTCATGGTGCTTACTGTCTAGCCAGAGAGAGGCAAGTTGTCTTATCATGCCAAGGCAGACACCATGTTGGTACTCAGGAACAAATCCACTGATAATGTTAAACTTCTGAAGTTGCATCAGAAATGACTTCTGGTCACACCTATATTTGCCATTGAACTGTTTGGTATTTCTGAGAAGGGGATGTGCAACAGAATCTAAGGAGCAGATCAGAGAGTAGACTTTACTGTTGTGCACTTTGTTTTCAGAGTCTTTCCATTTAATTCCATTTTGTTCCAGGCCTTTGAGTTCTGATACAAACGGAGTCAAAAAAGTTATCATATTTGGCTTAGTTGCACCAAACCATAAGCATGGCATACATATGTTTGCTTGACATTCTTTTGGTAGAAGCTCTATGATTTGACACTGAATAGGCTATATCTGGTAGTTATTGCTTTCAAAACTGGAATTCTATCATAGTTCCATATAACTGATCAAGTCATCATGCCCAATTTCTCCACTCTGTTTGAGTTTCTGATATTCTGCTCCAGACTGTATATCATAAATCATACCTGCAAGTGGCTGTTGTCTATTTAAATGTATTGTAGGCTTCTCCAAAATGTCTACCAACTGGTTTGACAGAGATAGCACAAGGAAATAAGAGCCAACTCTTAGATTTGAGTCGACATCAAAGTCATATGTGAAAACAAACACTTTTTTGGAGCCATCTCTCTAGGTCCTAGGTAGCTCTCACACTAAATACAGTAAAAGTGTGGCTCATAATGGCCAAATTCTCCACATGCTTGATCAAAAAGATATTTTGTTGTAGGTACAAAGCCAGAGAAATGTTCACTGAAAATTTCAAGAAGATGTTGGAGAGCTAGTCCAGTCAGATTGTGCCTAAGCACAAATGATATGAGCAAGAGCAGACTTTGTGCTTTTGTGAGTGAAGCACCAAGATAATAAGATCATCATTACATGGTATCTGTGATTGAGGACAAATAACTGATAAAAGTTATCTTCTCTTTACAGTACAAATACAAAAATATTATGCAAATAGATTTTTCAGAACAAAGTTCATTGTCTGTGATAGTAAGGAAATATATAAATCAATACTTTTAATTTTTCTCATTTACCTTCAAGGACATAAGATGATTTTCATGTCTAGTTTCTCTTGGAGATCCTCTTTGGTCCTCTCTCCAATTTTCTTCATCTTCCTTCTGTCCTCTCCCCTCTTCAGCACTTTCCTCCTGTCCTCTCCCCTCTTCAGCACTTTTCTCCTCATCTCCTTTCTCCTGTCCCCTCTCCTTTCCAGCTTTTTCCTGTATTCTCTTGCCTTCTGCAGTCTCCTTTTGTCTCCTGTCCTTTCCTATACATTCCTCTTGGCTTTCCTCTCTCCCAGCTCTAGCCTGGCTGCCATTTTCTCCTGCTCTCTCCTCTTGCCCACAGTTCTCCATCTCTTCATCTCTAAAATCCTTTTCTACTTCCAGGTTCCTTTTCTCTCCTTGGCTATTGACCACATGTGCTTCTGTAGAATGAATCTGTGAGAAATTTTTCATTGACCATTAAGGTAAAAATCTTACAAAAATTAAAAAATCTTTTGAAAAAGGCATACTTCAGTTTTTCTGTCCTTACTCTTTTCAAGACGTTCCTTCTGTAGGCAGATGTTCTAGGAAAAGTACCTTCCAATTTAATAAATCCCTTGTAGCCTTTGCAGTATATATTATGTGGACGCAATAAATACAAAAAATCTACCTAAGTAGAAAAACAACCAAAGACAGAACAATTTACTGAAATCAAAAGTGTAACTTGTTGTTTGGTCTAGGGCTACTAGTCATGACCAGATCCTGATCTAGAATGTTTGCCCATTATTTTTTGTTCATAAGTCTTTGTAAATTAAAATGTAGTCTTGTAAGGCCTGTACCAAAAACTGGGAGCAATGTCCAGCTTTGGCTCTTTTTTAAAAAATTTGGGCTACTCCAAATGAAACACTTTACAAATATTCTAATGTTATCTTTTTATCTGTTGATTTTGTAGTTTTGTGCTTTGTTGTTTTGGGCCAACTGGTGTGTCTTTCAAATTTAGATAATTCTTGAGGCTTCGTTTGCATGCCATGAGTCTGCACAATTTCCCTTTCATGTGAATTCATTAGTACAAAAATAAGATGACAAAATGGACTAATGATCTGTTGCTGCCCCATTATTTTTCCTAGCCAATAGGAAGCTTTCATCACCAGCTGCATGCTAGCGTTATATCTAACTAATTAAGTTTAAATAACTTACTTAGCAAGTGTTGTGGTTGTATTGTTTGTTTCAAGCTGCATGTTAAACTTACACTACAACTCTTGCCTCTGATGGAGAAATTCATATTTGCCCTATTTTATATGACTGAGAGAAGTGTGAAATTTCTGTTATTAAAGATAAAAGAATGGGTCAGTTTGCCCAGGTGACCAGTCAGCCTGACCTTGACATTGATGAAGGGTGGATTGAAATCAAATGTCCCAGCACAAAAGGACCAAAGAGACATGCTGCTAAAGTACTGCTGTTTGGAGGTTTGTGCATGTTGTTTATTTAGGTAGTTGGCCTGTTCAAAGATATGATGTCCATCTTAATTGTATTTTGTGAGACATGTATAAAGATATAGTGGAGAAAAAAATGCCTTTCTGAAAGGCAAAGATATATGGAGCACTGCTAAAAGAGGGCAGCGAACGAAGAAGAGAAGTCCATCACCAGATGTCAAGACTTTACACAGTATGGAGTTGTGCAGGCCAGTAAGTAACATTGGGCAAGTATAAAATCTCACATGGCCTACTATTGATTCCAAAAAGAGAGAGCTGATCAAACGTTCTGGCAATTATTTACAGTCCTTAGGCTACATCAAAATGTAGTGGCTAGCCAGTAAAGTAAATAAAGTAAATTTTATTGTTACTGTAAGCACACAAGATTGATACAGTTAGCACATTTCAAGTGTAACTGTAATATAAATTGCAATATGCAAGATATTTATTTCAGTGATACCTAAAATACAATAGAAGACTGGGTTCAAGGTACTTCCTATGTCATTGCAAGTAATTTGGAGTATGTCTTCAGCATACTATTCCTACATATAGTACAGCTCTATCCCACCCAAGGTGTTATTTCAATACAATTTTATTAGGCCTAAAATGTGTTTTAATGTTACTATTAGTAAAAGAATAGTATGGCCTCAGTTTATTATGAGTATAACATTAGTGTATGTCCAAAACTCTTAAAGTGTAATTTAGTTGCAATTGTAATGTCATCAAAATACACAAAGTTCACACTGTATGTTCTGTATATTGCAAAAATTAGGGTAGATATTTAAGTTGTACTTAAGTATGCTTGGAATAGTTCCACTTTAGCACAACAGAGTATACTTAACACAATTTAGTTGGACCTCAGCACTACTTTCAGACAACTAAAGTGTAGTACAAAGTTCCAATTGGAACAAGTGTAGTTGTTCCAATTTAGCAGACTTGAAGTATACCAATTTATAGTGCACTACCAACATATTTAAGTATACTGAATGAAGTGTGCTTAAGTATACTATTTTTTCACTAGGGATACAAGACATACACCCCTATTTTTTGTCTTTTTTCTCTATAGTTTACACTTCTCTTAAGTGTACGCACCTCATGCGTGACCTGCCTATTCAGTCCTTCTCCCGGTGCCCTTTCTGGAACAGTGCCAACTGCTAAACCTCTGCCTAGTATCTCTTTCCACTAGCACAGCAGTATACGAGCTCATGGTCTACCAAACCACACGATGAGAAGCAGTATCCACGGGATTTTGCGCACTTCTTCTCTTATTCTTTTTTCTCTGTACTCTTTATTCTCTTTTTACCTGTTTATCTTATTAAATATATTACTGTTTTCTATCAAGGCCCATTTAACAGCTATATATTCTGCATGCAGTTTACACATTTTTGAGATCTTTTTGAGATTTCCTTAATTTAGTTCTTTAATTTGGAGAAGTCTATGAGTGTTCTTACTACCCCAGCAAACCACACAAACAACTTAACTAGAAGCAAAGCGCTTACCTTCATTGGCCATCCTGTTTGTGTAGTCTGCCTCCAGTCAGCCCAGCTGTGGTACCCCTCCTGGCTCCTTTCAAATCCTGCCGACTATTCCAATCTATGTCGTGGCAAATCTTCTCAATCCATAATAAAAGAAAAATGTCTTTTCAAAGTCAAAGGGTTTTGGATGCCAAAAATCAGATTTTACTGAAAAAAAACAACAAAGCTGAGATGTCTGCAGATCATCTGATTTACATAGTCGTGGCTCATGCAATTCTAAAACAATGATTTCATTAGGTGGAGTTTTCTCATTTTTTTCTTTTAATCACGCCCCTGACCTCTTGCCTCAATTATTTCAATGTCCCTCTATCTTCTCTTTAACTGTGGTATAAGCTCAGTCAGTCTTTTTTTTTTTTTTAAGGTTAACATTTCTTCACAACCTTAACAATCTTAACAACAAAACATGACAATCTTAACAGCAAAATGAGATAGCAACAAAATCTGGGCAAGATCTGGCTTACTTTAGGCCCTTCTGGTTTAATTCTGGCACAGTTTTTTTTCACAGTCTTGTGTGAAACAGCATTAGGCTGAGCTCTGGCATGAGTTTGCAGCTTAAGGGCCATTTGAGGGGAGTGGGCCGTGGTGGTATGTGGGCCTAAATTCAACCAGATAAGGCCCACAACCAATTAAATTCATTTCAACACTTCACTAAATCACATTTCGTGACCGCACAGTCTACCATACATGTTTCTGTATTTTATTTATTCATTTTAATAAAGTCAGTAGGAATACTGGAGTGCAGCACCCAGTCCGAGGTCTCGTGGGGACTGATTGCAAGCATGCGCAGTGAGAGCTTTGCATGATAGCTGGCAGTCTTTTTTTTTATTATTTCAACGGCTGACATTGGATTTATGTTAAAAATAACAAGGTAAGGACAGTTTAGTGCTATAAAAATATTTCTGTAATAATGCCTGTAATATTTAAACTCAATTAATTGTGTCTCTGCTCCCAAAGCATGTTGTGTTAAATCAACCATACCGTGCCAGGCACAAGCAAGGAAAATCAGAAGGCTTATCTTCAACCTCTATGTTGGTTCCACAGACGGGACTTTGATTCGCCATACTCAAGTTATGTTGAGGAGGAAGGAGACAAAAAGAGCCCATGCTCTACCAGTTATAGGTAAGGAAGAAAAATATGTATTATCCTATGGTTAATGTTGACTTGTTAATAACTCATTAATAATTTCAATCATCACTCTTAGTTATCAGTTTATTTGATTCGCTACATATTTAGCTACATATATAACTACTATCATCACAGATGAGGTGAATGAGCAGTCTGTGGATCTCGAAAATACTCCAGGTACGTGGTGATTAATCTTACGTAATTTCTTGGTACACTATAACATGTGGTTGCATGCAGTTGTTACCTTTCCACTTGATTTAACCCTTATAAATTACTTTTGTGTGTGTGTATGTCATCTAATGAATCCAGGTTGATATAGTCATATTAAATGATCATTTTTACTTGAAATACAAACCTTTTCATTTAGATGGTATTATATTAAGCAAATATTTTAGGATACATTTTTATGGTGTCAAACATAATAACAATTTGGTGTATCTTTGATAATATATTTAGTTCAATATTTTAAAACAACAATTTTATTATTATAACATATAATGTTGTATATGGTTATCAGAACTATGTTAATTTTCTTTCACAGAGGAGTCATACTTGGACGCTGCATCAGCTGCTAGCTGTTCTCTGGACAGACCAGGTGAATGTGAGAAAGGTGAGATTAATGATCTACAGACATGACCACACAATCTTGTGTGCTATATCACACCTGACCTCTGATGGAACATAAACTGTGAGTGATTGTGATTACTATTTGCTGCAAGATCATTAATATTGTATATTTGCATTTATCTATGTTAAGGACTCCAGGCAGCTGTTGAGGAATCACTGATGGACAACCTGTTGAAATGGATACAAGCATTAGAGGTTGATTTCATTTTTTTATTTATCCAATTTTGCTTTTTGACTTTAACTGAAACCAGTTTTTTAGATGAACTATATATATGCATTTTAGGTTATCTAACAAAAAGATTTCTAGTGTAGTTCAGCCAAAAAGCAATATTCTGTCACCATTTACTCACCCCCATCATGTCCCAAACTTGTAGGACTTACATTCTTCCATGGAAAACAAAATGAGAAAACTGGACAATGTACTGGTTGTTACTGGTACTGTAGTAGTTTTCAAGTGTCGTGTCAAAAAGCAAAAAAGGTGTCGTTAATGGAGTCCCTGCAAGTTGTGTGTTATGGACTGTAAGTCTTCTGAATCCATTCAGTGTCTTTGTGTCAGGAACAGACCAAAATTTAAGTCATTATTCACTGAAAATCTGCACATGTGTCTTACCTCACCTTGGCCCTTTAATGAGAAAGGTAACATTGTCTGATTTGTGAATTAATCATTTTTTTGACTTGGATCTTTTCAATGAATTGTTTGATCTAGTTCATAAAAGCAGTTTCAGTGATTTGTTCACAAATCAGATTGATCCGGTTATTGAGTTCAGCTCAATGAGTCAGCAATCCAGTTTCAGCTAGACAACTTTCACGGACTTTTGGGGGCTTTTTGTGTGCCAGTCCCAATTCTCTGTAGTTGAATGGAAAAAACAACCAGTACATTTTTAAAAAGGTTTTAGACAGATGAAACAGTAGTTTTCAGTCCTGGACCTAGGGACCCACAGCAATGCATGTTTTGTATATCTGACACACTCATGAATCTCTCTCCTAACAAACTCATGATCTGAATCAGTTGTGTTAAATAAAGGAGACATACAAAATGTGCAGAGCAGTTGGTCTTTTGATTGTTTTAATCTCAGTCACAACTGCAGTGAGGGTAAGAGTGTTTCTGTCCACTGGTTAGGGGTTTGAAACAACATTGAAGGCATGTAAATTACAAATTACAATTATCGCTTATATATATATATATACACGACTGGCCCTTTGTTTTGGACAGCCAGAGTGCACGTGGCTGCGAGGCGGAGCAACCAAATTCAGCGTGACTGTGCCCAATCATTACCGCGGTGCTAATCTACCCTCACAGAGATGACGGGTAGGAGAAGGAGACATGAGAAGGAGACGTCAGCGCTGACGAATGAATGCCATCCATGCACGCCAACCTCCGCCCAAGCTGAGAGCGCCTGCCGCGCTCACTTTTCAGAATCCAATCAACAACTGATGGATAAAATCAAGGCCTGTCCTATGATTTTTTCTTGTTTGATAAGTCGTTTCACTTGGAAATACATCACAATGCAGTAGTAAAGTCATTCGAAACTTCCATTTCATGTCGACTTCAAAGGTGACACTTCTCACACAAAAGTATTTTACAGAACCAAAAAATCTTTCTTTTAGGCAAGGAAAAGAAAAAGAAGAAGAAGAAGTGAGAGTGATGAGCTACTCTCTTCATCTTCTTTCTACTCCTTCTCCTCCCTGCCTTCATCTTCGTCGGAGGATGAAAGGCGCCACAAAAAAAGATCCAAAAAGAAAAGAACACAAAAAAACAGGTAAAGAGCTATATGCTCCAGTGCTACAGTAAGAGGTAAATCCAAGAGCACTTCTTATGTGAATTTATTCTTGATGTGGATGATTTTGCAAGATGTTTTGTATAATTTGTAATGCATTAAGCAACTTTTTACTTATTTATGTTCAACAGCCCAGTGTCTGATGATGTTTTGAAAAACATCAACAAAAAGGTTCTTCATGCTTACAGAAACAAGGAAGTATGACAAGACCTTTCGTTCAGAGTGGACAGAAACACCCTTGCCCTTACTGCAGTTGGTTGAGTTTCAAATTATCAACCCAGAATTTTATCGCTCCATCCCCCAATTCTAGTCTCAGAAAGAGGAGCTTTTTGATTTTGCCCAGAGGTGCTCAGAGGCCTTGACAACTGAGATAAAAGCCTCAATTAACTCAGGAGAAAAGAGTGGGAAACTCTTGCCAAATAAACATAAGTTTGGCTAAAGACAAATGTTTGTTTCCTCTTTAGTTTGTTTGTTTGGGGTATTTTATGCCTTTAACTGTTTCCTGTATTAAAATACCTGTCGCGAAAATTGTTCAAAGATTTATTTTTCAGTGCAATCTTGAGTGACGTGAACACAGCTTTTTTGTTTATTTTAGGTGCTTTTTGTCAAAAATAAAGTAGCCTAATTCTATTGTGTTGTAAAAGTTTCAGAAATAAATTTTTCCAATTCCCTTTTTTTTATTCTGCATGTAATTCATCATTAGATAGATAGATCTTTACAATGACAACACGTAAGGTGAGCAGTTTCTGTGCATTTTCAATGTACACAATGTACACATTTCTTTCTTGGTACTAACACTTTATTTTTTCCACACTTTATTTTACAGTAGGTGGGCAGTTTTGTGTATTTTCAGTGTAAGTACAGGTTACTTCCTTGGTACTAACACAGGCTCCGCACTTTATTTTAGGTGGGGTGTGTTGTGTATTTTCAATGTAAGTAGACATTAGTTGCTGGGTACCAATACAGGCTCCATACTTTTTCAAGTAGACAGTTTTTACAGCATGTGAGGTGCCCAACAAAATAATATCAAACTTAGTGAATCCAGAGTAGCTGTAATGTGCTAAATAAGATGACTGAATATGTCTGAATTGAATGGAATTATTTGAATAATGAGTAACGTCATACTCATAATGTGGAACGCATGTGCTATAATGTGTTATGTGTTGTTGCACATGTAAAAACATAAAATTATGAAAAAAATATTTTACATAAACTGCAGTGTAGTTACAATATTGCAATTATGGTGTGTACTTACAAGATTGTACTTCCAAACTTAAGTACAATACTGTAACTCCAGATTGATCATGCAGGTACTTTAAAAGTAAGTACAATGTAAGAACATTTAGATATAGAGTAAGTACATTGTATCAAGTGCTTAATTTGTTATGTAAGTACATAGTTGTTAAAGACACCTAATATAAAGTAGGACCAAATAAATTTTTGTGTATTTGGTATACACAAAACCATTCTGAGATCAAAGTTTGCAAAGTTTGGGGTGTGGCCATACATAGGAGGTAGGGCTGAGCTAAATTTAAATAAATGTTTCTCAGGAACCATAAGTACTATTGAGCTGACATTTGGTAGAGTGCTTATCTCAAAGTCAAAGTCAAAGTCAACTTTATTGTCAATTCTGCTATATGTACAGGACACACAGAGGATTGAAATTTCGT
>CM075009.1:12372389-12388394 GCA_037576675.1 Pangasius sanitwongsei | reverse complement strand
TGTGTCAGGGGGTTTTAACCCTTTCCAGTTGGGCTGACCCCAAAGTGCTTGCTCCAATCAGCAGGATCTTGGGGCAGTGTGCAAACTGTATTCTCCTCCTCTGACACTAATTAACCCTCTGGGGTTTGAGGGTGTTTCGGGGCCCTGGAGAAGTTTTGACATGCCCTGACATTTGTGCATTTTTCACTTGCTTATAAAAATATAAATGGCTAAAGTCTGTTTACGCTGTAATCAGCACAAACTGGGCTACAGTATATGTGTGCAGCATATATGTACAAGTTTTATTTTGGAGAAAATAACAGTTATGCGTGGTTATTGAAAAAACAAAAAAAAAAGTTACTGAAATAAGGCCATAAAACTCATTCAAAGCATTTGTCCACAAGTCTTTTGAGAACTGGATCTTGTAGCCTAGAGTTTTTGCTTCAAAATGATGTGAAAATCATCCTGGTCACTCATTCAGAGAAAACAATATATTGATTTAAATTTTCTAAGACACTTTTTGTATAGAAAGTCCATATGCAAGGAGGCGTGAATGATCATGCATAATGCTGTGATTCACACCTGAGAAGACAAAGACCCGCATAATGAGCCTTTCAGTCAGGTATGTGAAATGCCAAAAGCTAGCCAAAACTAGGCAAAACAAAGTCTGAAAAATAATTTCTCTTTTATATTATCAGAATAGGAATTATATAGGACTTACTCATCGTAACAACTTGCAGGAAAATCCTCAGCTGGATCAATTCGCTCTTCAAAATGCAACCGTTTGTCGTCGGAGTCGCAAACTTCGTTCTCAGCTAATAGCAGGGGGTATCAGTATTTCAGACACTTAGTTTAGTCCCCGGTAATCAATGCAAGATCCAAGTCTGCTGCCCTTCTTTTCCACAAGAAGAAGCCGTGGTGACATGGATGGACAATTGTACCCCTGTTGGAATGCCTCCTGGATACTAGTACTTCTTCATAGTGCATTGTTCAGTTAGTGAAAGGGGGTAAATTCTGTTGCGAGGAGGTGTGGTTCCTGCCAGCAACTCTATCTTAATGTCATAGGGATGGTGAGGAGGCAGACCACTGGCTTTGGCTTTGCAGAAGACCTCCTGGAGATCCTGGTACTCAGGAGGAATATTATCTATGGGCACATGGTTCTCTGGACTTTCCAAGGAGGTTGAGGCCACGCAGACCTGGGGCGTGAGGATGCAGTGATGCTGACGATGGCCTGACCAGCCATTGACACACCATCTCTCTGAGGACTTCCGTGTTCAAACTGTGGCGGAACGCTGCTTTCGGGTGTGCATCGTACCATCCGCTACCCACTCCAATGGCATATTCCACTACACAACAGGAACCATGAGACACTGTCAGAAGCAGCTCTCCTACCTCCTTCCTTCAGGTGAATGATCAAACATGCAGCAAATAGTTCACTGAATCGATCATAATAGGAATTAGGCTCACTCCCTTTCTCCCACACTGCTGCAGCCCACTTCAGCACTTTACTGGTAAGTAAGTTCATGAAGCGTGCTATCTTGTGAGATTCTGACATTCCCTTAAGGCTAGCAAAATACAGGTTGCATTGCAGGAGAGATCCTTTACAAAGAGATGCATCACATGAATACTTGTTCGGTGCTGGCATTGGAGTGTTAGTTGTCTGGATGGAGTGTTCTGGTGGAGGCAAGAGCTTGGGACAAGGGGTTTACATTAGAGTTGAGATCAGTGAGACACTTCTGCTGCTCTCCCATAAGCAGTCCTTGAACCGAAAGAGCATGGCACAAATCTGACTCTACTGCTGCATCCATAGTAAGGCATAGTAATCTGTCAGGATTCAGGGGCTGAGACAGATGCATTCAATTCAATTTTATTTGAATAGTGCTTTTAACAGTGGCCATTATCACAAAGCAGCTTTACAAAAATATATACATTTAGGATATAAAATATATATACATTTTAAACTTTAATTTTAAAATTTATCCCTAATGAGCAAGCCAGAGCCAATGATGGCAAGGGAAAACTCCCTGAGACGATATAAGGAAGAAACCTTGAGAGAAACCAGACTCAACATGGAGCCCATCCTCATCTGGGTGACAAAGAATAGTGCAATTATAAATAATTCCCTTCTATATCTGTGTACTACATGGTCAACAAGTGCAACTGTGTAAACAGGAATTTCATTATCATGTTAACATGAAGTCTATTTTGTTGAATTCATGAACTGTTCACTGATGGAGCCTTGACTGCAAAATTGTTCATGGCAGTTGCAGTCCTAAAGCTCTCATAACAATTGTAGTCCTAAGCCATCATAGCAAGACTGTTCATATAAATTGCAGTCCAAAGCCATCTTCATGGTTTTTAAGTGGTACCATCCTCAGTAAGCTCATTGATCTTTAGGCTGTCCATGTGGGGCCATCCTCAGCAACAGAGAGTGATTTCCAAGTGATGAGAACTCCAACGAGAAGTAGGGCATGAGGATGGATCAGGCAGGTCTGGAGAGCAGAAGGGGTCAGGATCACGAGTATCTCAGGAGTAGCATGTGTAGCTCGACAGCGAGAGTGCAATGTACTTTGTGTGCAGAGTGCTAGCAGGGCCTCCGGGAAGACTAGGTATGACAGCATAACTAAAAGGGAGTGCTAGAAGGTAACACAGACATGAGGGTACCCTGGGACATAAAGGGGCCAGCCACTCCAACATCAACAAACCTGCGTGAATGCATAACAGTGGGGGGTGACAGCATCCAAACATCCCAGTTCACCACAACACTCTGTGCCTGTGAACCCTCTAGATCTGCTCCTTTACCTGAGAAAAAAATCCATTTACAAATGGCTTGACTAAACAAATATGTTTTCAGCCTAGACTGTATCTGAGTCCCAAACACTATTTGCAAGGCTGTTCGATGGGGCTTGGTAAGGGAAAGCTCTGCCCCCTGCTGTAGCCTTCACTATTTGAGGTACCAAAAAACATCTTATGCATCTTATGATTCAAGCATCTTATGATTGAATGTAGGATTAGGCATGTCAGATCATAAAAGACCAAAATTTCGCTCAGGTAGGCAGCGCGAGACCATTCAGTGATTTATAGTTCTTTTACTGCTGCACATGATGAAACAGAAAGGCCATCCAGAGATATTATGTAATATGCTATGTAATAGGTCCTAGTACAACTACTTCTGTCTTGTCAGAATTAAGTAGAAGGAAGTTAATAAGCATCCAGTGTCTAATGTCCTTTACACATTCCTCAACTTTATTGAGCTGGTGTCTCTCATCTGACCTTGCTGAAACATACAACTGTGTGTCATCAGCCTAACAGCTGCTGTGCTAAAGCCTTTTCTAGGATCTTGGAGATAAAAAAAAAAAACAGGGGCGTAGTTTCCGCGGGGATGTGGGGAGGTAACCCCCCCAATAATCAGAACTAGCAATTGCAACTCCCCCCCCAATATTTATACCATGATCAACTGAAACATATGTAGGAGTAATTTATCTTGTAATTATTGGTGTTCCAAACCAATTGTGAGCTTGTCATTATAAATAGATAAAAATAATAAAAGCCCACCCTCCATTGCACAAGTTGGTAATGCCAGACTATTGCCTTCCAATGCTTGATTACTGCAGTTTGACTGGAAGAGCACAGGCAGCTTTGAAGATGAAGAGAAGCGATGCCCAGCAGACTATTTTGCATTGCTGGTCAGAGAGGGACAGTTTAAAAAAATGTACTCAGAAGGAGGTAGGGTAATATGGTGTAATCTAGTTAACGACACTTCACATATATTGAATAATTCATTGCAATTTAGTTATAGCTATCAATATAACAAATTAGCAAAAAACAGCCTTGTGTTATGTTAGCTAAATTTTATTTTAATAGTTCCCATTATTATCAACAACAGCTTAAGTTTTAATCAGTTACAGTGTACATTCATTTGGACATTTGGTTATTATGCCCTGTGTAATTTGTTTTAATGGAACAATAATTTGATCATAAATGCTTGTGGATAATAGATATATTAGACATATACATGGATGGATGGGTAGATAGATAGAAAGATAGATAAGAAGAGGGAAATTATGTAATGATACTGCAGATATAACAAATCTGAATGTTTTTCAGTTTATTTATTTATTCTTTTATTTAATTTAACTATACCCATTCACACTTCAACCCCTCCAGTGTCCAAACCACATCTACGCCCATGTCCATAAGTATATCTATGGGACTATAGTTGGACAACTGACAGAAGTAGAGGTCAGGTTTTGTTAATCAAGGGTTTGATAACTGCTCGTTTAAAAGATTTAGGTACATAGCCAGTGCTAAGGGAAGAATTGATTATTTTTTAAATAATTTATTATTTTATTTTTAGATTATTAGAGCTTCAATTACTTCTGGAATTATCTATTTGAAGAAACATGTACATACGGGATCTAGTACACAAGTTGATTTTGATGAGGAAATTACTGAAATTAGTTCGGTCTCTCTAAGGGTAGTAAAACATTCTAATTGCTGATCTGATATTGTTATATTATTATCTACAGGGTTAGTTATAGAATTATCTGGTTTTAAATTTATATTTTGATTTTTTTGCCAGATATTTTCAATTTTGCCATTGGAAAAAAAAATCATGAAGTCATCACTACTACATAGTGAAGGTGTGCATGTTTCTGTGGTGGTCTTATTCCAAATTAATTTTGGTGCAGTGTTAAATGAGAATCTAGGATTATTTTTGTTATATTCTATTAGGGTGGAGAGATGCATTGATCTAACAGCACTAAGAGATTTTCTATAGTTCAGGAGGTTCTCCTTCCATGCTGTTTGAAATACTACCAATTTAGTTTGATGCCATTTACATTATAATTTTCTAGTCCTCTTTTATAAGGTGTGTGCGGTTGTTATACCAGGGTGCTAGTTTTTTCCCTCTAATTATTTTTCTTTTAAGTGGAGCTACATTATCTGGTGTTAAGTGGAACGTTGAGGTGCATATATAATGATTGACACATTTTTAAATGAGATTTAAATGAGATGAGATGATAATGATCTGTGATAGCTTCAGACTGGGGAAATGTGACTATATATTTCTATATTTAATCCGAATGTAAGTATTACAAAAGTGTAACCACTATTATGAATGGGTCCTATTACATTCTGATTAACCTCTAGTGAACACAACCGCTTCACACCACCGCTGTTCTCAGAGGGTCTCCTGGATTATCAAAATTAATATTAAAATCTCCAACAATTAACGCTTTGTGTAAAGAAACAACCAGGTTAGAGATTAAATCTGCAAATTCACAAAACAAGTGGAATCGACTGAGTGGACTTATGAACTGAGTGGATTCAAATGCATTTTTGTGTGATGCCTAGATTATCATAATAAATGATAAGTAATGATAAATAATGCAAACATGAAACAGAGAGGAGTGTGGCTCCCATGGGTGAGCCTTTGCGTTAGCTTTGACTTTCAATTATGCCACCGAGTCATCACCCATTCGCCCCTCTGTGAGGGCTGTAATGCTGGATTTGGGGGATTTCTAACTCCACTTAAGGCATCCAGTCCATTCTAATGATGGAGGAAGAATGAGCTGCACGTCCTGCACTCGACACCCAGAATAAATTGAATGTTTTCCATGTTGAGTGTTTAACATACCTTCGATTAAAAGGTACAAAAGATTTGTTGATATTATTTTAGATAGATCCGAAGTGGATGGCCACTGCTTGCTGTCTTTAGACATGAAAATGAAAGCGTTCTTCAAGAAAAGTAAAATGTGGCAGAAAGGGAAAGTGAAAAATAAATCAAATAAATCATAGCACAAAATTATTATTCAGATGCAGTTCAGAACTGCAGCTGCAATTCAGCTTTATTTAATGAGAACAATGCAGATAAATCCAAAAACGTAAGGCAGAATCATTATCAATAACCAGGCATGGGTCATGCGATGAACAAACAGACTAAACTAGGCAGAGCTAAACACATAAACCTAGAAACAGGCAGAAAATCGAAAACCATAATCATAAACACTGGTAGTCAAATGCACAAGGACAAACTAAGCATTTACTTCACAAACTTTGTGTGCATGAGTCTCTTTTATGTGTGTGATTGGGAACAGGTGTGCATGATCAGAAGTCAGGTGACTGGGAGCGGGTTAACTGCAAATTTTCTACCCTTGCAAAAAAATATGAAGAAAACATGGCGTGGACAGGAAGTCATTTAGGGCGAGAGGGAAGGTGTAAAGGCATGGCAGGAAAGGGAGACCTACTGAAGTTTAGCTAGAAAGTGGGAAATTTTAGACTGTCTGCAGGTAGTCTGTAAAAACCAAAAGTTGCTATTTGTTGTGTTGAACATAAAGGTAACTTGAATTAATTAAAAAAATGGAAAATGAGATTTCCTTCTTTCTCTTGATTATACTGTAATTTGCAGCAGAGAAAAGAAGTCATCAAGTGGGTTTTTATTGCCTTCCCCCATATAGCTTGTATACATTGGACCAAAATGTCATTTCTCCATGGTGGACCATGGTGCAACAGATAATAGTACACAAGACTCCAATAAGTGCAGATAGACAAGTGTGAGATGAGTGCAGGAGAATGAATAAATAGGACAATACATACACAGTTATGGACTGAACATGGGCTGTAAACTGTTGTGCAGTGTAGCAGCAGCAAGTGTAGCATGGCTGCAAAAAGTCTCAGATAAAAGTGTCTGATGCAGCTTGGTAAAGTGCAGTGTGCAGTGATTTTGAATCATACTGGGTTAGGTTTTTGACTTTATATTAAGGTGGTGAAGATGGGAGGGGGAAAGTTGGCTCTCTTCAGCCTCCCTAGGAAATGGAAGCACTGCTGGGCCTTCTTGGCTAGGCAGGAGGTGTTGAGTCTAGGAGAGGTCCTCCATCATTTGCACACCAAGAAACTTGCTGTTTTTTTTACTCTCTCTCTACAGTTGTTCAGTTGATGTGCAGTGGTGAGTTTTCTCCTCGGGTCCTCCTGAAGTCAGAAATCATCTCTTTGGTCTTGTCAACATTAAGAGAGAGATTGTTGTCTCAACACCATTCTGTGAGCTGATTCACCTCCTCCCTTTATGCTGACTCATCATTGTTGCTGATGAGGCCCACATCTGTAGTTTCATCAAGAAACTTGTTGATGTGATTTCAAATGACTTTCCAGCACAGTCATGTTTCAGAAGGGTAAACAGCAGTGGACTGAGCACACAGCCCTGGGGAGCTGGTGTTCACTGTGGTGGTGTTGCCAATCCTGATGGACTGGGGTCTCCCAGTTAAAAAGTCCAGGGATCCAGTTGCAGAGGGGGGTGGTCAAACCCAGCAGGCTCAGCTTTCTTATCAGTTGTTGTTGGATGATTGTGTTGAATGCTGAACTGAAGTCTACGAACAGCATCTTTACTTTGTCATTTTTGTCCAGGTGAGTCTGAGAAAGGTGGATGGTACCAGATATGGCATCCTCCGTTGAGCAGTTAAGAGAGTAGGTGTACTTAAATGGGAAGACTTCTCTTTATTTGTTTCATGACTAGCTGCTTGAAGCTCTTCTTGATGATAGGTGTGGGTGCAATGGGCCGGTAGTCATTCAGGCAGGACACAGATGATTTCTTCGGGATAGAGATGATGGTGGTCATCTTGAAGCACACAGGGATGACTGCTTGGCTCAGGTAGATGCTGAAGATGTCTATGATGACATCTGTAAGCTGATCAGCACATTCCCTGAGCACCTGGCCAGTATGTTGTCAGGACCAGCAGTTTTCCATCGGTTAACTCTGGAGAGGAAGTGGCCATAGATTGTGCCAATCTGTCTTTCTGCATAGAGGAGACAGACTTTCTCCATGCAGAAAGACAGACTGAGACCGATTGGCCCTTGCTGTGCAGAGGGATGCCTTGTCATCAGACCTGAAGGCAGTGTCTTGGGTTTTCAGTAGCACATGCACCTCTGCAGTCATCCACGGTTTCTGATTTGCCTGTGTGGTGATAGTCTTTAAGGAAGTCACATCATCTATGCACTTGCTGATGCACTTGCTATGCAGTTGTAGCTAGCCACTGATGCTGTGCAGGTGTATGTAGCAGCCTCTCTGAAGATGTCCCAATCTGTGTTCTCAAAACAGTCCTAAAGTGCTGAAATGGCCCTCGGTCCAGGTTCTCACCTGTTTCAGAGCCAGTATGGCACATTTCAGAAGTGGTCTGTATGCTGGGATTAGTGTAGCAGCCGAGGTGGGGGCAGGGTGCTGCCTTGTAAGCACCTTGAATGTTGGTGTAAACAAGGCCTAAAGTGTTTGTTACTCAGGTTGTGTCAACGTGCTGGTAGAAATGTGGTAGCAGTGATTTCAGGTTTGCCCCAGTGACAGTGAAAAATCTGTTGGGGTGCGCTGTTGGTAAGTTACTGATAGCCCCATAGAGTTCACTTAGCACTTACCTTGCGTTTCTCATATGGCTGCATCTGGAATGCTGTTGTTGAGCCACGTTTCCATAAGAACAAAAACACAGCAGTCCCTGTGTTCACACTGGGTACTTAGCTGTAGTCTACAGATGTCTAGTTTATTGTCAAGGGAATGAACATTGGAGAGGAAAATGGATGGTAGATTGAGGTGACTAGGGTTAGCCTTTAGACTAGCACGGATGCCCACTTGCTTACCATGCTTCCGCTTCCTTGCACAGCGTCCTTCCTTCCGGCATCTATCCCAGCTAGTGGCCACAGGCAATACTGCAGTCTTGGGGCCTGGTTAGTGTAGCAGCCCTGTAACGAATCGCCGGAGGCGGGTTGAGTAGGATCCATTTGCAGTTTAATAGCATATAATCCAAAACAGCAGGCAGAAAACATAGTCAAGTGAGCAAAGTCTGATAAACCAGGAAGTCAAGCAGCGAGGTAAATAAATCCAAAAAACACAAGGCAAAGGCAGTAAACCGTAAATGTGAACCAGGTCAAGCACAAAAGACAAACGAAACACTAAGGCAGAGAGAAAAGGCTGGTAATGTCCTGAAAACAATACTTCGCATCCTAGTGTGGTGAACGCACTGTTTAAATGTCCATAAAACCCCGGAAGTGTTCCTCATGGGTGGCGTCAAAACTCGAGCGAGGGCTCCCTCTGGCGGGCAGGTGCCGGTGGTGACGCTAGAAGCCCACAGTCACAGACCTACTTCTGCAGTCCATCATTTATATTCAGCAAAGGTTGGTCATGATAGACATGTTCACCAGTGTTTCTGATGCACATCCTTTGTAAAGGATTCCTAATTAGTATGGACTACACAAAGCATTGAAGTGGCCTCTGCATAGGTTCATTCTCTGCAAGTACTGGACTTTTTTTATCTAAGTGAAAGACTGCACAAAATGCTTAGTAATGCTTTTACTATTTGATTGATTGGGGTTTGAATGTCAGAAGGATTATTACATTTAAAGATAATTAATAATTTAATACAATATGTGCCAATTTTTTGGTAACCCTCCACCTTTTCATATTCCAAATATAATGTCAGATATCTGAAAATTATTGAATAAATCAGACAAACCAGCATTTTGTGCTCAGTTGGACAATCAATTTAGCAGTATGAGTAATCTCCCTGATTCTGAACACGATATGGCATGATAGTTGCTGTTAAGTATGCCAGTAGGATTTACAGTGGAAGAGAACAGCTTGTTTAGGTGTCAAAGGAGAATGGTAAGATATGAGCAAGCAACAAATTGGCCACAACCATGCAAACTGTATTCAAATTTAAATTGGTTTGCAGAATGTCATCTCAAACACATTACTTACTGGACTTTGTGTCGAATACTGGAGACAGGTTGTTACAGCTCATCACATGTTTGAGATTTATCATTTAATCTGGCCCATGGAACAATTCATAATTATCTGAATTATGGTTTTGTTCTTAATGCAACTGTTTAATTTTCTTCAAGGATCACAGAACATAAATTGACTTGACTTTTTGTACAAAAAAACCTTCCCTGTTACCTGGCAACAAACAAACAATAATCGCTAAAATTGTGCTGGTTATGCATGCATATTTGCTTGCTATTGTTAATGCTATTCTGTTGTTGAGAAAATGTCTCTTTCAAAACCTAAAAGAAATGTTTACAGTATATGGAGCATAGACAATTTCAAGATAATTTTATTGTACAGTTTAATGTGACCCCAACGTGCCTGATCTTTAATTGTAAGGAGAGTACTCCACGAAACATGCAGAGCAGTAAGATAGGTGTGACAGAGAGGAGAGGGAGAGACAAATTGCTCAACTTTGAAGAAGTCTGTCTATGCAGCAGAATTATTTCTTTGTCTATGCAGCATGCAAAAAGAGAAAGTGATGAAGTCGTTGACGTTAGCTATGTGGTGAACAAATTTATTGCGAAAGTAGGGAAGCCATTTACAGAAGGACAGTTTCTAAAAGACTGCATGCTGATGGTTGCTAATATCCTCTGCCCAGAAAAGGCAGCCTTATGCAGAAACGTTAGTTTGACTGCGAATAATGTGACAGAGCGGATCAACAAGTTGTCAGATGACATTTATATCAAATATGCATCAAATCAAGAGATTTCAGTGCCTATTCACTAGATGAGAGCACAGATGTTAATGACAACAGTCAACTCGTTACATTTGTTAGAGGTGTTAATGAGGGGTTTGAAACTGAAGAATTGTTAAGTTCCATGCATGGCAAGACTACAACCAAGGATATACTGCAGGAGCCTGTGATGTAGCTGAGTGTGCTGGTCTACCCTTTGATGAGCTAGTTGGAATAACCACTGATGGTGGCCCCATCAATGATGGTGAGAAAAAAATGGTCTAGCTGTGCTAATTAAGAGAAAGCTGGAGGAAGAGAATGTAGACCCCACCATACAGTAGCTATACACTGCATTATTTATCATCAGACACCCTGCAGTAAACAATTAAAATTTGATGGTGAAATGCCTTAATTACTTCAGATCAAGAGGCCTACAACATGCCAGTTTCATGCTTTTTTGGAAGAAATTTAGGTAGCTTATGGTGATATCTTGTATTTTATAGGTGTGGTAGCTGAGCAGGGGCTGTGTCCCAAAGAGGTCCTTTGAGTTGAGAAAAGCACTCAAGAAAGTTATGAATAAGTGCAACTTTCATGTTCCTGAGCTTGATGATCCCAAATGGATCATGGACCTAGCATTATTTGTTTACATCACACAAGAGCTAAACATGCTAAATCTAAAACTGCAGGCCAAACCAACTTGTCACTGTGGCTTTTGACAATGTGAAAGCATTTTCCATAAAACTGAAATTATGGAAAGCACAGCTCACTGAGAAAAACCTCGTCCATTTTACAGCATGTAAGTCTGTCACAGGAGTGAGTGCTGTATTTATTAGTAATGACTATGTTGCTGCCATTGAAAACCTGCAGGAAGAGCAGTGATTTTCTGATTTCAAGACTCAGTGAAATATTCCAGATTTTTACAAGCCCCTTCCCCTTTGATGTGGAATGTGCATGCTTCAAATGGAGCTAATAGATCTGCAGTGCAGCACTGATCTTAAAGCGACATTTAGAGAGGCACAAGGAAAATCAGACACTACTGGACAATTTTAAGAGAGCTATCCACCTTCCTTCCCAGATCTGTCCAAATTGTTCAAGTGGGTCATGTGTCTCTTCAGCAGTAGATACTTTTTTGAGAAACTATTCTCAACTATAAATTTCAATAAGTCAAAGCACAGATCCAAACTGACTCCGGTACGGTGTATATATTAGGACATCCTGAGACGTCAGTGTCGGTTCTTAGCCATAAGACAAAATGACATCGCACCTCAGACTAAAAGGCTTCAGGACTCAGGAAAAACTGTCAGGTGTCAGGTCTCGTACAGTTAGGGATCAGGCAACATGGTTGCAGATGTAAAGGCATTGGGCAAAATGACCTCAGACATAAAGGCTTCAGGTGAAACAGCTTCAGAGAAAGACCATCAGACGAAATGAATTCAGACTGAACGGCTTCAGGTGGAAGGTTTGCATTGCCCACCCCCACGTGATGTCATGTTTGCATGTGGTTCGGAAGCAGTACAGAATGGTGTATGCAGACAGGTAGAGACAGAAGGTAAGCCCTACCTGATATATTTTCATTCTTACTTTTTTATTAACTGTTACATTGATTGAGTTGTATGCTCAAAGAGACTTGAGCATAGAGTGTTTTCAGTAAGTGCAATCTGTAGGCTATCCCACAGCAATCTTTGTTGTTCAAATCTGGAGACTTACATTACATTTACATTTACACTTAAATGTACATTGCAAAATATTGATTTTGTGCTCCTGAAACAATTTCTGTGTTGATTTTGATGTATGTTTGGGTTAATTATTATACTGATAATGATGCCGTCAATCTTCACAAGAGCCCCTAGATCACAGGTGAGAATCATCACACTCCTCCTTTCTGTCCGCAGCTGACACTCGACCACACCCCCTCTGCCACATATACATGTTTAAGTATCAATGTACAAGAGTGTAATTAAGTATATTTAAAATATATTTCAAGTTTAAAACAGAAAAGCACATTTTGACATTACTTAAATATGCTTAAACTATATTTAAGCTATGTTTATTTTTTTCTATAATTTAATGTTTATTTGTTTCTATAATTTAATGTAAAAATGTTTATTTTATACTTTATAAGGTATAATTTATGTCTTGTATATTTTTGTATAATTTTAAATACATTTTAAAGTGTATTTTAGTTGCAGTATAAATAGCACTGAAGCATATGTATAAGTACCCTCAGTAAGTTATATATTTAAAAAAAATAGCTTAATTACAATTTAAATATACTTGAGTTGTCTTAACTTTTTCCCAAATATATATTTAGTATGTATTTAAGTATGTTAACACTAAAATTATGTACTTTTCATATTAAGTATACTTTTTAAAGATATAAATCTTTATATTTATATAGGTATAGGTATAATAAATACTTATAATAGAGGTATTAATTATCCAAAATTTTAATACAAGGCTTCATCAGTGAGGGTCAGCATCCTTTGTTTCTAAAGCAGAATATACTGCTAACAATGGGATGGTGCATGAGTAAAGTATCTGTATCAATCACCATTATTACTGTAGACTATTAGTAGTCTTGACAGCTGTTACTGGGATAAAAATGTTAGGTTTGAATGCAACCAATGGGCTATATTTACAGATGGCAAGTTCAAAAGTTATAAGAAAAGTTCTCATTATACAGTAAGCATACCATAAGAATATCAAAATTACCTACATGCAGTTCATGTTGCCAAATGTTTAATGTATAGAGCCTTTGGAATGGGAGAATTTTAGTTGTGTCTAGACTGCACATTTGAATAGAAACACTTATTATATTTATACATTTATGTTACATATCAATATAGTCAGTTAATATGACAAAAATATTCTCAGTTCTTTGAGCATTAGAAATCATTTTAGAAGAACATGAAGCAAATGAAGAAGTAGTTCTCCTTTTGGAAGTTGAAGAACCTTCTGAACATGAGAATTATGTCTCGATCAGTTCAGTTTCTAGCAGTGAATGTGAAGATGGGGATGACCATTGAACCTTCCCGGCACCAGCTCATCTGCAGCCTACTTGCAAAGAAAGTTTGTGAAATTGAATGGTTTCCTCATCCTAGGAATGAGCGACCATGACTGCCAGCATGATGAGGATGAAACTGGAACCAACAATGATGGCTATTTCATTATATCCCTGAGCCTCTTTGAAGTGTATCATGACCAGAGTACCAAATGGAAGAGACACAATGTATTTTATGGTAGGAAGAACCCAAAGCTAGGTATCTCACCCTAGGATGCTTTATGTTAATTAGGTTCATGAGAATGTAATCTAGTCTAAGATGCCAGAGTCTGTGGGAACAAAGGAAAAAGGTCTCCCATGCAGGTGGTCTTAGTATCTATATGTGTAGGTGTAGGTGTGTGTGTGTGTGGGAAGAAAACACACACGTTGCAACACATACCGTAAATGTCGTTTCCTAAACTTATACAATATTTATGATGTAAACACATTGTTCACCATGAAATACAGATTAGATTGATACCAAACATGCCCTGAGGAATATTTTAATTAAACAGTTACATGACCAGGTTTAGATCACATGGTCTCCCTGACACATATTCCTGGTCACTGTAACTTCAACTTTAACTACAAATTACTGCCACAATTTATAAATCTACTACAGTATGTTATCTGTATGTCCAAGATAATGATTTCTACCATCTGTATCTTGATTTAAAGGGTTTACAAGAAAGGAATTAACAAAGATTTATTATCCAAAAAAGGGTAACAGGCAGATATTAACTACATATTGTGTTTATACTGCTATTAAATGAGATGTAAACATCTGTAAAGTATTTGTACAAATGGAAATATTTGTAATTTCTTTCTGCATAACTTGATATGATTGTTTTTATTTGTATTGTAAAACAATACAAACAATTAATAAAAAAAACAAACTGTCATGTCAATGCTGGAATCAGCATTGGACTCCAGAGAGACTATGGACATTTGTTCAGTATAAAGTATTCACTCAGCTCTGTATTTTGCATCTGAATATGGCTTTGAGTCTGTGCTTGCTATTGTAGTTTTTGATCTAGTTTGTCCCACTGGTTTTGCCCCAGATATCCTGTTTGTAAATCGCATGACCACCTGTGTTTTTTTGGTTCTCCTTGCTTGTTTCTACTCTCAATCTGCAATGGTCTCAGATGTCTGACACGCACAAAGGTTAAAATAACATGAAGTGTAAAGGATATTTTTTATTATTCAGTTCCTCCAAGTGAACTGAATGATATATTAAATGAAAAGATCCAATTATGACCAATACATGTTTGTCAACAGCTTAGGTCCCTGGTCGTCTAGTGGTTAAGGATCCCCCGCTCTCACTGCCATGGCCCAGGCTCGATTCCTTGGCAGGGAATCAACCCAGCCACTGAGAATATACTCTCAGTGCTGGTTGTAAGCCTGGATAAAAATGGGAGGGTTGTGTCAAGAAAGGCATCTGGCATAAAACCTATGCTAAATCATGCCAATGATCTTCTGTGGGGACCCTTAACAGGAGCAGTCAAAAGAACAACAACATGTTTGTGGACTTACCCATTTCATACAGGCTAAGTTGATTGGTTGTAAAATCTACCTACCAGTTTTGATTAGAATAATTTGGACCAATACTTTTAAATAAAATGGAAAACAAATGTCTCTCATCTTATATGTTGTGTTCTATGTTGTGTTCTTTATGTAAATTTCTAGTTAATACATTTTGTCACATTTGATTATGGGAGAAATGAACTTCTATATTGATGCGTATGCTTAATGCTTAACTTTCCCAACTGGCAATTTTCATGCCATGTCGGGTGTCTGCCATTATCCACCAAGATTTAAAGTATATTGCAACTTGTTTGATGGAAGAAGAAATGACATGACACCAGTTTATATTTAATACATATCAGCAAGCATACTCAACTATTTTCACAAATGAAGTACCTTATAAAAAAGCTTAGTGTAGATGTGCTCTGGGCTGCTGGATAGTCAATTTTAAAATTAGAAGTGGTTATCCTACCAAAAACCAATAAAAGACCAAGATGTGGTTAATATATTGCTGCTATGACTTTGCTTTTACATTAATAAATTAGCATTATACATTAATACATTAATAATAATTAGCCTTGATTTTTTGTGACACAATTGTATTTCATGATTGCAAGTATTACAAATCTCCACAATAAAGTAATATAGTGAATACTGATTATAGTGAATTGGTGATTTAAATATTATTAAAGTAGGAATACTTCAGAGACATCAATGTGAGGTAGTATGGCTAAGACAAATGTATAACAATTTGCACTGTAGTTGAATGGATGTATGTAGAAAATACATCAGATATGCATATACTAGGCACTAACATTAAATGTATCTCTGTGCTTGGTGGAAGGAGAGGATCAGTATGGCAACATCAGCAGGGCTGGCCATTGCTGGTGCATAGCCACTGGCACACAAAAACGTCTCTAGGTTACGTATGTAACCATGGTTCCCCGAGGGAACGAGACGCTGCGTCGAAACGCTATGGGAACG
>CM075009.1:12314683-12324912 GCA_037576675.1 Pangasius sanitwongsei | reverse complement strand
CACATTCAGCCAAATGCTACAAAACTGATAGGACACCGCTTCACAGTGCAGGTGGATAATGACCCTAAACATACTGCGAAAGCAAGTCAAGACTTTTTGAAGGCAAAGAAATGGAATATTCTTCGATGGCCAAGTCAGTCATCTGCATTCCCAGAAGCCTGCCACAGCTCAGCCCTCCTAGCACCTACACACTCCCATCTGGGGTACCAACTGTTGTAACAATTAATGAAGATCAAAGATCACTCCGGAGAGCAGGGGTGTTGAGGCCAATAGACGTTATTCTTTCAAGAATCAAGCAGAGCAGTTCTCTGCAGAGAAGGCTCCCCAACTCTTCAGAAGGGCATTCTTATATACATTTACATGAAAAAATCTTCCACATCCTGTTTTTCATAAGACACAACATTCCCATATATGCTTATGTTGTTTAAGGCTTGTTTAAGGAAGCCTTAATCACTTAAATTTACAGCTTGTTCCTGCTCTCCCCACTTAGCAGGATACCAATGCCTATGTAAGGTCATATAAGTCACTTTCAGGCCTCCATGTCACCTTGTGCACTATACCGGTTCCATACATCTATAACATTGAGGATTAAATATTATCAAATATAAGTACACATTTTGTGGTTAACATGTTTTATGGTTACAATATTTCCATACACTAAAGCAAATTTACTTTAGTACATATGCAGAACACAAGTTTATTACACATAGTAGACTATGAAATGAATTTAAAGCATACTTACACAGAATCTTACCAACCTTCCTGAACCAAAAGACACTTGAGTGACAACAGTATATGACCTCCAACACAACTATGGAAACCGTGGAATGTAACTAATCGTGTTCTGTGCCTGGAATCTCCCTGCCCAAACTGCGTCTCAATCTTTTCCCTGTATTTCCTTTTGGCTTCCCTCACCGATTTCCTCAGG
This sequence comes from Pangasius sanitwongsei, assembly GCA_037576675.1. Classification (NCBI taxonomy): domain Eukaryota; kingdom Metazoa; phylum Chordata; class Actinopteri; order Siluriformes; family Pangasiidae; genus Pangasius; species Pangasius sanitwongsei. The sequence goes on along the minus strand of CM075009.1, from coordinate 12,323,984 downwards.
TTGTAGGAAGCTGCTTTTCGTCCATGTTGCCGGTCTGCAGCCCTGTGTTGTAGGCAGCTGTGTGTGCGTTCAGAGCTTTCCGCAGAGATGGGTCTACCCATGGCTAGTGATTGGGAAAAACCTTTACAGAATATACCTTTACAGTCTTTCCTATCAGAAACTCTGTATAACTGAGCACCGCTGCTGTAAACTCTCTGACATCATCAGAGCTGTATGTATTTATTTCTGTAAAGCTGCTTCGTGACAATGTCAATTGTTGAAAGCGCTATAAAAATAAAATTGAATTGAAATTGAATTGAATATAGGCACCTTTTCACTGCATCTAAATTTAAAACAAAATGAATATTTAAATTTTATGCTGTATAATATGATGGAAATATGATATATAATATGATATAAAAAATAATATGAATGTTTAAACTATAATTCATTGGCCTAGTTTTGACTAGCTTATGACCAGTGTTTACTGTAAAATACTGCCTCGTCGGTGAAGCTATTGTGAAACTTTTTTTTAATGTGCCTTTGACCCATTTTGTATATTCTGATTATATTGTGCACTATGTTGTAAAAAAAAAAAACTACAAACAAAAAACATTATTTTTGTGTTCTCAGATTCTTTCTTTTTGTTTCCACAGTGGCATTCCACCTTCATGGGGTGGGCCATTTTCTCCCCAGGTGTGAAAGACATCGGTATTCATGACCACTGACACTCCCTCACATACAGCCTTTCTATCTGTAGTTATTCCTGTGCCAAAGAACAATAAGTGCTCTTGCCTAAATGACTATCATCCTGTAGTCTTAGCATCACTTGTCATGAAGGTTTTTGAGAGGCTTATCAAAAACTCCATATGCTCCTCCATCCCTGACACCATCGACCCACTCCAGTTTGCCTACCATTCAAATAAGTAAATAAACCCTCACCCACACTGACACAACAAAGGGAACTATGTAAGGCTGCTGTTTATAGACTATAGCTCAGCCTTAAATACCATAGTCCCACACTGGCCTGCAACTCAGGGACCTTGGACTTGGACCTCTGTGACTGTGTTCTGGACTTCTTCACAGGCAGAATCCAGGTAGTGAGAGTGGGCCAGTTTACCTCCAACACCACCACCCTGAGCACCAGAGCCCCACAAGGCCTGAGCCCCCTGCGCTACTTTCTCTACAGACATGGCTGTGTGTCCTCTCACAGCTCCCCTTCTCCCTTCTTATCTCAACAATGATGAGGCTGCCTACCTTGATGAGGTGGAGAAACTCATAGCTCATAATAATAATAATAATAATAATAATAATAATAATACATTTTATTTATAATGCGCCTTTCTTACACTCAAGGCACTACAACAGTATAAAACAACAATAAAAGAAACAATACAACTCCATGATAGCAATTACAATGACAATACAATAACAACAATGACAACAACAACAATAACAACAATGACAACAACAACTGTAAGATTATAACCTAAAAGCTTCACTAAAGAGATATGTTTTAAGTAATTTCTTAAAACAATCAAAAGATGGAGCATTCCTAATAGGAAGAGGCAGAGAATTCCACAACCTGGGAGCAATACAAGAGAATGACCTCCCACCCATAGTTTTGAGTTTACAGCGAGGCTGGTACAGAGTAAGAGAACCAGCAGAGCTTAACAGTCTCTCTCTGAATGCCAGTAAAACCAAGGAGCTGGTCATGGACTTCAGGAAGAGGCAGCAGTGGAACTACACCCCACTCAAGAATTGGTGGGACCCACATGGAGAGAGTGAGCAGCTTCAGGTACCTTGCAGTACACATCTCTGAGGACCTGACCTGGACTCACCACATTCAAGCTCAGGTGAAAAAAGCCAGACAATAGTTATACCATCTGAGAATGCTAAGGAAATTCAGGGTCTCCTCAGCAATCCTGAAAACTTTATACACTAGGGCCATAGAAAGTTTAATAACTCATTGCATCTCAGCGTGGTACGGTAACTGCTAAACCCAGGACTCAAGCCCTGCAGAGAGTGGTGTGCTTAGCTGAGCACATCTCTGTGTCTGCTTTCCCCTCTCTGCATGACATCTACACCAGACAATGCAGTACAAGAGCTGCTAAAATCATCAGGGACTCAGGTAGGCGCTTCTGTAGTCTGATGGCTAAAACTGAGAGGCTCAGCCCATCAGACTCCTCAACACGGACATGTCCACCAGTCAGACCCCTGAGGACTCCACAAGGACTCTACAGTCACTTGCATTCCACTGGCACTCTGCACACTGCACTTTGCACTTTGTACTGTTACTACATGTAACATACTGCATATTTTGTCCATCCCTTTTGCACATTCCTGTACATATTTCATATTTCTTATATTATTTCTTTTTATTTCTTATTCATTTCTGATTTTTAAACTTTAATTTAGTATTTAATGCACAGTCTAAAGAGACTGTAAGTTTTATACTGTATATAACTGTGTATGTGACACATAAAAATCTTGAACGTTGAACCTTCTAAAACAAAAAGTGTCACACAAAATTTAAATCAATGTATTGTTTTATGTGAATGAATGAACAGGATGGTTTTCAATAACATGTAACAAAGAATCTGGTCTACATAATCCAGTATTGAAAAGTAATGTGAAAATATATTAATATGTGTTTTATGGCCGCATCTCAGTGTCCTTAATTTTTTTTTTACTAACAATGTTTAAACTTGATTTTATCAAAAGTACAAACATGTACATACATGTTGCTCACATATTATTGCAGCACAATTTTTTGCTGAATACAGTATAATGAAACTTTTTGCCATTAATATGCTATAAGTAACTGAAATAAGAACAACTGTCAGGGCATGTCAAAATGTCTCCAGGATCCAGAAAAATGCCTCAGACTCCTGAGGGTTAAGTGGAGTTACATTACCTAGGGTGTTACAAAACGTTGACTCTAAGTGTTCAGTTGAATTATCAAATTCTGTGGGTCAGAAAGTGATCCAATCAAAGTTGACAACTCTGAGAGATTATTGAAAAACTATGTAAAAAGTAGCTGAAGTGAATATACTTTTGATGCTATAGCATGGCAAAGTGCATATATTACGACTAAGATGCATTTTAAATGAGATGATAATGATCTGAGATAGCTTCAGACTGTGGAAGTGTGATTATATTTTCTAAATTCAATCCTAATGTTAGCATTAGATCAAGAGTCTGACCACCATTATGATTGGGTCCTATTACATTCTGATTAACCCCTACTGAGTCTAGATTGGATACAACAGCTGTTCTCAGAGGGTCTTGTGGAATTGAAGTTTCTAACAATTAATGCTTTGCCTAAAAAAACAACCAGGTTTGAGATGAAATACGCAAATTTAAGAAGAAATTCAGAATATTGCCTTGGGGGTCTGTAAATAATAATTAATGGAATTGAATGGGCAGACTTATTTTTTTGTGGCTACACGTTAGTATAAAGAAATCAAATGCGTTGAATTTATGTCCATGTTTTTGTGTGACGCCTAGAATATCATTATAAATAACTGTGATGCCTCCTCCTCTGCCAGTTAGACAAGGCTGATGTATGTAACTGTACCCGAGATCAGTAATAGTTTCATAACAGTAAGCACTTTTGATGTATGAGATCATTTAACAGTCCTAGCTTCAGATCAAAGGAGCTGGCTGTGCATTCAGTATGATCTAATTTATGCTAATTAGGTTACTAAAATAAATTTTCTGAGTATTTCTACATTTTTGTTTAGCTTGGGGGACAGACACAGTCTTAATATGGTGGAACTTCAGTGACGACTCAAGGCAGCTAGCTGCCTGCTTGTCTGCTCCTTGGCCTTGGCTCTGAGACTAGGATCTATGCTGCCAGAACTGAGAGCAGCATCTTCCCGAGTGGGATGGATATGGTCTTGCCCTCAAAACTACTCCAATTATCTATAAAGCCCACATTGTTTTCGGAGCACCATCTGGACATTCAGCAGTTCAGCGACCGTAACCTACAGTAAGTTACATCGCCACGTTTCATTGGGATGGGACCAGAGCATATTACTGCATTAGACATCACCTTCGCTAATTTACACACCTCTGCAATGTTACTCTTAGTAACCTCTGACTGATGAAGGTGTCTGTCATTAGCTCCTATGTGAAAAGCTACCTTTGAAAACCTATACTTGCCAAAGACCCTAAAATTACCTGATATCTCCAGTGCCCTGGCTCCTGGTATATACCTAACTAAACTGCTGATGCCCCGGAAGGCAAGGAAATTTAATGTTTCATAAGAAAGAGTCTCCATTAACCAGAGCTCCTTCAGGTTTCTCAGTGGGTGCTTCAATGCTGAAACTCTAATGCTGGAGTTAAGGAATTGCTAACTCCACCTAAGGCATCCAGACTTTCCTCTACAGAAACTATGCAGCTATCACTCTCGCTAACTATCTGTAGCATCTGGATGTGCATGTCTGCAATCTTCTCCGTCAGAGAGCTAACTAATATACACTTATCACAAATAAAGCTACTACTAATGACAGAGGAAGAATGACTAAAAATCCTCACTCAACACACTGAACAAGCTGAATGTTTGGCATGTTGAATGTTAAATATACCTTAGTCGAAGCTGTGTGGAGATTATTTTACACAGATTCGATGTGGATGGTCTTTCACTTGCTGTCTTTAAAAGAAAAAAACAAAAGTGTTCTGCAAGAAATTGAAAATGCAGTAGAAGGAGAAAGTGAAAAATGAAGCAAAGAAAACGATCGCACAAAGTTGTTGATGAAAAAAGAAAAATGGTATAGTTTAAATACCGACAAAGACAAGAAACTCATAGCAAACAATTCGAAAACTGAGACTGAAAATTGAAAATTGTTGCATTAAATTAGAAAATAATACAAAATAGAGGCACTTTTTACTAGTGGTCTTGGGCTTTTGTGCCCCACTGTAGCTGTACTCATCCATCTAATTTGTGGCTTGGTAACAGTATGTTAAATATTAAATTCTGGAAAGGCTGGGATGCTATTTTTATCTGCATATACTAATAATATGCACTAGTGATATAAACTAGTATATACCACTATATACACTAATATACACTAGTTCTCAGTACTCATATTCAAATCTGTGTTCTCTTCATATTTTCTGTGTTCTCCACACATAATTTTATTAATAATAATAATATTATTATTATAACCATATTGACTGTTTGGCAAAAAATATGATGTTTTATTAAATTTGCTCATCCATCAGTAATCTTATCTAAGTTCTGCAGTGTTGGCCAATTTGTCACAAATATCCTCAGGTCATGGCTTAGTTGTAAACTTAGGTGATCATTTGTTTTGTATTTTGTGTGTTTCAGAGAATGTTATCTTCACAAGAAATAGGAGCTGAGTGGAAAAGAAACATGCTTCATAATCACTCGTGTGTCCTGAGAGTCTGGGATCAATGTTAGAAAAGTTAAGAATATCTTGTCTCTGCTGAAATTAATTGTGTAGTATTGTTTTGTGGTGTTTAGGTTATGAAAGGCCAAAAACCCAGATAGTGTTGTTGTTGTTCTTCTTTAAGCTGCTCCCGTTAGGGGTTGCCACAATGGATCATTGGTCTGCATAATTGATTTGGCACAGTTTTTATGCCGGATGCCCTTCCTGATGCAACGCTCCCCAATTTTTTATCCAGGATAGTGTTGTGTATTAAGTTAAATGGTGCTTAACTATACTTCCTATAATAACTATTCCTATATAACTATAATTCTCCTGTCATGTCTAAATTATGCTGCTTAACTATACTTCCTCCTGTCATGTCTAAAATGTTAGCTAAATTTTGCTTCAAAAAAATCAAAGAAACATAAATTTTAGTGTTAAAGTGCATTTGTATTTATTTTATATTAGTTTGTGTTATTTACAATTTTGTTGTTTAACAATTTCTTTGTAATTATTTTTAACTTAATTTTAATATTTATTTATTTATTTATTCTAATTTACTTGTTTAGAGAGTTAATTCCTTGTGTATAGTTCTTGTTCAGTTGTTTTTATTTTATTGTTTAGACATTTACATTTACATTTATGGCATTTGGCAGACGCCCTTATCCAGAGCGACTTACATTTATCTCATTTATACAACTGAGCAATTGAGGGTTAAGGGCCTTGCTCAAGGGCCCAACAGTGGCAGCTTGGCGGTGCTGGGGATTGAACTCATGACCTTCCGATCAGTTTAGTAAACTGTTTAGTAAAATGAAGTATTAATTCTGTTAATTCCTGCATATAAAATATTATTATTAACGGGGGCTCCTGACAAAGTTGTCGCTGAGGGCCCCCAAATGTGTATCTTTGCATCTTTGTTCTGTTATATAATGAGAAATGGTAGCAAACATAAAGCTCCAGTTTCACATACAGTTAGGTACTGCTATGCTGAATATTGACTAGCTTTTGACATCATCACTTTATTGTAAACACTGCATGTAGAATGTTGGCATACATGATGAGAATGCAGATTACTGATCATAATGTCAAATATTCCCATGTTCCCACTCTTTGAAGGTGCCACACTTTGAAGAATGCAAGCGCAAAAGGCATTCACCAAAATGATGCTGAAAAAAAAACAGATGTCAAGTTCCACCATATTGAGACTGTGTCTGTTCCCTGAGCTAAATAAAAATGTAGAAATACTCAGAAAGTTTATTTTAGTAACATAATTAACATGAATTAGATCATACTGAATGCACAGCCAGCACCTTTGATCTGAACAAGTGGTTAACAGTGTCTACCAGCAGCAAAATCTATGAAGTAATTTTTAAAGTTAGGTGAATATTTTTCTCTTCCTTTGGGTATCCTGATGTGCTTTTTGGCTGTGGCCCAGGGCCCCCAAATGAATGAAAACTTGTAAATAAATGTTTAAGTTTTCAGTCCAGAGATGGGAATATTTTTAAAGAAATATTGATTCTGGTTCATCCAGGTTCAATACTGTTGTTGAAATAGGTACTTTGATTTGTTCAGTTGTACATCAGTATTTGGCTTGTGTTCATTTGTTTAAGGTTTGAACAAATGTGCAGTGCAGTCAGAACATCTGGCATTAGCTAGCTAATTGTCATAATGTCAGATAACACAAATATGATAGTAGAGCACAAAAAGTAAAAAAAAATATCAGAGTGTTGTGTCTTCTGCATGGAGGTCTGATTCGGCCAAGATGGCATTGTGTCTCATTTACTGCAGTACAGTTCGAAATTCTGCTATTTCTGCTCAATAGCGCAAGGCTACATGTATTGAATGTGACATCAAAAGGAGAACATTAGGGAGCATCAATGAAGTGTGGCAAAAAATAAAAGTCTAAAAACTTTGACATTACTAAAGTCTGATTTCATTAGGGTCTTGCTGCATAATAGTTATGAAATGCAAATCACTCTATCACACCACTGCCCACAGAGACAACGTGAGTAGCTGAATTGTTCAGGTGGAAAGTATTATAAGGTATCATTAGAACAGTAACTACAAAATTATTTGGACATCAGCATACAACACCCACATGTTGGGTATATTTAACCTCATATCTGTAATGAACATGTAATTGATTCTTAAAATAATTATAATTATTAATAATTGATAAGCATAGAGAGATAGAAAATGATCAGACACAACTAATGAACATCAGTGGCTAAGTAGTGTCTATTATAATTATAATTTGTCTGCTAATAATGCAGATATTATAGATGCTACTGTTTTATGCTATAGCAGCCTTGCTTTTATTTTTTTTGCCTGATTGGGGCAGTTGTAGATTCATGTCATGTTGTATATACAGAGCCCCAGCAAAGGTTCATCCCAGGGGCCTCCATCAGCTTCACCCTTTCCCAATTCACCCTCTCCACTAGACTGGTAAGTCAGTGCAAGGAATATTCCTTGGTTTTTAGTCACTTATGTTATTAATGTAATATGTTCAACTGTTACAGTAGTCTTAAATTATTTGAATGTGTAAATAAATAAATAAATAAATATCACAATGCAGATACAGGTCAAGAGCTTCAGTTAATGTTCACATCAAACATCAGAATGGGGAAACAATGTGATCTCTGTGACTTTCACCTAGGAATGGTTGTTGGTGCTAGATGGACTGGTTTGAGTATTTCAGAAACTGCTGATCTCCTGGGATTTTTCAAGTCAAGTCAAATCAAGTGGAGTTTATTGTCACTTCAACCATATACAGTCAGTTAGTACATAGTGAAATGAAACAACGTTTCTGCAGGACCAAGGTGCTACATAAGACAAACACAGAACAACACAGAACTAAAAGGGACTACATAAATTTATACATAAAGTGCACAAGTGCAAACATGTGCAGACAGCACAAGACAGTACAATGACTACTGGGACAGACAATGGGCACAGTAAGTCCCAGTGCAGCGCCGACCAGTTCACAGTTCTATTTGAAAGTGAATCTAGTGAGAATAGTACAAAGAGTACAAAAGTACAATATAAGTAGCTGAAATAGTGTAAACATAAGAGTAGCAGCCTATGTACAGTATAAATATTGTAGCAGCATAATGTAATGTGCAAAAACTTGCAAAAAAAAATTGCAAAGAGGATGGAGGATGCTCAGTTGTGTGTGTATATATGTATGTGTGTGTGTTCCTTTGGGCCAGTTTCTGAGTATTGAGGAGTCTGATGGCACACACAACAGTCTCTAGAGTTTACACAGAATGGTGCAAAAAACATCCTGTAAGCAGATGGTCTGCAGGCTGAAACACCTTGTTGATGAGAGAGAACAGAAGAGAATGACCAGACTGCTTTGAGCTGACAGAAAGTATCACTCAAATAAGCACTTTTTAGATGAGCAGAAAAGCATCTCAGAATGCACAACACATCAAATCTTGAGGTGGCTACAACAGCAGAAGACCACATCTGGCTCCACTCCTGTCAGCCAGGACCAAGAATCTTAGGTTATCATGATCACATACTTACTGAAACTGGTCTGTTGAAGACTGGTAAAAGACCTGGTGATTTTTTTTCCTAATCTTCAACTTCCCAGTTTCTGTGCACCTGTGCCCATAACAGGCTCAGATTCTAGTTCTTGGCTGACAGAAGTGGAACCCAGTGTGGTCTTCTGCTGTTGTAGCCCATCCAACTCAAAGTTCGATGTTTTGTGCATGCTGAGATGCTCTTCATAATTAAGTGATTATATGAGTTACTATATCCTTCCTGGCAGCTTGAACCAATCTGGCCATTTTCTTCTGACCTCTCTTATCGACATGTCACTTTGCCCAAATACCTTTGAGCCCTTGAAAATGGAAGTACTTTGCTTAAAATGGCTGTAATTCCTAAATGGTAAATGCCATTTTTGTGGAACCTCTTAAAAT